>JAKSZP010011958.1:0-175738 GCA_022478985.1 Massospora cicadina
CATTGTATTTTCCCCGCTATAGTTGCTAAGTGGCCCCCTGTAGTGAGCACCACTGTTAATTTCTCAGTGTCTGGGTCCGCTGTCACCAAATTGGATTTTATAAGGGTATAGCCATTGAGCAACCCAATCGAATGATATGAGGATCATCAATTCTTATAATAAAACTAAATAGTGTATATATGGAGCTATTGCCCCTTATTTCTTCCTTTATTTTTAGATGTCTTGCAATCGTTCTGCGCTTCCTTCTTCCTCGTTAAAGTCTATCCCCTTTTAATCTTCCATCAGGCTCTTTATACCTCGATTCCCCAGCCAGATGCATTCTCAGCTTGGTATCTTCTATTATTCTTCCTTTTTCAAGTTGCTCTCATTTGTATTGAATCTCGACATAATTCCTCTCAATTCGCCGAATGTTCTCATTTTACTCAATAATAATTTGTGTATCCCCTTTTTGTAAATCTTGAGACTCATCTCAATTCCCCTGTGATCCACTGATATGGGTAGCATATTATCCAGTCATATCAACTTCTTGACAGCAGTTTTCATTTGAGCCCATGTAATGCAAACCTTAAGATGAGGAACCATGATCTCTTGAGAGAACCAGCTTAGGCAAGAGGTGATATGGCGGACCTTCTGTTGATCAGTAGCTCCATCCATTGCACATTCATAAACAAAAAGAAAAGAATGGATGCTACCTTCACCTGTTTCAAACTTATCCTTGAAGGTAGGTTTAAAAAGGGTGGCTTCAGTGTTCAAGACGTGTATGCCCAATACAGTGATCAGTCCAGCCTCGGAGGGTTCAGATACTGTGAAATGGGCGTGAGGGGGAACTTGGTCAACTTGTTGTCTCAAGAGGTTCAAATCATCTTGTAAATTTTGAAACCATTGGTTAAGATGGTCATTCAGAGGAGCTCAGTTTAAGTTGGAAATCGCAGTACCATCTCTGTTTGCTTGGTCTTGAGTACTTCACATTTGTCAGCCAACCACTCAATGGATGTTGTCAATGAAGCAAACTGGGCTTCTTGAGTAGTTTGATTTGCATTGCATAGCTGATGTGCATTCTCAACACTATCTAGTAAGTTGATTAAGGAATAGTCTGGATTGGTCAGAAGACATTCCAAAGATAAGAAACGCCCTTGAGCTATAGCTCAGATCTGTGTTTCTAAGGTTTGTACTCGAGATGATAGGAGCATCAAAGATTCAGAATTGGTTGTTGGAAGCGAGAAGCCAGGGGGACCCAGAGGTCCCAGGGGTCCTGTGACCCATCTCAACCTGATGGTCCCGTTGGGCCTTGGTGACCCATGGGACCAGGGGGACCACATTCCCCAGGAGGCCCTAGTGTTACCAATGGGGAGCTAGGCGGTCCAGGTGGTCCAGGAGGACCAACAGGGCCGGGTTCACCTTCTCTGATATTACCCACCACTTGGACAGGATGTTGGTAACCCATTAAGTTCCTCCAAGCTCTTCTATGTTTGGCCCGCAACTGATCAAGTTGTTTCTTAATATCATCCTCCAGGGAGGTAATCCGGTGGTGAATAGGGTTAGTTGCATTGCTAACTTGATGAGATACTTCTTGTCCGATGTATCCCACAACTCCATTATCAATTCTCACTAACTGGTTATGAATCTCGTTGATTTCTCTTCTACTATTGAGAATGGCCTCTCAATTATCCCTTCCAAATTTGGATGCCGTTTAATAAAATGAAGATAGTTGAGAGTGAAATTGTTGCGCTAGATTCAACTGGCGCTGGATTTCGAGATGATGCAACCCCAAAATCTGGAGTAAATGGTGAATAGTAGGATGTACGTAATGCCAGAGATACTGCTCAGTTCCAGCCAAACCAACTTCGTTAGGCTGTAACACTGCTCAGTTATATAGGCTCATCATGTTGTCAGCAACTTTAGACACTCAGTCACAATTAGGGCGAGCACCAGGCTGAATAGCCCTTTAATCAAGCTTTTAACAGTTTCTTCAACATTTGCAGCTTAAATCTGATAATTAGAGTGGTCAGGGCCCTCGATGGCCAAGTCCATTGAAGCTTAAAATTGTAGATTATTGATATTAGCGGAAGGCAAATCTTGCCAGTTAGAGTGTACCCATTGGGTAATACTTAAAGATTCCTCCAAAGAGGGGCTCTCTTTGCTAGATGTATTCATTGTTGTGAAAGTATGTTTTCACCAGTAGCCTTGGAAGCAGACCTGGCAGGGAGCACCTGTATTGGAATTTTGTGAGAAATTGTGATAAGCAGGCGCTATGAAGGCTAAGAAATTACTAGTTCCGTGGCTCTAGCAAAGATCAACACAATTGCAATGAAGTTATCAGTTCCATTTCTATGGTTGGTTCCAATCGGAAATACAGAATCCTGTATGAAATAGCTTAAAATTAGGCTACATGAGATAATAATTGAGATACTTTATTAATTAAAAACCAGAGATATTTATAAGGGAAAAATTTTGTGATTCTTTGCGAGGATTTCCGTAATTCACCCAAGGTAATATCTTTCCTACCAGAGGACCAATTTTATTGATTATCATTATTATTAAAGGACTTGTGATGATCAGATCTAATAAAGCTCTTGTTAGATGCAATCAACCTTCTTAGCAAGGGCTTAGCCCCTTCAAAATAATTGGTCATTTCAGATTGCTTGGTCATCTTGGATTGCTGAGCTTCTTTGGATTAGTTAGACTCACACATCATAGAAGGTCCATAAACTCCAAAGGGTCTTTCTTTGGTCAAATTGATAATCAGAAATACCCATCATGGATTTTTCAATTTCATTAGACTGATATATCAAATCTCAATCTGGAGTAATTTCGGTCATCTTAGTTTTATCTTCAACAATGATCCCACCTGCACCATTTAAACGCAGTGCCAAAGAAAAACAGTTTATTGGTGTCAATTTCATTAATTTTGGTGAAAAGTCAGGGAATCAAAACTCTCAGATTGCAAAGCAACCATATCCACCATTTACAAGCAAGATGGGTGGGTACTTCCCAGTCAGAGGCAGCAAGAATAATGCCAAGATGCTCCAACCATCAGCAAAATGAGAAAACGGAGGTGAGCCCTGCCACAGCTGTGGCCAACAGCTGGTGCACCCAATTTGCACCTTGCAAAAGTCCCAAACAGAAAACGTTTGTGCAAATAAAAAGAGTGGTTGGTTGTTTAATGTCAGGGAGAGTGTTTATAAATTCCAGATCCCAGCGTGGTGGTGCATGGTGCACAGCTCCAACGCAAGGGACTTTGTCATCATTAATAGGGAAAGGATAGCCTCACAGAGGTTGCTTGAGTTATTATAACATAGGGCGAGGGTGCTTAGCATGGTACGGATCAATAAAGTTTAAAAGAACACCAAGACTTGGTTGGCCACAAAGGGGTGACCATATCCAAGCTTTGATCAGGGATAGATTGCTCAAGTGCCTTGGTATGGAGGGAACCAGGGAAGCCCATCGTTTGCCCCTGGTGATGTTGAAATTTCAGTGCAAATAAATCAACTAAAGTTACGTGAGAAAATATTGAAGAGGTCCATGCACAGGCTCTTCCAAGTCAACATAAATAAAACGTAAACTAACGAGGGATTTTTTACTAGGGAGGAAGACAACCAACGAGGAAGGTTGGTATAATAGAATCATATTTAAGCTGAAACAGGGAAATCATCTATCAATGAAAGTGGTGCTAGACCCAGGTGCACCAATAAGCGCACACTTCCATCTGACCAGGTAATGTACTTTAAATCAACCTTGCACAAGTGACCAATTGAGGTTGAGCCTAACCCAAGTTAGTAATTTCATAAATTGAATGGGTTTTAAACCCCCGTTCACCAATTAATCAAATTGAGCTGTTGTCATTTAAGAGGTAACTCATCCGTTTTAACGCTAAAGCCAAAACAAGGGGCTGGGCGTTATGCACCTCACCTGGACCAAACTAAGAATATCTGGCCTGTACCCTGCGTTGGTCCAAAGTGTGCTTTGGGTCAGGAAGGTCCTTCAACTTGAACTTTTGGGCATCCTGACGCCCAACCATGTCTTTGCTGTTGGTGCCCTCAATTAAGTCATGTAAACATGACAAATGGGTCAGCTTTGAGGCCAAATGCACCTTAATGACTTGGCCACCAACCCTGCAATTGCTGCAATGCAATTTTGTTTAAAAGTAACTCAAAGTGCATATGACCCAGTAATAGCTTCTCAGCTACATTTGGGACAGGTGGCTACTGATCTGATGGAGTCTGTGTTTCCTGCCAATTGGAAAGTCCTAGGAAAAGCCAAAGTACCAGTGGCCAAGGCCCCCAAAAAGATTCTTTCCTAGTCCAGTGCCCCCAGTACTGTCACAAATTTGGCTAAGAAGAACTAGACTGGGCTCCCAGTCAGGGTGCGCGAGCACCCAGTGGAGGCCCCAGAATGCCAGAGGCATAGCGGTCCAGGTGACTAATAGAAGTGGGGTAATATGGGAGACGTGAGGAAAGCAAAAGTTCAGTAACATACTGAAGGCCCCCAAGGCAAACCAGATGGTTGCGTTGGGGGCAACTGCAAGTCTTGCGGGGCAACCCCCAAGTGCAGGAGAGGCAGGGAGGATGACTCCTCCAGGGTTCGTGGTTGCTGGCCTTCAGATTCAGAGAGGGGGCTTGCGCGCCAGCAGGGGATGGTACAGAGGCCACCACATTATTTGAAATATGTGTGGAGGTATGATAAACCCCATGAGAGGGGCTGGGACTGAACTTCCCCTGAAGGGGGCGCTCTAGGTCCTGCTGGTGAGCTGGACCTGCAGCGGCAGGGGCGGCTATGGAAGCTGAACTCACATGCAGCAGGTCAGGGACGCCTTGGGGCTGCTCTAACTGGGGAGCAATTTCAGTGGACTCAGCAACTGAATGGATGGAAGGGTCTCCATTTAATGGACACGTGAAAATGAACGAAGCAGCAGGTTTGTCATTTGGGGGTGGGCGGATTAGTGTTGACAATCCGCTGCCGTGTGGCAGGATTGAATGACTGAATAATCCATTTGGCAAACATTGGCAGGTGAATAGTGTTGGCATGTTTTGTCAGATTGATCGATGTAATTTTTATAAATTCTTAAAGGCAGACAGAGGCCGCGGCAAACTAGACGGATATTTTTTGATTTTATTCAGTGAAAGGCAAAAGAATGAACTGCCAACTGCCCTCGGTGGAAGCAGTTGCCTTTTAAACTGGGCAATAGGCATGAGAAGGTATTGAGGGATTGGTCATTCAGGGGATGGGGAAAGGATTTTGTTGGCTGGCTTGGAGGGGGTAGAAGGCAGCTCCCAATTCTGGCAAAAGCTTAGAAAATCTTTGCAAGATTTTCCAAATTCTTGAGGACAAGCCAAGTTGATACTACCAATCTGATTCCTGGTGACTCGAGTTGGCCCATTTGCATGGCTTGGGTGGTCTGGATATGTCCTGGGAGGCAGGGTTCATGGATCAGATTACTTGCAATTTGAGCCGGTCCCTTGATTGGGCTATTTGTGTGATCCAAACTCCCTGGATCCATTTCAGAATGTTGTGGCTGATGATCCAAGTTGTTCAGGACTGGGTTTGCGATCCAAGCTGTGTTCTGATCTGGCTTCCAAAGCAGACCAGTCCAAACTGGCTCCCCCAGTCCAGAAATTTCTGACCAGGCTCCGATGTTGGGAATTGCCAATTTCCCAAATTTTGAACATGGTTTACCTGGGGGGTGGGTGGTCCCAGGGCCCTCTCCCTGCCCCCTGATGTGAGCCATCTCCCTGCAGACCCCTTCTATTAATCCTACCAGGATTGAAGAGGGGGGAAGGGGTGGGAGTGGGATGGCTTTGGGTGGGAAAGACGTCACCCAGCGCTCATCTATCACATGGGCTAGGTCGTCCAGCTGTGACAGAGGGTCCATTGGAGCCTTGGGGCCCCTTTTCATCTGGAAGGGGTGCTGATCCCTATACAGTTGCAAGGGCTGGTCCCCAGGACTTACAAGTACTGGGAATCTTCTCCCCTCAGGAATACCAGATGCCTCAGCTATTGCAGGGATAACCTCTGCCAAAATATTTCTTCAATCATGGAATGAATTGACTTAAATTTAGTAAAGATAGTCAGGTTTGATTAAGAGTTAACAACTCAAGTGAAATTTTTAGTGGATGTCCCCTACTGTGTTCAATCTCCCTATTCTAATAACACCCTATCAGCTTGTAATCTTATTGAAGCTATAGTTTCTTTGGGAACTAATCAGATTCATCAAAACTCCAAAACCCATTTCCAAAAAATCTAAAGTGTTAACAAATATTTTAACAGACTGGCTCTTTCCAGTAGTGGATAAAGGCTTTGGGTAACGCCAACAGGTAATAGTCCAAAACCCATAAAGCACCCCAGATAAGTGTCATGGAAACAGCAAGTTAATTTTAGACCGGCCAGCCAGCTTAAGTGCCAAAGCACCCAAATACTGAGCCTGAATGCCAGATGCACTGCTGAATATATGACTGTTGTTAAATTTGGAATGAATCTCGCCAATGAGCGACCATAAGTTGTAGCTGTAGATATGAACCTAGCAATGAGCCAGGCAAACACGGCCCTGTGACAGTGGGTTGTTGAAATAATTGATTTGGGAAGGATGGATTTACTTTCAACATAATAAAAGCTGAAATAAGGAAACGAGATTTTACTGGAAATGTAGATAAAGAAAACAACCATCAATTTCCTCAGTGTGCCATGACTGATCAAATAACAATTGGATTTAGGGAATAGCTTAGAAAAGCTTGGGATTGGGGCCCTCAAATTTTACCTAAACTGGCAAACTTGAGTCTGGGGAAATAAGAATAAACCTAATTGGAATCGACATCAAAAGAGTCAGCGGTGGTGTCATGGAAATGGCAGAAGAAGTTTAGACCAGCCTGCCAGTCAGGATGCATGAGCACCCAAAAGGCAAACCAGAATGCCCAAGGCATTTCCAACTGAAAAACGTTGTATGGAGCTGGGCATTGGGAAATGACAAATCGTTGGTGTAGAAAAAAGTGAATATGATCATGAGAACAAACCACATTGAACCCGCCTCAGACCCACGGAGGTCTTACTGTAGGGGAGGAGCCACAGAGATAGTTTCAATGAGTTCACCAGAATATGGGTCTGGGTCAACTGAGGGAGACAAGGGGGCAGATCCTTGCTTGAAGGTGGTGGACATAAGGCCACAAGATCCCAGTATACTGTTGTCAAAAGTTCATAACAACAGGGTTAAATTTCCAGAAGTATTTAGCTCGCAGAATCCAATCTATGAGAGTGGAGGTCATAGTGACCATGAGCACTGGTAGAGCCCATCCAGTGTATGGAATGACAGGCCATCAGGGAAAAGCCATTGGGGATGCGGCCAGAAGGAAATCAACTAAATAAAAATCGATAGGTTTTTGAGGCAAAATTTTATTGCAAAGGAAAAGGAAAAAATTGATCAAAATTTTTTCAGTGCAATGCAACTGATTAAATAGTGGTTGATTGGTGTGGGGACAAGCTGAGATTAGGACCCTCAATTTCAACCTAAATGGCGAATTATTTGGGAATGGGGTGGATAAGTTCACTGGGAACCAACAATAAAGAATTTGGTGGTAGGCTGAGTCACTGTCAGTTTGACCTCAAACATCTTAACTGAGGTTTAGCCACATTTCTGACAGTTGGTGTGACAGCGTTTTCCCTGATGAGCAACAGGAATTCCCCAAGGCCACCCCACATAGGGGTGAACTCATTTGGTTGGGAACAGGTTCAGGACGCCCAAACCGCCCATGCCCAGTCACTGGGCCATTCGTTTGATCAAAAGCATTGCATTGGCTACAACACCCAACTTTCTAGAAGGGAGCTTTGAAGCCTCATTGATGGTGCCCTATGCTGTTACCTGCCCATTGGGAATGATCCCCAACGATTTTGGGAGGGAGGTGATTTTCTCAATTGTGGTGCTAACTGAATCAAAACTGTCAGAGATTCTGACTAGTAGATCAGTATTCAATTCTTTTTGACCATTTGGAATCTGGACTTTGGGCTGATTGCCACTCAATTTTGTTCCGATCAATATCATTTTGGCAATTTTGGTGCAGATTTCACTAATCCCCATAACAGTTCTGCTGAGGTGAGTGTGGGTACTGGGTGAGGGATCCAAAGCGGAAGAGCTGTTACCCAGAACTCATCTACCATGTGGGCGAGATTGCCCTGAGTAACGAGGGGTACAGCCATACTCTTTGATACCTTCTTACTTGGGAATGGGAAAATGGCCCAATCAACATCCAGGGGACGTTCCCCAGGACTTACAGGTGGGCTGAGTCACTGCCAATCTGGCTTTGGACGCCCAAATTGCGGTTTACCAGTTTTTTGACAGTTTGCATGACAGCGTCTCACCCAATGGGCTTTATGAACCTCCCAGGGCCACCTCACATAGGGGCGGATCTAAAAGGTCAGGAATGGATTCAGAATACCCAACCCACCCGCACCTGGTTGCTTTGGCATCCATACAGCAAGTTGGGATTCTTTGAGAAAAGATCCTGATATGAGAGAGGAGTATTCCAAATTGACAACTTTCAACAATGACCTGACACCATTGGCGAATTCTTCCACAGATCCAACATCAAGCATTCTCATCTTAGTAGGTACAAGCCCAGCTGGCGCTGTTTCCAAAGCTTTGAAAATTGTTTTAATTGACAACAACACTTTTCAATGACCCAATGCCATTGGTGAGTTTTGTTGAGGATTTGATCCTGAACACATTTGTTTTGGCAGGTACACGCCCCTCAGGCTCTGTTCCTGATGGTTTTAGCTGTTTTTGAACTGACAACATCATTTCTCAGTGGCTCAATGCCACTGGTGAGTGTGACTGAGGATTTAACTCCTGATACTCCATTAACTTAATGTTCGCGCCCTTTGGGCCTCATTGCCATAGGTGTAGATTTTCCAGATTTTTCAGCACAAATTTCTTCAATTCACCAAACTAATTTTGCAGAAGAAATTATGGGGAAAGGCGGGGAATCTTCAGAGGGATAGCTGTTACCAACGCTCATCTATCACATGGGCGAGATTACCCTGCATGACAAAAGGGACAGCTGACCTCTTAGGACCCTTTTTAGTGGGGAATGGGAAAACTGCCCGATCTAGGCAGAGGGGTTGCTCCCCTGGACTTACATTACCCTTTCCTTTTGCCAAAGGGGGTGGGGGTGCACCACCACTGGGGAATTGCGCAAGAGCCACATTATTGTGGGATTTAGGTAATTTGATCGCCCTCAAAGCAGTAATCTTTGGGAAAGGACGAGGAGCTTCTAGATGGGAGACATGGAAAGCCTCAACCAACTCTAAGCAGTTTGCACAATCACGAGCTCTGACCCAACTGTTCTAATAGGCTGGATAACCTTTCCAAGCGGTGAGATATTGAAACAATTGACGAGATTTGCGGGAAGCCAAGATGCCCTCCACTTCAGCCTCCTCTGCATCCTTGATCACAATAGGCTCAGGATCTGTGGGAATTTCCCCCTTGAATGGGGATAACTGAGACACATAAAAGACTGGGTGTTGCTTTCAGTGAGGTGGCAATTTCAACCAGAAAGTGCCATTACCCAGAGATTCCTCCACCAAGTAGGGACCTGAGAGTTTGCTTAAGAATTTATGTGAGGGCACCTGCATCTTAAAATGTCGCATATCATTCATGACATATGAATTGACCTTGAAACATGAGCCAGGAGCTGCTTCCAATCTGCAACCTGTTTTTAGTCACTTATGACCTTATTGAGATGCTCCCAAACTAAGGACTGCGTTATCTGTATATGTTGGCATAGTTGGCAGCGGCTGGTACCTCTGGGCGAAGGAACAGTCCAACTCAAAATGAGGAGTTGTACCCCAAGGTCGCTTCATATGGGGAGAATCCAGTGGAGGCATGCGTTCCAGTATTATATGCAAAGTGAGCGAGGGGGAGGTCATCAACTCAGGTATCCTGAGCAGCAGTCACGTAGCAGCGCAGGTACTGATCAAGGATCTGATTGACACGTTCAGTTTGGCCATCAGATTGGTGGTGGTATGTGGTGAAATGGTAGGGCGCAATCTTCAAGATTGCCAAGAGCTCATTCCAGAATCGTGCCATGAACTGGGGCCCACAGTTGCTAACAATCTCCTGTGGGAGGCCAAATATTGAAAACACATGGCGCAAGAAAAGATGAGCAATTCCCTCAGAAGTTATAGCGGAGGAACAAGGTATAAAATGGGAAAATTTTGTGAAGTGGTAAACAACCACCATCACCAATGTAGACCCATTGGAACTGGGAAGTCCAACGATGAAGTCCATTCACTGATGTCCATGGACCTTCTACCAGTTGTAAGCGATGAATAAGGCCATTCTTGCCCGAGTGGTCTGACTTGGCACGTGCGCACATGATATAATCTGAAATCTATGAAGGAATATCTTTTGACAAGCTCACCCAACTATAGGTACTCTTGATTTTAGCAAGGCACTTTTTATTCCCTGGATGTCTGACAGTGGGAGGATCATGGTGAGCCGGAATTACTTCCTCTCAAAGAAGAGGAGGAACCCAAACTCTTGATTGAAATTTAATGAGGCCTTCAGCCAGAGAGTACAAGGAATGCTTTGATGCGGGGAGGGACAACCGCTCCAAAAGGTCCATCCCTTCTGCACAGGCCATTTGAGCTGCTAAAACCTTGGAGATTAGGGGTGCATCCAGAGCTAAGTCTACTGTCAAAACCATGGGAGGGACAATGGATAAGATTTGGGTGGGAGGGATGACAGTAACCAGATTCGTCTCATCTGAGTCTGCAGGACAATGTGTGGGGTTGCGACTTAGAAAGTTGGGAAGAACATTCAACGCTCCTTTTATAAACTCATATTTAGAGTTAGAGCTGCTCAAATACCAGTAGGTTCAAGCTTGCCAGTGTGTTAACTTATGTTGTTTGCAGAAGTAAAGGAGGGCCTGATATCCATTCGCACTGTTAACTCATGCTGAGCGCCCTGCAAAAGATACCGCCAGTGGGTCAGGGCCCACGCCACGGCTTCCAGCTCCTTATTGTAAATGGCCCAGGACTGTTCTATATGAGAGAACTTGCGATAAAAGCAGGTGACAGGGTGTTCCAACCCCTCGTGCTCCTGAAGCAATACAGCCCCCACTGCAACAGATGATGCATCGCATGCTATGACATAGGTCTTGGAGGGATCCGCATGTTTTGGGATGGGGGAGACAAAACACCTCCTTAATTTACTCATATGCCTGCTGGCATTCAGGGTCCAATGAAAGGGAACATTCTTACCCATGAGTGGGTGAAGCGGAGCCTTTAACTGGGATAAGGCAGGGGGAGAATATTTTCAAGTTTATTATTGTGCCCATAAAGCTTCTTTATTGTTTTTGGGTCGTTGGAGTTGGTCACTCAAGGATGGCATCTAACTTGTTGGGAGGAATGGCGTACCCCTCTTTTAAGACAATATTGCCCAAGAATGTGACTTCCTCCCAATAAAACTCACATTTTGAAGGCTTGACGAACAAGCCTGCCTTATGTAAGGCCGCTACAACTGCTTCCAAGTCCTTTGCACGTTGTTTGGGAGTTGGGGAGTGTACCGAGATATAATCAATATAAGCAACCACGCAGGTGAACCATAGATCACCCAGCACACTATTGATCATCCTCTGGAACATGGCGGGTGCATTCTTTAGCCCAAAAGGCATTACTAAAAATGGAAAATGCTTCGTTTTGTTCAGATTGAAGTAAGGCATTCCTGAC
Organism: Massospora cicadina; assembly: GCA_022478985.1. Lineage (NCBI taxonomy): Eukaryota > Fungi > Entomophthoromycota > Entomophthoromycetes > Entomophthorales > Entomophthoraceae > Massospora > Massospora cicadina. The sequence goes on from JAKSZP010011958.1 coordinate 11,713, forward strand.
CTTCCATCACCCAAATCTGGTAGAAGGCATTGACAAGATCAAGTTTTGAAAACACCCATGATTTAGTAATTGCTTGCCCAATCATCTGTTCCAAAGGCAGAGGGTAGGGATCATGGGCTGTGACCTTATTTAGTGACCATTATCCTCGCAGGGACAAAAAGATCCATCAGCCTTCTTGACAAAGATGATGGGAGAGGCAACTGGGGAAGTCTATTTAAAAAGCCAACCTTTTTTTAGTACTAGATGGTCCCAACCTGAGGGGGGATTCATCGATGTTTATTGAATTACGCCTGGGCTCCTAAGAGCCTGAGGCGAGGGAAGGGGAGGGAGGAGGCATAGAGTAAGGGAGGGGGTTTGAGCGCCAGAGCCGTGCTGCAGTGACAACTGAGCGGGGGAGGGTTGGCGACATAGTGCAGACCTTCAGGGCCATCTCAAAGTGTACCTGAAAGTGGGTGATCATGTGTGGAAGGACCCACACCTGCTGGTCAAAGGCAGCATGAAGGAAAGAGTTATGGATGGTCCAGATGGCTGTGGCATAGGCGAGGACATGGAGGGGTTGGTGGCAACCAGGCAATGTCTGCTCGAACATGAGGTCTTGCACAGGGTGTCCAGACTAGGGCTGAGCATGGAGGAGCGCGCGGGCCTTTGGCCAAAATGCGGCGACACCTGGACAGGTGAAAAAACGATGGAAGTGGGAGTCAATAGGCTCCGCACAGTGGGGGCAGCTTCGGTGCTGGAAGGTAGGGACAGTCCAGTCCCCTGTCCTGTATGAACAGTGGAGCACCCTCCATAAGGTATTGGACACCTTTGCTGACAGGATGGGGTGATAGACGTCCTTCCACAATTCCTTAAGGTCAAATCTCACGGAGGGAGGGAGGAGCTCAAGGAGTCTTGGGCGGATGGGAGGACGATCTTGGGGGTTGAGGCGAGTTGTGATAACTTGTCTATTGTGCACAATTGCATGGCGACGGGGGCTGAGGCCAGGGCCTTCCCTTCTGTATGGTAAGGCATGGTGGATCCGCGCGCCTACTCATTTCAGGGCAAGGGGAGCCTGGTTCCAGTAGGGGGATGAGGATGGTTTCAGGCGATGGCCTGGGTGGTTTGTGAGCCACTCCCCTAATGAGGTCAGAGATGCTCTAGGAAGACCCAGAGCTGCTGACACTGACTGGCGGAGGGCGGGCGCCCATTGGGGCATGGGGGTCGCGTCCCAGCAGACAATCGGCCATAGGAACTTCAGGAATATTGTGGTGGCGTGGGATCACGTGTCCAGAAGCCCTAGGTCCCCTTCATTGCAGGGTTGGGCAATGGTTGAGAGGGCCATTGGTGGATGGTTTGAGCCCCAGATCCAACAGCGGAGGAGTACATTGAGCCGCGTATAAAAGGCATCTGTGAATGGGCAGACGTGCGCTAGGAACCAGACTTTGGAGAGGAGGAACACATTGGCCATCAGAGCTCGACCCTGGGGGTGATGTGCCGCTGGTTCCAGCTGGCAATCCTGAAGTTGACTGCTGCGAGGAGAAAGTCCTCATTGTCTTTTAGCGCAACTCCTTGTTGGTTAGTGAGAACGCCAAGGTGACGGAAGGTACCGCGCACAGGTTCAATACCAAATGGTGGGGGGAAGGTGGGGGAGCCGACCTGTACAACTGTTGTCTTGGAGGTGTTGACCATGGCGTTGGACGCCTTGGTGTACCTCTCAATGGTCACAGCAGCGAGGGCAACATCCTCAGGGCAGCCAATTGCAATGGCGGTGTCATCTGCAAATGCCATGGTGCGTGTGGGGGCTTTACCTGGGACCAGAATCCCTGTTAGCTTGTCCTGTAAGGAGGCCAAGAGGGGGTCAAGGGTGATGTTAAAAAGGATAGGGCTTAGGGGGTCCCCTTGCCGGAGACCTTGTCCAACTGGTACTGCCACTGTAAAACCCATTGGCGCCAGGACTCTGGTGTGGAGCTGGTCATAGAGCGCTGATATCCAGCGCCTAGCTGCGGGGGAGATGGAAGCGGGCCAGGGAAGCATAATATACTTCCAGGCTACACGATCATATGCTTTCTCCATATCCAGGAGAGCCACAAAGCCATTCACCTTACAAGAGTTAGCAGTCAAAGTCACGTGAAGGTCATTATAGTTGTCCCATAACGACCTCCCCGGAATAAAACCGTGCTGGGATGGGGAGAGGCGAGGTGACACCCATTTGGTGATGCGATTGGCCAGAAGCTTCGTGAAGAGCTTGTGGTCTGTGTTGATCAACGCTATGGGGCGCCAGTTCGCCAGGTTCTCACGGTCTGACTTCTTGTGAATGAGGGTCGTGATTGAGCCTCTGGATTCGGGGAGGACCTCGCCATTCACCAAGAGTGCAGCGAAGAGGTCGCGGAGGATTCTGGCTATCACTTCAGGTTCCAGAAGGTACACCTTGAAGGGTATTCCATCTGGGCCTGGGGCTTTAAGCCGTGGGGATTTCAGAAGGGTTTCCATCACCTCCTGGATGGAAATAGGCGCCAGTAGAGCCTCATCAGCCCGTGGGTCAATGGGCGGCTCTGGGGCCCGCCACAGGAAGCCTTGGATGTCCGATGGGTCCACCTGGGTGGCATGGAAGAGGCTGGAGTAGAAGCGGTGTAGTTCCTGCGTGATTTCCTCCTTATCCGAAGTGGTTGTAGTGCCAATCTTCAGTGCAGTAATATCCTGCGCTGTTGACCGGGTTTTCTGTTCCTTAAAGAAGAAGCGGGTGGGGCGTTCCCATTGATCATAGTAAGAAGATGTTGTAAAGTTTGCTGCCCGTTCTTCCTGCAGTGTGAGCTCCAAGCGGAGTGCTTCCTGCGCCGCTTCCCAGTCTTCCAACCATCTGGGAGAGGGCGAAGGCTGGCAGTTTCGCTCCAGATGTCTGATTCTGGCTTCCGCCCTTTTGACTCTAGCGAGCTACAGTCATCTGGGCTTTGGCACAGTTGTAAGCAACGCGGGTGATGCCCTCCTTGGTCACCGCCCATCTAGCCTTGTGGTCAAGCAGGTGGGGTGGGGGGAGGTGAGAGTCTCCCGGATGGTCATAGACAGCTTCTCCTTAGTGAAGGGGTTGTTGAGAAGAGCTGGGTCAACCCTAAGCCAGAACCTATGCGACGGTTTAAGTGTGGTGGTGAGGACAACGGTGAGTGACCTGTGATCACTCAGATGGTTGTCACAAGAGATGGGAGAGGAGACGCGACCAATTAGCAGGGGGCCAATCAGTGCCATATCTATGCATGACGCTGACTGGAAAGCTCCTCCATCATACTGGATCCTAGTCATGCAACCTAGGCCAGACGCGGAGGGTGGAAGCGCATCCATAAAGCCACTCAGGCGAAGGATTTCCTGTAGGCGACTTGATCCAGGGCGTTCCTTTGCTGCAGGGGGTAAGAGTCACGGACGCGACTTATGGTTGTGTTGAAATCTCCCAAGAGGACTGTATTCCGTGGGAGATTGAGTTGGACGAGCTCTTCCAAGAGCCGATTTTGCTCCTGACCTGCATTAGGCAGGTAGATGCTTGCAGCGAAGAAGGAGAAGTCAGGAGTGGTGAGTTTGGCCAGTATGAGGCGGCCACCTAGATATTGTGAAAAAGAATGGGTTTTAACCTGGGATTCAAAACAATAAGGGCGGCATGGTTTGTCCAGAATGAGTTGCCTCCAAACTGTTCATTCCATGCAGATTGTTCGTGGGGGAGGATATGGGGCTCCTGGACAGCAGCGATGTCAATTTGTGCTGACCTGAAGTTGCGGAGGAGGCGGGCTCTCCGCTTAAAGTCCCGCAACCCATTTGCGTTGATGGATTTCAGGGCCAGGGTGCTGCCATGGGGACTCATAGCTGTTTCCCTCCACGTCCTGGGGGTTGCCAGCGCTTAAACCTGATGCTGTAAGGCTAGTTTTGAGTCCTTTAGCTTGACTATTAGCTGCAATCCGTGAGGAGCGTCGAGGGTTCTGAGGGGAAGGAGAGGGTGGGGGGCGGAGGACCCAGTAAGCCAGCCTAGGATGCTGCCCCCGCTCCGTTGCAGGGGAAGGACCTGAGGGTGCTCAATGGTGACCTCCGCGGTGTCCCCATTTGATGAGTCTGAGTCCATATTCACTTCCTCCAACACTGCAAAGGATCCGAGCGAAATGGACTGTGGGGTTGGGGTAGGACTCTTTGAGGTGGCACTTCTACCGTAGGCCGCGGGTTGCCAGTCCATGCTGGTGGGCATAGCTTCATTGGGAGCTGAGGGTTGATGCGATAAATCGCTGGTGGAGGTTGGTGGGGGTGCCGCGGAGCCCTGAGTGGGGGTGGCTGACGAGGGGCACCCTGTGGGAGATGCCATGCGCTTGGTGAGAGAGGGTCTGTCTCTGGGAGATTGGAGGGGGTGCCCACTGGAAGGGGGGCATGAGCGCGAAGGTATCCCATACCAATAGTGGGGTTAGCTGTTTCAACTTCTAGGCGTAAGGCCTCAGGGGACAGGTCTTGAACGGGAACCCATTGTGTGGGTTGTGGAATTGCTGCTGCGGCCACGTGGGATCGTTTTTGGCCTGGTTTAGGCCCCTGGGTGGTGGCTAAGAGGGCTTGTTTTCGAGCTGTGCAGCCACTATATAAGTGTCCAAGGGCGTTACACCATGAACACCGGGGGCGCGCCCAATCAGGGTCGACAAAAAAGATCTCAGGGAATTAACAAACACCGCCACACGAGGAATAACCTCAATATTGTGGGATACAGTGGGGGAGGGGATGAACGACGCCCTAGCAGTGCGAGCTCTTTGAGTGGGAGCATAGTAAGAGGGGACGCTAAAGTCCACTGAAAGAACAGACCCAAACTACATTAAACCACGATGGAGCGCCAGTTTAAGAGACTCAGGATCAACAGTCGTTGGTAGGTTGGAAAAAGTAACCCATGAAATTTTCTCCAGGTGAGAGTGTGTGTGGGAGATGCAAAGAGATCCACACGAAATAATGACCTGGAGGGTGGCAGCATGGTCAGCAAGGGCAGCTTCAGTGAAGCCCACATCGATGTAGTGGCCCTCCACTGATTAATGGATGGTGGTGTTAATTGGAAATGTCTCCGCAATCGCTGCAAAGTATGAGAAGTAATCCTCCATATAGAATTCAACAGGGTTATGCCCATAATAAAGGCGAATTGCGTGGGAGAGGGTTGAGCGAGGTAGAGCTTTTTGCGCTCTAGTTCAGCCCATTTCTTCTTAACATCAGCAATAGACGCCACTTCATGGGGATCAGCTTTGGGTAGCGTTGGTGCCAGAGGTTTTTGCCACGCCCCAGTGGCTCCTTTGGTACGTTTGTGTTTGATTTGGGCTGCAATCGTGGTTGAGTGTGAGCTGATGGTTTGAACAAGTTTGCGGAGTTCCCTTGTTGCTGGAATGTTACAGCAGTTGCTGGCGTCATATTAAATTGAGGGGCAGATTTTTGGGACTCACTAAATTGGGGAGGACCATCCAGATTGGAATTAACTCCAGCCAATTGGGAGGAGGGCGATGTTTCATCACCATCCCAATCTATTTGGGTAAATCCAGCCCGAGTATTTGCTGTGATTTCGTGGGCAAAACTCACTGGCTGATTGGTGAATTGGTCGTTTTCAGCATATGGAGATAAAGTGCCAACTTGAGAAGTGCCGATTATGGGGTTTAAATGGGATGGGTGAGATTGGAACTGGTGTGAAGTTCCAAAATCTGAACCATTTAAATCCCCATTGGGAAGAGTAGATTGTCCCAATTTGGTGCTTAGTGAAACAGAATGTGCGGCTAATCCAACCTTACATCCGAGGGTTTGGGGGCCAGGTGATTGTTGGGCCTCGCTAAATTGGGGAGGACCATCCAGATTGGAATTAACTCCAGCCAATTGGGAGGAGGGCGATGTTTCATCACCATCCCAATCTATTTGAGTAAATTCAGCCCGAGTATTTGCTGTGATTTTGTGGGCAAAACTCACTGGCTGATTGGTGAATTGGCCGTTTTCAGAGTATGGAGATAAAGTGCCAATTACGGGGTTTAAATGGGATGGGTGAGATTAAAACTGGTATGAAGTTCCAAAATCCGAACCATTTGAATCTTCATTGGGAATAGTAGATTGTCCCAATTTGGTGCTTAGTGAACCAGAATGTGCGGCTAATTCAACCTTACATCTGAGGGTTTGGGGGCCAGGTAGCTGGGTATCGCCCCTCATGGGGGAGCCAGAAACACGGCGTCAGCAATAATAGATGGGGCTGAATTAGCTGACACAATGGGGGAGGTGAATGCCTGGATGGGCTGAGTTGCATTCAACTGAGCAGACGCCATTAAAACAGTGTGGGTGATGGCCTCCTTGGTTGAAAGGGGCCCAGCGGGTTGGTGGGAGGCAGCGCACACAGAGCTGTTAGGCGTGCAGGTTGCAGAAGTGCGATCAGGTGAACTGGCGCTAGTTGAAGTAGCTCCAGGTTGGGGGATGGTGCCTGCTTTCATGGCTGCTGCTTGAGAGCGGGTGATTCTGGTTGACCCTGAGGTGGGTAACCGAGGGTTGCTTCATTTGGGGGTGGTGCTGGCTCGTTTGGCAGAGCCTGCGGGTTTTTTTGCGGGGTTTCCCGCCATATTTGCTAATAGTTTTTGTAAATCTCTTTAGTGGAGCTAAATTTCAGGCTGAATTGATTTTCAAAAAGTGATGCTTAGCAGAAAAAGAGGATTAAAGAGCCAACCTTTCTGAAGCATATCGCCTAACCAATTGTTGAGGGCGACCTCCTCTTCCGCCGTATGTGGATACAGAGGGCAGTTATGTTAACCACCTGTACTGTTGTCCTAAATCACAAGTCGAATTTCATATGAAGGGGAAGGCGATCAGCCTTGGTAGAGTCAAAAATGCTCTGGTAACTCATTAACTCAACGGGAAAATCAGGTGAAAGACCAACGGGGGAACCAAGGGTTGTAACCAAGCTTTAGCCGCAAGCCTTTGGTGAGGGTATCCAACAATGGAAACTAGACTTTTGTCTGGCCATTAGAGAATGACAACATATTAGACTTAAGGTGAATTCTAACATGCTACCAACGCCACCAACCCACCCCCAAAATTATTTGAAATACCAGAGATTTGGAATTGCGGAGAATTAATCACAAAAGCTAAACTGGTGAACTGAGAAAGCTACTGGGCGTCATACTTTGTATGAGAGCTGGGAGTTTGACAAAGCAACCATCACTTTATAACCCAATTCCAGGTCAAGATCCAGCTGTTGATCCAACTCTACGCTCATAAAATTACCCGCTGCTCCTGTGTCAACCAAAGCCTCAAAAGATACCTGGTGAGATCCAATACTAATTTTCATTGGTAATATAAAGTAGGCGGAGTTCTCTTTATTGGCAGCTATAGTTGAGTCCATACATAAGGAAGAGATTGCAACTGGATTGGGGAAGATACAAGGTTCGCAACAGGGACAGATACTTTATAAGTTAAAATGTCAGAATATATTAACATGGGTGTGAAGGCCGCGGCGACTTTTGGAATTAATTTGGATACTAATTTGGAGCTGGGATTTGACACCAAGGCTACCTCAGCGGCTCCTAGCATGAAAATCCCATTTTGGAGGGTGGGCTTAGTAAATATGGGATACACTGGGCTTTTGTGACCATAGTAGAATTTCTTCACAACCCTATTTTCTTGAAAGAAAATGACCACTGCTGCACTCATCTCAATGTGAAAGGCGGAAATGGGTAAAGATAATGCACAGTTTATTATGTCATGGAAACAGCAAGTTTATTTTAGACTGGCCTGCCAGTTTAAGTGCTGAAGCACCCAAATAGCGAGCCCAAATACCAGAGGCGCTGCTTCATATATGACTGTTGTTAGAACGGGAATGAATTTCGCCAATGAGTGATCATGGGCCATAGCTGTAAATATAACCTAGTAATAAACCAGGCAAATATGGCCACGGGGCCCATGGTTGTTATAATTGAGTTGGGAAGGGTGGTTTGGCTTTCAACATAATAGAAGTTGGAATTGGGAAACGGTTTTTTATTTTAAATGTAGAGAAAGAAAATTAACTGTCGATTTCCTCAGTGTGCCATGACTGATTACATGGATAATTGTTTTAGGGAATATCTTAGAAAAGCTCATGATCAGGGCCCTAAAAATTCAGCCTAAATTGGCAGAATTAGAGCATGGGGGAAAAACAAACCTTTTTATCAACATTGAAGAGTCAGCAGTGGGCCAAGTTGCTGCCAATTCATCCTTCAATGCCTGAATTGTGGGTTTGCTGGTTTTTTGACAGTTTGCACAAAGGCGTCTTACCCAACAGGCAACGGGAACCTCCCAGGGCCACCCCATATAGGGGCAGTCCCAAAAGGTTAGAAACGGGTTCAGGATACCCAACCCACTTGCACCCAGTCACTTTGGCATCTATACAGCAAGTTGGGATTCTTTGAGCAAAGATCCTGATATGAGAGAGGAGGGTTCCACATTTGCAACTTTCAACGATGACCTGACACCATTGGTGATTTTACCACAGATCCAACATCAAGCATTCTCATCTTAGTAGGTACAAGCCCAGAGGGTACTGTTTCTGAAGTTTTGAAGGCAGATTTTTAATTGACAACGACGTTTTTCAATGGCCCAATGGCATTGTTGAGTTTTATTGGGAATTCAATCCTGAACACATTTGTTTTGGCAGGTACAAGCCCCTCAGGCTCTGTTTCTGATGGTTTTAGCTGATTTTGAACTGCCAACATCATTTCTCAGTGGCTCAATGCCACTGGTGAGTGTGACTGAGGATTCAACTCCCAATACTCCATTACCTGAATGTTCGCGCCCTTTGGGCCTCGTTGCTATAGGTGTAGATTTTCCAGATATTTCAGCACAAATTTCTTTAATTCACCATAATAATTTTGCAGAAGAAATTGTGGGGAAAGGCGGGGAATCTTCAGAGGGATAGCTGTTACCAACGCTCATCTATCACATGGGTGAGATCACCATGCATGACAAAAGGGACAGCTGACCCCTTAGGACCCTTTTTAGTGGGGAATGGGAAAACTGCTCAATCTAGGAAGAGGGTTCTCTCCCACAGACTTACAATAAGACTCTGAATGCCCACATGCCACTATTTTGGGGTTGAATCAAACCTTGGAGAAGAGTTAAGATGATGATCAACCCTAACAGCACCCCTTGACCCCAGAAGAGGGCAAAGAGGGATTCCACCAAGTAACTAAGTTTAGTCTCTTTTTTAAAGAAAAGTCGTTCATAGTATATTTTGTTAAATAAAATCAGGATTTTTAAGGCTTTCCAAAGGTAATTTTCTTTATAAAAAACTGTATAAGTCACAGAATTAAGAGATAAATTTACTCAATTATTATTTAAAAGGGTCATGGATAATGCGCTAGACTTGTTTAAGTCTACTAAATTAGCCATGTTGCAATTGTTGAGCTTAACGAATTTTAAATATGTAAGAATTGTTCATTTGTGTAACAGTCATAATTATCCCAGTTCCAACCGCCATAAAATAAATGATGCTTTGGTGCACTGACAGCGCCAAAGCAGACCAACTTTGAGTAGGGGACAGATTTGGTGCACTGACAGTGCCAAAATATTCCTACATCAAGTTAATTATGCAAATATGATTTGTGGTTAATCTGACCCAACCACATGAAAACTTCTCAAAGCCAGGTACCAAAAAATACCTAAAGGTGAGTGAGGTATTCAACCCCCAAAACAACCTTTATTTTTATTTAGAAGATAAAAATGGGCCCGCTGAACAGAGCTTGTCTGGGGAGCAACTTACAATGCTCCCCAGTGGGGAAAGCTAGGGACAAAATTATGAAGTGAGCTTTTGTGTAACGGATGGAAAATCCCAGTTTCCAACTGCCTATATTAAATGTTTCTTTGGCGCACCAACAAGCAACCAAAGCAGCCTATTTGAGTAGGGAGAGGCTTATGACACTGACAGCACCAAATATTGCGTACTACTAGTTGGTTAAGCATAGTCCGCTGGGTTGGTGCAACCCAACCACATGAAAGCTCTTTGAAACCAACACCCAAAAAAGACCAGAAGATATGCGAGGTATGAAAGCCCCAAAACAACCTTTATTTTTATTCAGGATAATAAAAAGGGCCCGTCAACTAGAGCTAGTCTGGGGAGCAACTGACAATGCTCCCCAGGAAGGGAATGCTAGGGTTAATATTTTTTTAGTACTAGATGGTCCCAACCCAAGGGGGGGGATTCATCGATGTTATGCTAGGGTTAATATTCCAAAGCGAGCTTTGAAATTGGTGGGCACACCTTATAAAGGCTGCCCTTCAGGGGCCTCGCCCAAATCATTGATTAGGCTCATATGAGCCTAATCTACAATTTGGGCGTGGCACAACCTAGCACCCAAAACGACCAAACCAAAAGTATTTTTGAAGCGATTCAACTCAGATTTGGATTTTCCAAATCTGAGTCAAAATGTAACAATTGAGTTTGTCTCGATTGTTACATTTGGAATTGGTGGGTGCACCTTTTTACAGCTGCCCTTTGGGAGCCATACCCAATTTATTGATTAAGCTCATATGATCCTAATAAACAATTTGAATGAGGCACAACCCATCCCCAAAACTGACCAAACTAAACATCTTTTTTAAGCCATTTGACTCAGATTTGGAAAATCTGAACCCAAGTAAAAATGTGACAATTGAGATGAACTTGATTGTTATAAATTGCGCCAAATGTTGGAAGGACTACTAATTGGAATGATCCTCTGGGTTTGTAAAATTTAGAAATTTGGTGATGAAAATGGAGGCCAATTTTGGTTTCCTTTTATACCTGTATTTTTGTATGTTAAATGGGTGAATTAATCCATTCACTTGGAGATTCCACTGTTTTGGAACCCCTACAAATGGCAGTTTCCCTCAATTCCCACAGCTGAGGCAATTTGGCATTAATGTCATATTGTTTAGTAGATGAATGCCCCAGATTTTTAAAGCTTGATTTATTGGATACCTTGAAAGTATATAAGGGCTATCATTATTACTAACTTGGGCGCCAAATCTGTGGGACCACCTAAAAAGCAAATATTTTTACTATTTTAATATTATTATCTCTGATACTAACAATGTGATGGTCAAGAATATCCTGTACCATCACAAATATCCTTTAACTCACCAATACTACCCAGGAGCTAAGCATCATACCCCATAGCGCTCCATAAAATATTACTGGTTCAGATTATAAATACTTACCCATAGAGAAATCTCCATTTGGGATGGAATACAGTGGGAAACCTTACATTTACCCTATGTGATGGTGACTCAACAGATTTTGGAAGCTGTAACCCCTATGACAGAAGCCACTTGGTGCTAGAAAGTTCCACCTTGGGGAAGTAAAACAGTAAATTGACACATAAATCCCAATTGAGATGGCAATAATCTATAATCTTCACGCATCTTCACTGAGCAAGCCCTCTAGTGGATGAAGCTGCTGGTGGATCACCAAGCGGTGAGGGTAGCTTTTCATGAGGACTTAAAACCTGAAGATGCCAATATACGGCTGGATGAAGGAATTGACCTCTATGATGCAATAGAGTTCAACAAACCAGGGATCCCCACAAAGATGGCGCTCTTTGTAAAAAACTCATGTCTTTTGTTAGTGAAAAAGTTAATGTTTATACCAATATATTCTTTATGCTGCCATTGTGCTTGACTGGGAGCATCAAGATCTTTCTGCCAAAGTTGCCCTCAAGTGGTATAATACCACCTTTTCTCCTGATGAGATGATACCATGGATCACAGTCAGATTTAAGTCTACTGAAGCCTTACACCGTTTGCTCGTGAAGATCCCTCTCACTATGGAATCTGACTTGCTACATACTGGTTAAATAAAAGAAAAAGCTGTGGAATGTAGAAATTCTGGGAGTAGTCAGTGGAAGTTTTGATTAGCTGGAGTGCTAATGGGTTTGCCCCAATGAGATGAGGTACAGATCTGTGTTAACATTTGTATAACTCATGTTCAGGATTTTAGTGATACAGTTCTTTGGACTGGTGCTGGGGTTCACAGTATCTCAAAGCTGGAAAATTTGGAAAGAGCAACGAGAAGGAAATGGGAAAAATGAGTTATAATACCAAATACTTTCTGTTTATTTTGAGGAAGGCCAACCAGGGGATGGACACTTCCGAATTTGACCCAAAAGAAACAAAACTTAGTAACAGGGAAGGCACCCCAGAGAAGCGATGCTATCCCTTGTTGCCAGCGGGAACGTCACTATGGGGAGGGGGAGGGGACGTTTGAAGGGGCTGTAGCCACTATTGAACACGTGTGGAGGAAAGGGTCTGATTTGATGAACCAAACTGGGAACCAGGAGGAGACCAGCTTACGTTGACGTGATGGGAGGTACCCAAACATCCACGCCTGGAAGTGGTCCACCAAATGGGACCGGAGTCTTTGGACAGTTTCTGGGAGGGTGGGGGTGGAGCCTGCGATGGCATCCAAGACAATCGTGTGGATAGTCCACATGGCGATTGCGACCACCAGAGCACGAAGGGAGGATGGAAGGGGGATACCATGGATATAGCAAACATATCTCTTGACAGACTGAAGGGATGTGTTTGATCCTGGTCAAGCAGACGTTGAACTTCGCGCCATATCACTTTAGAGGTAGGGCACTTCTCCAGGCGGTGGAACAGCGTTCCATACTGGCCACACACGACGCAGGATGGGTGCAAAGCATTAGAGCGCTCAGCCATACAGTACACCCAACTCAGGCAGCGCCACACATGGGAACAGATTTGAGGCTGCAACATAGGATGGTGTGCGTATTTCCAAATAGTCTTCTGGTCTCAATGGAGTAAGGGATGTCCATCATGTCCAGGTAGTCCACCCTGGATAGGACATGGGGCCGTGTGGGGATCACGCCATTTTGAATGGGTAGCCCCTGTACCTCTTGTGTGAACTGAGGAGAGGGGCGGCCTCTCTGGGCTGTGTGTCTGCTAATACAAATTCTCCACTCAGCGCTCCGCATAGAGAGGAGGATTCGTTTGTAGTGGGTTTTAGTACCGTGAGGACCTGTGGCCAATGGGTGGGAAGCCAGGTTTCATCAAGGAGTGAGGGTTCGATAGATTGTTAAAGCCCAAGGCGCGGGAGAAGTTGGAATGGGCCACGTGGGACCTTTGTTGGGGGAGGGGAGCGTAGGGGCGATGACAGCCGCAATCCAGGTGCCCAGGATCTTGGCAACATGGGCTTTGAAGTCAAGCAGGCCCATGCCACCATGATAATGAGGGCCAAACATGACCTCTAGCCATACTGGTGGTGGGCAGCCTGAACAAAGCCATCCTTGCAGAAGGGCATACAAGGATTTAATAAAACCTGGGGAGAAGGCGATGACGTGGGCTCCAAACCAGACTTTGGAGAGGAGCATAGAGTTTGCTAAAACAATCCTGACAGAAAGGGAAGTAGGGTGGGCTCTGAGGGAGGCGATGCGCTTCATCACGTTGTCTAAAATACGACTTTCCATTACTGCTGAGGCATACACGCCTGCCTCCACCCACACGCCCAGATGGCGGACAGGCCCTATGGTAGGGCGTGGCACGAAGGGGAGCACTAGTGGGGCGGTGTGGGGTGAGCAGGGAGGGCGAGCACGTGTGCGAGCAGATGGGCTGGGCACTGGTCACTGGGGCCCAGCATGCTTGATACTGACCAAGGAGGATGATTTCGGTTTTGGAGGCGTTCAGTGCAGCATTACTTACCCGGGAATATTCCTGGATGAGAGCTTCAAGTGCGCATGCATCTTTATTGTTAGACACCCCAACCACACAGTCATCTGCAAACGCCATCATCTTGACTGGGGCTTGGCCTGGTACATGGACCCCCTTGAGGTGGGCATTCACGTTTCGAAGTAGTGGGTCAAGGCTGAAGTTGTATAAGAGTGGGCTAATGGGGTCCCCTTGTCGTAAGCCCCTTTGAGGGCGGACTACTTCCATTAGGAAGCCATGGCCACGCACTGCCATTGTTGCAGATTGTGTGAGCATCATTACCCAGTTGATGAAGTGAGGGGGTAAGCGGAATTGATGGAGGCAGGCCCTGAGGTATTCCCAGTTTACTCTATCATAGGCCTTCTGTTGGTCCAAAAATACAAGTGCCCCAGAGGCTGTGGACTGGAATGCGTTAGCCTCAGAGTGTACGTCATCCCAAATCGACCTTCTGGGTATGAAACTGAATTGTTCTGTGGAGATGGTGGCAGATGCTACAATCCTCAAACGGTTAGCCATGATTTTAGTTAAAATTTTTGTATCTGTGTTAGTTAAAGAAATGAGGCGCCAGTTGGCTAAGTCTAGCTTGTCCCCTTTCTTGAAGAGTGTGATGGTGAAGGCCTCTTGTCCTCCTGGTATAAGGCGCATTTCTGGAAGGCTCTGGTTAAGGGAGGCAAGCAGCAGTGGGGATATATATTTGAAGTACTTATTATAAAATTTATATGGAATGCCATCTGGGCCTGGGCATTTCTGATTTGGTGCACCGCGGATGGCTGTCCAGAGTTCATTTGGAGTAATCAAATTCATTAATTCCGGGTATCAGGAAATGGTGCAGATGTGGGTTTGGTCAAAAATTTCGCCACTTTGACCGGCTGAATTGGATCAGATCAGTATAACTCAGAGTAATACTTTTGTATTTCAAATGCCACTTCAGCTGGCGTATCCGAAATGGAATCATCCAATCTCCACACCTGTGTGCAGGCCACACTCTGGCATGGTGCGAAGAATTTCTTAAAAAATATGCTGTGCACTTGTTGCCCTCTGTGATGCGTTTGGCCCTGTACTGAACACAAGCCCAATGTTTGTGTTGCCTTTTGAGCGCATTGAGATGGGTGGATGCTTCTGCCCACTTCCAGCCCCATGCAGGGCTGTAGCCTGTGGCTGGGATGTTGGATTCCAGGTGTGCCAACTCTGCCAGAACGTGTGAAATGACAGCTGATGTAGCTCATGAGCGTCAGGAGGAGAGGTGGTGAGAGTGGCAGATGGTATCCTCTTTGAAGGCTGACCATGTGGAAATTGGGTCCGCGCAAAACGGTGTAACAAACTCTTTTGCTAAAGTTGCTAATTCCACCCAAGTGGAAAATCCTGGCGATGCAAGTTTGATATGGCGGAGTTTGCACCAATGTGGGGCCTTAGCCACTGTGACAGGTGAGTGGTAGGTTATTGAGAGCAGCTGGTGGTCAGAGAATTCAATTTTCTTTGTTTGGAAATGGAAAATGTGAGATTGAAATTTTGCCAGTGTGAGGATAATGTTGATGTGGGTCATGGACCTTAATTGGCCGTTGTGGATGTGGGGGCACATCATGTTTTTGAGAAGTGGGGCTTGCCGCAGCAGTGCATCTATTAACCCAAGGGTGGCCTTTAGAACGCGAAGTTCTACATGACCCTGGGGGGCATGGGAGGAGGAAGGCCAACAGTCTGTGGGTGAGTTTAGCTAACAGTTCATGTTGCCAACTATGAAAGGGTCAGGGGGTAACGGGAGGGATTTGACCAATGAGAAAAATTCCTGACGCTCTCGTGCACAGGTTGGGGCATAGATGTTGACAATAGCATGCGCCACGTCAGCCCATGAGAAAGTGACAATGAGGACTCGGCCATTGAGGAAGGATTCTGACAATAAAAATTTAAAAAATTGTTTTTCTGAACTAGCACCCCACAGTGCTCTGACCAGAAGGGTAAGGAAGGGAGGAGCATAGTTTTCCAAGCGTCCTTGGAACCTTGTGGACAGTGGGACTCCTGGATGGCCAGGATATCCATGGGTAAATTTTTTTGTAAAAAACTCAGTTTCCTAGCCTGGGACGGCGAGGCCTTGAGTCTGGAGATATTCAACATCCCTAAAGTGAAGGCTTCCCCCTTTGCACCTTAGGTGCAAGGGGGTGGGCACCCAGGCCCACTAGCCTCCTCTAGATCCCCGCGGGCCTTCATGGCAGTGCGGGTGTTTGCAGCAACGCTATTGGTAGTTTTGTTAATTTTAGAAGAAAGGTTCGCGTTGGCTTTTGCCTTCACTTTTGTTTCCCCGACATTGAACAAATTTTTTGCGGTGTGGATGAGTTTGGTGCACCAACGTTTGAGTCAAAATTTTTTTCAGGTAGGTTGGAAACCAAGTCAGTTTCAACCGGGGCTTGATTGCAAAGGTCAGGTGAGATTGAGTCACCCATCAGATCCTCAGATTGGGTGGCCCAATCGGCATGGGCTTCCCAATCTAATTAGTTGAGGGATTCCCAAGTTGCTTCCACCGCAAAGGTTTCAATGTCCTCCTGGCGTTGGGAGTGTGGGATAGCGGAGGTGACTTTGGCCACTTCCTTGGCCGCGGCCCTGCGGGCCTGTTTGGCCTTCTTCCACTCTTGAGGGGAGATAGGCTTTACTAGTAGGTAGCAGCCTTGTGCTCCCCATGGGAAAGCCTCTTTGGTGCTGGTGGTTGGTTCGTAGTGCGCCTCTCCACTGGCCTTGGCCACTGAGGGGTGCTCTTGGAATGTGATGCCCTCCTTGGTGGGGCATGCGTGTGCCTTATGGCTGAACGCGTCACAGTGGGTGCAGATGGGGGGTGCGCTGTCTACAGATACCCAGAAAGGGTGGGTGGTATGCCCTTCGATGTTGATATATGTGGAGTGCAGAATCTGGGTTAGGTCCTTTGCAATCTCCTTGGTTGGGGTAAGAACTGTGATGGCTTTGCCGGTGCACAGTTGTGGCATCAGCGTAAAGTGTTGCATCTCAAAGGATTGTATTTCGCCATATATGGTGAGACCATCTTTCAGGTGCTGCTCCAGAATGGCACGCTTGACTGTAGTAGGCAAAAAGTTGAACGTGAGGAAAATTTGGTTGGATTTTGTCCATCTGGTGCATTTGGTTTTGATGACCCGTTGCCCTTCAGGGAGGTCAATCACTACACGCACCGCAGCAGCTTCATCTGCTGCCTCCTTGTTTTTGAAACTGAGGTCCAGCCAACCACGTGACATGGAGTGAGGTACGATGTACACCGCGGTTGGGAAAAAAGTGTGCACATCCCCACAAAATTTTTCCCTTAAAGCTGTTTGTTGGATTTCCAGAAACATCCAGACTCCATATTCCACCGACGAGAGTGGTTGGGAGTGTGGCATGTTGATGTACTGGTTGCATCGCGCTTGCCAAGAGAGGATTTTTGGGGAAATAGTGACCGCCAGTTTTTTATTTTTTTCTATTCCACTGGTTTCTCTGGGGCGTTTTTAATGTTTGAGGCTGCGGGCCTACCACCTGTGCCTCTTAATTTACTTGCCCAACTGCACCCTGACATGGGCGCAGACTAATCTCCTCTGTGAGATTATCAAACTAGAATTAGAATTGAATTGAATAAGTTGCAAAAGTGATTGCAACGAGAGAGAAAAGTTATAATACCAAGTACTTTATTAAGCTAAAAGACTTCAATATTTATAGGGGTGCATTGGGACTCGGTGCCTTCAGGCTTGTCAGGGCCTCATCTATTCAGGATCTTTACTGATCTTCCAGAATGGCCTCCTCGTGGGCATCCTCAATGGATAGCATTGCTCACCTGACTGAATGGGTGGAAACGCCACCCCACGTGACTCAGGAATAGGTGAGAATGATCCTGAAATAGATTTAGCTCAGGTAAATTTTGACAAACAATTCAGCATAGCCTGATTTGAAGAAGGGAATTTGATCAAATTTTTATCTCAAATTCTGATAAGGATTAAACAAGTTTTTTAATGAAAGGGAATCTCAAGTAATATTTGCCAATGACAAAACCCTAACTTGGAGATAGCTGTTACAAATTTGGCAGTATTCTGAAGATACACCGAAGGGTTTTTGCATAGGGATCAGCCCACTGAGCAATAGGACCAACAATATGATGATTGTCATCCACAATACAACAGAATAAACTTTTAATAAATATGAAATACTAGCTCTTACAACACTCTTTTATTAAATACGATAAATAGCAGATCCTCACTGTTCCACTCACTCTAAACTATTAACAACCTACCTCTTTTAAATTACAGATCTTGCTTATATATCAGTAGCTTCAGATGATACCATTATAATAGCTTAGACTATTCTATTCCGCTTATTCTCATTGATTTCAGCTTCTATTCTTCAGCTATCTATCGCCCTAATTTGAGCATTATATATTGTGTTCATCAAATGTCAACATTGACTTATCACCTTATTTGAAGGAGATCTATTAACAACCTGTTATAACCCAATATCGCCTCATCTCAAGGAGCTTGAATACTCATAATTTTATCCTAGTCGGCAGATTCTCACCATTCTGTCATAACTCTTCAGGACTTATCGTCCTGTAATATTGGAATCTCAGCATTACCCCCCTTTGACTGAACAATGAGCCTCCTATCGTTTATATGCTAAGAGGGACTTTTTGTGCACTCAGTTGATGATCCAACTGCTTGTGGGGTCCTTGATAGTACATGCATCCATACCTGTCTTCTAAATAATTTTGAATGGCTCAAACCAGATACTGGCCAACTTGTGTTTATGCCCAAAACCTTGTTGATCATGGAATAGAAACATGTACCCAACTTTGAATTGGGCTAACCCACAATGTTATACCTGATTGGAAGCTTGAGTCTTAATCTTCTTGGCTAAAATAAATGAGTATGCTTCAGTTTGCAATTTGATTAATGTGTCAGCTATGGTCATCAAATAACATTGAGGATTTATTCCGCCAGTATCTTCTACACAGGCATATAGCAGATCCAGAAGAGCAGGGTGTCATCCATATAGTAATTGGAAGGGGCTTTTTCCCGTGGCAGAATGATAACTAATATTATAGGCGTAGACGGCGGTGGACATAAGGGAACTCCAATATGAGGGTCTTTCTGCTACTAATTTATGGAGTATGTTACTAAAGTCCCGTTGACCCGCTCAACCATTCCGTTGGACTTGGGGTGGTATGGGGTTGTTAAAACCCCTTGGATGGCCATCAGCTCGTTAAGCTTTGGGAGGATATGGGAAGTGAAGTTAGTTCCATTATTAGTAAGGAGGAACTGAGGGCAGCCATGCCACTGGATAATGCATTCCATTATGAATTTGGCCACTGTGACCGCCCCCAAATCTCATATTACCCTTGCTTCAAACCACTGGGATAAGTGGATAATTGCCACCAAAATGTACTTGGACCAGTTAGCTCCAATTGGCAGAGGACCAACGACATCCATAGAAACTGTATGCCAAGAAAAAGTGCAGATTCACTAATCAGTAAAAAATATTCTGGTGGAATGGCTTTTCCACTTGGCACGGGTGGCAGGAGGAGATAGTATCAAGAATGTCAAAGTTCATGCTTTCCCAGTAATACTGAGGCCACAAAAATTCCATTGTCTTGTGCACACCACCATGTCTGATGGCCCTATGTGCGCTCATGATATAATTAGGCTGTGCTGAGGGTTGGGGGAAGTGCACCATTGAATTGCCAATCCACTTAACCAAATCACACATTCCGCTGGAAAGTATTGGCTCACATTTCATTCAACGCCTTTATGACTTGTGGCGGCTCATCATCGTATTTACCCTAAGCATCTTATCATACATGATGTTCCTTTTATCCGCCATCACTGCAATTGTTGGTAATCTCAACAAGCAGTCTGCATTCGGTGTTTGGCTCCCAGTCGTTGAAGAATCTCAAAATTATAAGCCTGAAGTTTAAGGGCCTATTGGGCTAGACGCCCCTCAGGTTCCTTAAGGTTCTGCAACAAGCATAACGAGGTGTGATCCGTTACAACTTTAAACTTTACACCATGAAAATATACTCTAAATTGCTTGTAAGTGTAGATCTCAGATAAGCACTCCCACTCGGCCACAGTATAATTACATTTGTGGCTATTCAGTCTTCAACTGCAGTAAGCCATGGATGCTCCTCCCCTTCATCATCTTTTTGGGACAGAACTGCCCCCACAGCGGAAAGGGACGCATCCATCTGTACAATAAATTTCTTTTTTAAAATTTGGGTAGCGTAGCATGGGTGCATTGATCAACGCCATTTTAAGTGTATCAAAGGAGCATTGATGGCATTCCGTCCATTCAAACGTGGCATCATTTTTTAATAACTCAAACCGTGGACCTTTAATACAACTAAAGTTGGGTATAAAGCGGCGATAGTAGCCAACTATCCCTAAAAATACTTGTATATCTCACTTACTGTTTGGTGTAGTCATCTTCCAGATGGCCTCCACCTTGGCGGGTTGGGGCTGCAGCCCTGTTGCATCAACCACAAACCTGAGGTACTCTAGCTGATCATTGAAATAGTGGCATTTATGGGGCTTTATTTTGATGTTTTCCTTAGACAATCAGTGGAATACCTCTTTCAAATGGGTAAGGTGCTCAGAAAACGTGCGGGAGAAAACGTTTTTATTGTCTAGGTAACGATAATGCATGACAGCTTCAAGTTGCCAAGGCTAGTATCCATCGACCATTGGAATGTAGCCGGGGCATTACACAGCCCTTGTGGCATATGTGTCAGTTAATAAAACCCTTTTGACATGATAATGACGCATTTCACCTGTTATGCTGCAGGTAACTTAATTTTCCAATAGCCAGATATCAAATCCATTTCAGAGAAGTAATGAGCTCCTCCTAACCAGTCCAAAGCATCATAGATCTGTGGCAAGGGGTATATGTCCTTTTTCATAATGCAGTTGAGCTTGCGGTAGTCTATTACTACTCAGTTGGTACCATCCTTCTTTTTGACAATTAGAACAGGGGAAGCCCATGAGCTCTTCAACAGTTCGAGAATTCCTTGCTCCAGCAGTTTATTAATTTCTGCTGTGACAACTTCTTCTACTGCTCTAGATTGGCGGATTGGCCAATATCTGATGGGGGGATATCCCCAGTGTCCACACAATGGATCACTCCACATGCGCACCCTAAATCATGATCATCAAAAGCAAAGATCTCTTTGTATTTTTAAAATAAGGCTTCCGCTTGATCTTTCTGGTCTTCTGTTAACCCCATTAAATTTTCAAGTGGTACAACCGCCATTAAGCTGAGCTGTGGTTTGATAGGAAGACCAAATTCATCCAGCGAGCCAAACTCATAAACCTGGAGGACCTCTTCAACTGGGATAAAATGTATATATGCTACTATATGATGTTAGAAGGTTTGTATTGGTCCATTCTGGAAATTTGCTACCAAGACCTTGATCTCCCCATGCACCAGAAGTATAATGCCTGGGGCCACGTGAGGCTCAAGCCACGATTGCTGATAGGGCCCAATGACCTCCCCATATAGCCTAGCAGGCACTTCCACCTCTAACTCAGTGTTTATGATTACTTGGTGTCCAGAGGGGATAGATATAGGGCCAGTAGCTCTAAGCGGTAGCCCTTGATATTCACAAATTTGATGGGGAAGGGCCCAGGTCTTGATCTTTAGTTGATGGTAGCAAACTGAATCACCCCATCACCATATGCAAGGTTAATGTGACCCATGTGCACCGGATCCCTTGGCATTCCACTAGAAGTGAATTAGATTGGGATCAGCTGCCCCAGAATTTCAAAGGTCTCCGCTGTCATATCAACAACAGCCATAATATTACACATAAAAGTGGTTCCTATTACCATATCATAGTTATTGTTTGGTAGCAATATAGCTGGGGCTACAATAACAATTGACCCAAATCGCAAGGGTAGCGCGCTGTATGCTCCTTCAGAGACCGTGCTTTCCGCGCTTGCAGTCCCATACACCATATGATGTTCCACGTCAGGCTTTAATGCCAACTTCACAACCAACTTTGTGGACACTATGTTGATTAGGCCATGATATCAATTATAGCGTGGACTTTGGTTTTTGCTATGACAATGTCACAGTAATTACACTCAGAGTAAGATGCATTCTGATTGTTTAAAAACGTGGACATTTAAAGGATCTCGTATTCTTAGGAAGCTCATAATACCCTCCCCAACTTTAGGGTAATCTTTAACAATAGCGTCCACAGGGAGGGCCGCGTTTACCCCTTTTAAGAGAAGCGCATCAGCGAATGGGTCTGGTTCATCTTAAAAATTTGGTCAAACACTTGACAAGCATAAGGCTTTGGTTGCTCCTGATGGCCTGCTTCTGCTGAGTCCATAAATCACAATCATGTCAGCACATTCACCCCTCCACCTGGCTGCTTTTTTAGGAAGGCGTCGTCATACTGAGGAACTTCCGCTGAATGTATGGAGATAGGTTCAGGTGTGACGTTTTGAGTCAATATAGCGGAGATGGAGAGTCCCATCTCTAATACGCTCTGACCTTTGCCCGATTGCACTGCTCCTGTGGTAGGTAATGACCTTACAATTGAGGGAACTTCAAGCAAGGTTCCCAGAGCAACCATACAAAAACAATTGACCCCATAAGGCCTGCGTCCTTGATTTATTTAAAATGGGCCACTCCAAAAGTTGGACTGGGGTTGAGCGGTGTAAATAGGCCCCTCTTGATAGTTGAACTGCTGATGGCAAATAGGTTGGGAGCAAGGCATGTAGTGATAATAAGTCTGGGGGTTACTCAATGGACGCTAAAACAAGGAGGGATAATTCCCTCAAATAAGAAAGTCTGGCAGCAGAGGTGATATATTTCCGCTCTATATTGGGTTGAGGGAAGGTAGCGGATAGACAGCATAAAATTTGAATGAGTTTAAGAAAGGATATGTTGACCTCTAAATATGGAGCCATGACATTGAAAAGCTCATGGTATGGTTTCGCAGCAGAGGTCAACGCCATTCATATGTCAGATCTGGTTAAAGTCACTGCCCCAATTAACACATGGGCTTCCACCATAAATTGATCAGCCATTATGGTGAGGGTCTCATTATGCTGAACTAATGGTTAAAAACTCAGCCTTCCACTGCGCCATCTTCAAAGTTCCTCTAAACAACAGCAGCACAATTTCCTTCACTTATTGATAAGTAACGGAACTGTTGGGAAGATAGCAAGTAACTTTGTTGGCGCTTCTGACATCCAAGGTGGATATTAATAATTTGGCTTTATGCCGATCTGAAGCTCCTTCTACTGCAAACTTAAATGGCTTAAAGAATCCATAAATGGTCCCATCACGATCAAACGGAGGCAGATTATCAATACAAACCTCCTGCAGAAACTCCTTCTTCCATTGAAGCACAGCGTCCAGGACAAGCTTGAGTTCCCCTTATTCAACGGTTGCAGCATGGTGGGAAGACTCCTTGCCAAAGCAAGTCTGATATGACATGACCAGCAACTGAGGATTTTTATTGTTTTTTTGTAATTGATCAATGGGCCCCCTGTAGTGAGCACCATTATTATAAATTTGGCGGTATTCTGAAGATACGCCGAAGGG
Organism: Massospora cicadina; assembly: GCA_022478985.1. Classification (NCBI taxonomy): domain Eukaryota; kingdom Fungi; phylum Entomophthoromycota; class Entomophthoromycetes; order Entomophthorales; family Entomophthoraceae; genus Massospora; species Massospora cicadina. The sequence goes on from JAKSZP010011958.1 coordinate 34,954, forward strand.
TTTTTGCATAGTGTCAGCCCACTAAGCAATAGGACCAACGATATGATGACTGTCATTCACAATACAACAGAATAAATTTTTATAAATATGAAATACTAGCTCCCACAACACTAAGTGTTTATTATAATAAATACAGAGGATCCTCGCTGTTCCACTCACTTTAAACAATTAACAACCTACCTCTTTTAATTTACAGATCTTGCTTATATATCAGCAGCTTCAGATGATACCATTCTCATAGCTTAGACTATTCTATTCCGCTTATTCTCATTGATTTCAGCTGATATTCTATAACTCTCTATTGCACCAATAAAGGCGATATATATTGCATTCATTAAATTTCAACATCGCCTTATCGCCCTATTTGGAAAACAATCCAATAACAACCTGTTATAACCCAATATTGCCTCATCTCAAGGCGCTCAAATACTCATAAATATTATCCTAGTTGGTGGATCCTCACCATTCTGTCATAACTCTACAGGGCTTATCATCCAATCATATCAGAATCTCAACAGTTGCCTCCATAAAAAAGGGTAAACATGTAGACAACCTGTAAAAACCGCGGGGTTTTCACTGGTGCACAGGTTTGCTTAACTACTGACTCTGTGCATAAATATATATTTGCTAATTGTATAAAGACAATTAGCCTAATCAGTTTGGATAATTGGTTAGCTTCAGCCCTACTCTGGCAATATAAAGGATTAAGTGACTTTGGCCTCACTCTGGCGTTGACACTTAGACAGGAAGTACTTCTTCAAAACTTCACTTTGAAGTAAACAATCCACAATTGAAAACAATAAAGTATTCACAGTTCTAAGGTGTTTATTATTAGTTAAATGAGAGAATATTTATAGGTTAAAATGATGAAGAACATGTGTTAGGGGTATTCGTGTAACTATGATATTCTCAGCACGCCTAGCTGACAAAAAGGGATATCCATGATGATCTCAGCATGCCTAGCCGATGAAAAAAGATATCTATGATGGTATTGGCATGCCTAGCTGACAGAAAAGAGAAATTGGTTCAATTTTGGAAATATTCCAGCTGATATTCACGAGGAATAGCGTAATTAAATCACTATTAATATCAGCCAACATGTTGGCTACCAAACCTGACGATTTCATATGAATAATTACCCATTTTGAGTCAATTTACTCATCTCCATATTGTTGGCAACAATCCCCAATGAAATAGGAATTATAATTCTCATCAGATTTGATCCTCTGTGAATTACAACTTAACCATTTAATTGGTGATTATAACTGAAGAGACAGAATAATTGATCAATATCTCAAAGCTTAATCAATAAGCTAATTTATATAAATGAAAAAATTATTTTAAATTAATTGAAGCTTAGAGAATTTGCAAGCTGGATAATTTGGTCATATAAATTCCCATACATCCCCCGCTTGACCAGATTATCAGCTAAAAATGTCTCATCAAAAAATTACTTCTACGAACAAATCTTATCTAGTCTGAACAAAGTGGACGCCTCCCATTTTTGAGTGATGTCACAAACCACCTGAAGAGGTGTCCTTTACAGTCCAACTAGATCCAGCCCCTGAGTCAACTTAATTTGACAATCCCCTCTTCTGCTCTCCCCACAATGGTACCAATTTCCAAAGAGGGGACAGGGTTGGATGTTTCATCATTAAACTCTCATTCCTTCATCCCTCATTCTCTTGTTGCCAAGCTTGATTTTGAGGCATTACTGGATTTGGCTCCTATTGTTCTAAATCCAGTAATTGCCACTGAGCCTAACGAAGCAATTTCTCCTGACTTGGATCAATCTTTCCTACATGATTCAAATCTTCTTCCTGAGTTCCTTTTTTGAATTAGTCAATTTTTAACTGACTATCTTGTCTACCAATTTGACAATTGGTAATTATGATCATGTTGAACTTCCATATTATGAACTTTAGGGTAAATTGATTGAGGCACTTAATATCTTTTCGCGCCTCGTGACCTTGATAGTTTACTTGATCAGGATTCTGCCTCCTTTGCACTCCAATTCGCAGGACAAGTACTTTGCACATGGGCTACTTCACTCCCTGCATCACCAAATTTTCACCTTTCCTTTCCCTTTCGGTTTCAGGAGGCCCACAGCTGCCACCTTCAAGATGCTGTTTGCTGCCTGCATGATTACTTTGCAACTGGGACTATCTGGCGATATCTTCCATCAATGGCAATAATTGGTGGTATTGTTCAGCAGCTACCTGCGCATATCCCTTGTTCGCTGTTTTCTCATATGCCAAGTGTTCTTGATGAAGCCCATCGTCAAGCACTCCAGACACAGCTTTTGGCACCTGTGCCATATCAAGATTAAATGGACTTGTTTGCAGATTGCATATTCTTGCATTGCTGTTTTCCTCCCCAATCTGGGGTTTCCTGATTTGCCAAACTGGTAGTCCCCATTACTCTTCCCATCATTGCTTATTTGCAGAATCCACCTTGGGTTCAAAGAACTTGGTTTCAGCTTTCTATATCCCTTGCAAGTATCCGATCTCAGATCAGCTTTGGTGACCTCTTTCACAACATCATCATTTAACCTCCCTCCCCCCAGAGGCATCAAAGAAGAGCTCACAATTTGCAACCTGAGGCATAAAAAAAAATAAAATAATTTTAAATAATTTTATCTTTTTTCTATTATTTTTATTTTTTTACATACCATTTTTTAAGAAATTTGCTGTGTACTCTATTAATCATATGTCCATCATATATATTTTTGATCATGTAGGCATCATTCGCCATTTTGCAATAACCTTAAACAGTCCCAACCATAACGCATCTAGCTTATTTTGGTGACCAAACCCATGGGTATTGCAATAGGCTACTTGATCTCCAACAATAAATTCCCTAAAGGTGGATCAACTCTTATCATCAGCTTTTTTGGCATGAATCCTTCTCTTGATTGTTGTATCACAGGCTTGAGATTGGAGATCCACTATTATATTCATGAGTCAATATAGGTATTTATCCACGCTCATCCCCAGAGTTGGCTCCACTGCTGAATAGAGAATCAGCAACAATGCTGCTCTACAACCATACAATAATTCTAACGGAGTTTTTCCTGTTGCTGAATGGAAACTGATATTATATGTAAAAGTTATCAAACTTAGATAAGACGCCCAAGATGACGCTTTCCCTGAGATCAGCTTCCTTAGTGTAGCGGCAAGTGTCCCATTGACTCATTCTACTACTCTGTTTGTTTCAGGCTGATAGGGTGCAGACACCACCCTTTTAATTCCCATTAGTTCATTCAGGTGTGAAATTACAAATGAGGTAAATTTAGTCCCATTGTCGCTAGCAACACTTGGGGACACCCATGTCAGTATACCACCTGCTCCAGGATGAATTTGGCGGTACTTAGGGCATCTGCTCAACTCAAGGCTTGGGTTTCAACCCATCTCATAAGGTGGTCAATCGCTACTATTATATAACATACACCACCAGTACTTGCACTTAGTGGCCCCACAACATCAATTGAAACCATGTGCCATGCAAACCCTGACTTCACTAATTGGTAATTCATCACGTTCTTATGGGGCTTATGGATCTGACATTCCATGCGACAGGTGATATAATTGGCAATGTCAAAACTCAGGGACTCCCAATAGTAGTATTGCCAGATATGTTCGAGCATCTTCTTTATACCCACCATCTCTGACAACCTTGTGGGTGGCCAGAATTATCTCAGTGCATTCTGATGGTTTCAGAAATAAAAGCCTCTTTTTGTCCATTATTTTGAATGATTGTCCACTAACAAGCTCATTATACTCCATTGCCTTCTTTAACGTTTTTGAATTTTGATTGACTCTTTCTGCAATTCCCCATGGATCATTTGCTCAAATAGGTCATCAGCACGATCTTGCACAGCAAGAATGGTTGGCAGCCTAGAAAGACCATCAGCGTTCTGATTCTTATCTTCCACCCAATGTTCTATCTCAAAGTCATAGGCCTGTAATTTCAAAGCCCACCGTGTCAATCTCCCTTCTGGTTCTTTAAGGTTATGAAGTCATCAGAGAATGGCATGGTTGGTCACGACCTTGAAGTGCGTTCCATGGATATAGACTCAAAACTGCTTGAATGCATAGATAGCTGCAAGACATTCTCACTCTGTAATCATATATAGTTCCTCTCGCCTTTGACAGTTTTCAGCTGACATATGCCACGGGGTATTCATCTCCCTTGTCATCCACTTGGCTAAGGACAGCTCCTATTGCCATCAGCAATGCATCCAATTGAATAATGAACAGCTTCTCAAAATTTGGGTATTTTAAAATTGGACTTGTCATCAAGTATTTCCTCAATTCATCAAATGCGAGTTGAGCCCCATCATTCCAGATGAATCCCTTCTTCAGATCTTTTAATAGGTAGAAAAGCGGCTCAGCTATTTTTGCAAAATCCTTAATGAATCAGCGATAATAACCAACCATTATGAGGAAAACTTGAATATCACATATGCTTTTAGGGACTGACATTCAATTAATCGCTTCTATCTTTTGGACTTGGGGCTTAAGTCCCTCAGCGTTAATTATAAATCCTAAGTATTCTAATTCCTCCTTAAAGTAATGGCATTTTCATGGCTTGATTTTTAGATTCGCCAAAGCCAGTTACTTGAATACTTCCTTAAGATGTTGTAAGTAATCAGTAAATGTTTGAATGAATACGTTTATGTATTCCAGATAAACCAGGACACAGGGACAGCTTCAAATCTGACAAAATTGTGTCCATAGCCCATTGAAATGTCATGGGGGCGTTACATAAGCCTTGAGGCATCCTCGTCAGCTGATACAACCCCTGTGCTGTGATAATAGCACACTTCTCTTGGTCTTCTGGGGCATGTCTATCTGCCAATATCCAGAGAATAAGTCCATGGCGGAGAAAAACTTGGCTCCTCCTAACCAATCCAGCGCGTCATCAGTCCTAGGCAGGGGTATGAGTCCTTTTTTGTGATTTTATTTAACCAACGGTAATCTATTATGACTCAATTCAAACTGTCTTTCTTCTTATCTATTAACATAAGGCTCGCCCATGGGCTGGACAATGGTATGAGCATTCCATGCTCTAAGAGTTTTTCAATTTCCTTGGCAACAACTGCCTCTGCCGCCCTGGACCATCGAATAGGCCTCAATTGAATTGGCCCATCATCCCCAGTATCAACTCGATGTAAAACATCTTTTGCACACCCAAGATCATGGTCATCCTACGCGAAAATAACTCAGTATTTCTCAAATAAGGCCAGAACTTTGTCTTTCTGGCCCTCTGTTAATCCAGCTAACCAATCCCATTTGATTAGCGTATGGATATTCCTGTCATTTTTTTAAAGTCCCAATTCATCCAATTCACCAAATTTGTGGAAGGAATGAATCTCCAATACCACTTTTAGTTGGGCGAATGCAACCACCTGGTGTCATTTGACCTTTATTAAAGATTTTCCCAGATTGGCTAAAAGAATTCAGATCTCCTCATGACCAGGGATTAAAATTCCTGGGGCTACCCAAGGTTCAATCTTTAATTGTTGCCAAGGAGCTTCAATTTCCAAATATAACTGCTCCAGGATCTCCAAAGTCAGTCCAGTCTCCACGATTTGCTGCATTCCTGGTTTAATTATGACATCTTCTTTAGAACGGATTGAGATCCCACGATTCTCATTCACATATTTAGGTAATCCCTGGGCTTTTCTTCCAACTAATTTGTAACCAATAGGTAGTATTTCATCCTTATAGACTAAATTGATGAATTTATTCTGTCTACTGAGGGACGCTTTCCCCTCGCGTTGATAGACCAGCGTCAATGTTTGCCCCAGAATTTTCAAAGTGTCTTCTTCAAAGTCACATTTGACCCCATACTTCTGCATGAAGTCAGTGCCAATGAGTATGTCATAATTCTGGTTGTCTATAACAATTGCTGGCGCTGATATGACCAAGGACTCAAACCATAGCAGTAGAGCACTATAAGCCCCACAGGAAGTTGTAGAGTCAGGGCCTTCCATCCCGTACTGCTTCTGGTGCTCCAAATCCAGTTTGGCCTTTATTTTTTTACTAATTTGGTTGATACTATATTGATTGGCGCTCCACTGTCGATTATTACTCTGATGGGGATTCGGTTCACCAAATTATCTATATATGTTCACTCAGAAAAATATGAAAAAGCTATTGTTTACTTCATGTATAACAGATTCATTGGCCAGATCCAGGGTATAAATTAACTAAGCTGATATATTGGGGAACATTTCTTGAATTGTACCAATTGTAATCAATACATTAACTCCGTCTAACTTGGTATTCAATAATTCCATCTCGTCTTCATCACTTTGGACCTTCTCCACTATCTGTCAGGCATATGGGCGAGCTACCTCTTGTATAATTTCAGGGGCAATACCCTTCAATTTCAATCTTGTTATTGTGTTTACATCTTGGTACATGATCTGATGAAGGGGATCTAATTCAGGCTCATCTGCAAATAGATCCAATTTGTCCAAATCATCTGATTTATCCAGGGGAACTTGGTTACCTGCAGTTCTAGACTGTTCCGCGTCTAGACCACATGGTCTTTTCCCTGCCCGTTGAAAGTTTCCTGTTTATCCTTATACTGGAATGTTAACCTGATCCTTTGGTTTGCGTTGTCCACAGTTATTGGAGAAATGATCAGGCTGTCTAAACTTATTGCAAGTTAACTGAGGCTTGAATGGTCTAGCTCCTTCGTTCTGTTTATCTTGATTCCCGCAATTTTTGAAATCTCTGGATTTGTCAGGGAATCGTCCTGGTCCCTTATTGTTGTTTGACTGGTTATTTGGCTTGTATGTCCGATTTGGTGCATCAAACGTTGCTGATAGAACCCTTAGGTGTTATACCATTTGAGCAATGGTGTATTTACTGGTCAAAATGGATGACATCATTTGGTGCAATTCTTGATGAGGATGCAACGCGTTTTGCATCGCAATTCACCCATCAAAATTGGTCATCATGTTGGCCCATTGAGGATATGAGCTTCCTCATAGAAATGGTTGGTGAACGCACCCACTGTTTTGTCCTTCTTAAATTAGATGCCCATGAAATCTTGTTTCCGAACTGCCATCTTATCTGGACTACCAAATTTGGTCAGAATCGCCTCCTTCGCCTCCTTGTAACTCCAGTTCTCCCCATGAAGGTAAAGCAAAACTAGGTTTTGGCACAAAGTATCGAGACAATTCACAACGGTGACAGCTTTTTGTTGGTCACTATAACTGTACATCATCATTTCAAATAACTGGAAGAAGGCAGGTGCATTATCCCAATAAAAGTGGGCATCTTTGGAGTACTCTTGAAATCTTCAACAATAATTGGGCCAGCACTTCTGATCAAGATTCAAGCAGATGCTGGAGTTGCTTTGGGTGTTACTTCAGGAAGTGCCACAATGGTCAGGGGCATTTCCCAAACATTTTGGATGGTGCTGTTGGCAATACTCTCTGCTTCAATGGATGCTGATTCCTCCTCAAATAAATTCGCCTCATGGTACTCATCCTGTGAACAAGTACACTTAGAGTCTCTGAGATCGTTCAATTGTCTAAGGATTTTATCTTCCCAAGCCAAGCGTTTTGGTCATTTTCCTGAAGTTGACGATTTTTATCAATTTCTTCTTGTAAAGTCTCTTTCAGGGTTTCAACTTATTTCTGCAGCTTTCCCTTTTGGCTTTGGACCATGGAATAAATACTCATATAATTCACAGTTCTCTTTTTCATATTTGGACATTTCATCATCTAATTTAATGACTTTGAGTTTCAACAAATCTAACTCAGATTGAGTTGCTGATTCTAATGTGTTCTTGTTGACAATTTCTATTTCTGTGTGAAGTTTATCAATTTCAGCTCTCATCTCTTCATTGATTCATTCAAATTTTCTTTCCATATCATTGATGGTACTCTTAATTTCCTGTCTTCCTTTGACTAAAAAGAACATGATCGTGTTAGTTTTGGTGTTGGCTGCAGCCATTGGCACAGCTGCCTCCTGGGCTCGAATCAAATCAGCATTATTTGATTCAGCTAATTGGCAGTGCTTATCCACATCATGTTTCCATCAGTAATCAAACCCAATTTGGTTGATGATCTCTTCAACTATCCCCCAAAGTTTTGTATTCAGCTTGGCCACCAGATTCTTGATTTGGGTGTTTGATTGTTGGACACACTGTGATGTGGAATCCAAACCAGCGCAATTCCGCTGAAAACTGACATCTAATTGTTACATCAGCTCCTGCTGTTGTATGCTGTTATTTTGGGTATACTCAACAAGATTGGCGAACACTGCCTGCTGCTGTACTTGGATGGCTCTCATGTTTCAGATAGTTGACTGTACATATATGATAATATAATCGCTAATACTACCAATGCTCCACAAATACCTTATTAACGTTGAAGTGTTCATATTAAGGAAGTTTATGAAGTGTCATCTTCGCTCTTCCTGATTGGTAGTGTGGTGGAATAATCCACAGCTTCAGTCTAAAGTATCAGTCAGTAAAATTTGGAATCTCTCATTAGGATATCGCTGATACTGGGTATATTTTCTTAGATTCACTCCAAAAGTGGTTTGTAAATTGTTACGGCGTTCTCATTTACTCCAATCATTGATAGATGGATGTATTGGGGATCCGCCAGCGTTCCAGCCTCTAATTAATATTTCCCCTGTGGTCTGCTGATGATCCTGTTTCTTCATTTCTTTGATGTTCCATATTAGTTAGATAATTTGGCATTATTATTTTCTTGTAAACTCAACTCAACCCCTGTAGTGAGCACCACGTGTAAAAACTGCGGGGTTTTCACTGGTGCACAGGATTGCTTAACTACTGACTCTGTGAAGAAATATATATTTGCTAATTGTATAAAGACAATTATCCTAGTCAAGTTTGGATAATTGGGTAGCTTCAAGCCCTACTCTGGCAATATAAAGGATTAAGTGACTTTGGCCTCACTCTGGCGTTGACACTTAGACAGGAAGTACTTCTTCAAAACTTCACTTTGAAGTAAACAATCCACAATTGAAAACAATAAAGTATTCACAGTTCTAAGGTGTTTATTATTAGTTAAATGAGAGAATATTTATAGGTTAAAATGATGAAGGACATGTGTTAGGGTATTTGTGGTAATTATGATATTCTCAGCACGCCTAGCTGATGAAAAGGGATATTTACAATGGTCTCAGCATGTCCAGCCGTCAAAAAGGGATATCTACAATGGTCTTGGAACGCCTAGCTGACAGAAAAGAGAAATTGGTTCAATTTGGGAAATATTTCAGTTGATATTTATGAGGGATAGCGTAATTAAATTGCTATTCATATCAGCCCACATGTCATCTACCAAACCTGACGATTTCTCATGAGTAATTACCCATTTCAAGTCAATTTACTCATCTCTAAATTGCTGACAAAAATCTCCAATGAGATAGGAATTATAATTCTCATTGGATTTGATCCTCTGTGAATTACAATTAACCATTTAATAGGTAATTATTGCCAAAGAGACAGAATAATCAATCAACATCTCAAAGCTTAATCAATAAGCTAATTTAAATTTTTGAACCAAATATTTTAAATAAATTGAAGCTTAGATAATTTGCAAGCTGTATAATGTGGTCATATAAGTTCCCACACAACTTCATCTGAAACTGGTTATACCCATTTGTTCAGCCCAAACAGCTGAGGTATGGTGGTGAACCAGTCCAACCACCCTCTACTACTAATGGAATCCACTGAACACCAAGTCTTATCCTCACCACTGGGCCTCTGGATCAAGACCTGGTGCCGATCCAGCCTCTGTTACATGGGGAATCATCAGGGCTTGGTTTACTGGATCACTCTGGATTCATCAGGGCTCTGTCACCTGGTACATGCTACATGCTGATTTGCAAATTCAGTCCAACCCCTCTGTACCACTCAGTTATACAAGTGATATTGGTTACATACCTAAAATAGGAGCAAAGCTCCAGAATGTTGGTTGTTATCTTAAGCAAGGAGCCTGAGGACCAACGTGAAATTCAAAAGGAATAAACTATAATTAAGTTAATTTGAACTCACTATTTATTTCAGTGTTGAAAGGGTAGGAATTACAAGATGAGGATCATCCCATTGATCCCGCCTTGAAATAGGGGAAACCAAATGAGAGGAGCTTAATTTATGTGCTTTATATTATATTTTAAGAGATTAATGATTGGAAAATTCTTTCAGAGAGTTTTCCAACCTTAAACGCCCTAAATTGAAGACCAATCAGAATAAACGTCTGGATCAATTGAACTATTTGAATCGACCAGATTAAGAATTTTATATTGTCTTGAGGTAAGTTTTATGTGGTTTTTAAAACTAAAACACTATACAATGAACCGTTTTATCACTTTTTTGGGTTACAAAAAACATTCTTAAAACCCTGTGTGGCTGCTCTTGCTTTCTGGCCAAATTGAAGATCTGGCATGACAACGTCCCCCCTGGCTGCAGCAGTGGATTGGGATGCGGTAAATTTAAACCCCCACTACTGCTTAAGCCTGGATTGATCATGAGATCTCACCTCAAGCAGTGAAGGCCATGAGAGGGGTATGACCCCAGAACTTGGTCAGGATTGGCTCAAAACCAACATTTGTGTTGAATCTGTTTGGGACTGGAAACAGTCGTTTCTTGAGCCCTCTTTTGCTACCCATTATGCCGTGGAGGGTTTTACCTCAACTGAAGCTTTCCAATGAAGTAAAGTGAATGTATCCACAGATGCAGCGCACATGTTCGCCAACACCAGGTGGAACAGTGTCACAGTGAGAGACTGGTGTCAGTGGAGCACTATTTCACATGATGTGCTCTTCCAACGTATGCATTCATCATGCAACACTGAGGCCTCATTTAAATGATATTGATTCAGTTTCTCTCTTTCTGATATATTGGGATGGCATACCCTCAATATTGGCGCAGCTATGGCCTGCACAGTAACAGTCAGAAAATTCCCAGTTTCCAAGTTCCATGATTGAATGTAGATTTGGTGCTAACTGACAGTGCCAAATATTTTAACTCAAAGTTGGTTACAAGGTTAAATTTTAGTTGGATTGGTTCAAATATGCGAAAACTCACTTTAAAATGAAACCAAAAGATAAACAGGCAAGCAAGGTGGTCAGAAAACCTAAAAATCAACCTTTATTTAATTCTTAAAATACAAGGACCTCCAAGTAGAGTTGTCTGAGGAGCAGACATGAACTCGCTCCTCAGGAGAGGAAAGCTCAGAGTGTTACAATTCCAAAGTGAGCTATAGAATCTGCAGGTGTGACCTTAAAATGGTTGCCCTCTTAAAGTCCTAACCAGAATTATTAATTTAGGCTATTACGAGCCTAAAGAATGGCAGATGAGGTACAACCCAGCGCCCAAACCCAACCAAACCAGAAAATCCTTTTTACAATTTGACTTGGGATTCAGAAAATTTGAACCTGAGCTTAAATACACTAATCAACATAATCCAATTGTTATATTACCCCCTCTAGAGAAGGCCTCCCAGAAGAGAGGGCCCCACAGTGGGAGGCCGCCACCATGAGGGCTTCCTGAGGCGAGTTGCCTCAAGCCCCCAAGGAAAATTTGCCCCAAAAATTCTTGGCCTTTGTGGGGAAAGAAAAATGGTGAGGGCGAGTCAGGACTGAGCTTCTGGAATTAGCCCATCTGGCACAAGGAAGAATGTCAGCACACAGCTGAGGTGCGCTCCCCTCCCATGCTTCCATTAGCAATGGTCTTTCCACCTCTCTTAAGAAGGTGCTCTTTCCAAAGTAAGCATGAGAGGGGCGCGCAGTTCATTATGGCTGGATGGCTGTCCCCTTGCAGGGCGACTGTCCGTTGGTGAGGGAGCCCTGATGGGACAGGTCCCCTTTGTGCCAACTGAATCTCTGATGAGGGGGAGGGCCCACCATGATTTTTGACTGATGATCACTTCAGGTCCAGGGCTATCCATCAGTCACCATCTCCCACCGATGCTTCTTACTTGACATCTGGGACCTGATATGACCACTGAGGTCAGCTGAACTGAGGATCAGTGACATGTGCAAGGCACATTTGACTTCAAAATTATGTAACAGTCATATGATCCCCAATTTCTGAGTTCCTGGATTGCAAGTAGATTTGACGCTAACAACAGCACCAAAAATTCCAACTCAAAATTGGTTGCATGTTGAATAGTGGTTAGATTATTCCAATTATGCAAAAAGTCACTCAAAAAAAGATGAACAGGTAAGCGAACTATTAAGAAAACCCCAAAATCAAACTTTATTTTATTCTCAAAATAAAAGGACCTCTGAGTAAAGTTGTCTGAGAAGTGGATCCAAACTCACTCTTCAGATGGGGAAAAATAAGGGGAAACAATTCTAAAGTGAACATTGGAATCTGTAGGCGCGACCCTTTATGGTTGACCTCTTAGCGACCTCATCTGTGCCATTAATTAGGCTCTTATGAGCCTAAAGAATGGCCCAGGTGAGGCACGACCCAGCTCCCAAACCCAACCAAACTAGAAAATCCTTTAAACAATTTGACTTAAGATTCAGAAAAACTAAATCTGAGTCAAAATGCAACAATTGACATATCCTTATTGTTAAATGCACCATCTGTAAATGGTCCCTTCATATGCATCAAGTGCAGGCTTTCTTGTCCTGCAGATTAATCCTTGATAGAGCCATAAGCTGATCTTAAAAGGAAACCCCCGCGAACACCCTGACACCCTGTACTAATAAAAATATCATGTTGCATGGTGACCACCACTCATGCGGAAGAATCATGGAATGGCACCTGTTCTCATATTTATTTTATTTGTTCATTTATAAGTGGTGGGGCTTTTGACCACCAAGAACCCAAATCCTATCATCAGGATGCAATCCGCATCCACCTCCTACTAGTTGGGGAGGGGTAGTGGTCATATCTGATCTTCATTTTTACCAGGAGCTAGACAGTGTAATGAATGATGGCGATTTTGACCATCACTGAGTAGCAGAATGTGGCTACATTGATATTTTAACCCCTAATGAACTTGACTGTAAGCATTTAATGGAAGTGGGCATAAAATACAATAATTTCTACCTGCGCACTGAATCTACTCACTACATGAACCAGACAGAAAAATGAGTGATTTTTTATAACTGCTGACAGACTGATCCTTCAAATGGGTTCACAAGGCGATTCACACAAACCTATCATACTATGGTGAGGGCCATAAATTTTGGTAAGCTGGTGGTGATTATATCACCAAGTACCTTTGTCCCCATACTGTGAAGGCCCTGTACAAGCCTGCACCCTGGACGAAAACAAATAATATGTTGTTCCCCAGTTTATCCATATTCCAGGTTTTCAACAGGTGATCTATTTGGAATATGAGAATGACAAACAGGTCTTTCACTTTTTTTCAAATGGGACATGATGGCACAGTGCCATCACAAGAAAGGCAAAATGCCCCATGATTACAAGTATGACTCAGTCAATGGAATCGCCAAGGTCAAGTTAAAGTCTTTTTTGTCCTAAAGCCTTTAAGTGGCTTCTGATTAACATACTGAAAGTTACTAATATGAAGCACCAGCAGCAAGAACTGGTTGCAGCGATAAGAAAGCATGGGCGCAGGATGATACAAAGTGTACAGTGGCAGATGATGATCTATTTATGAATCTTAACCCAAAATCATATCGCATGGACGATGAGCTGTTCTCTGTCTCACCTCAAGCCCATCCCACCCTGAAGGAGTGTTTGGAGAAGGAAGAGATCTGTTGGAAAAAGGTGGAACCAAAAAAAGCCCTCATAAGTCATAAGGGTTAGGGAAGCGCGAACTTGGCTTACTCTGTGCTCAAAGCACACCAATAAAGCAGATCAGTTGGTCAGCCATAAGAATAGCAGTAAAGACCATCCCACATGTTCCAAGCCAGTATATAAAAGTTCTTTCATAAAATGCTGCCAATCCTACAAATCGGTTGGAACAAATGCTGATTCTGCCACTCTCCCACCCTCTAAAGCAAAAAACCCCACTTTATGCTTAAGCCTTCTCCTCTCTCAATTGATAAAAAGACTGGTATGGCAGCTGATTATCCAGCGCATAATATGCCTGGCACTAAGATCTCAGTTCTGAAAAGCTGTAACACCATATGACTCCAGCCCACCACCTTGCTTCAGTGACTTCCACACGTAAAAATCAACTTCAATCCAAGATTTGATTCACAATCCTGATAAATCCCATTTTGGGGGTCAGGCGACCATCAATGATCATTATGACCACTAATGCAATGGGGATGGCTAGCATACAAACACAGATGAAGAAAAGATCAACATTTAAAACTAATAACTATAATTACATAATTTTAATATCTGAAACTTGAGCCCACATTAAGCTTGATATGGTCCCTAGTTCAAAGTAGAAACCTTAAGCATCACCCATGCTCTCTTCAGATTAAGTGTCAGGTGCTTTGATCGGACCATGTGGCAATCATTACATTGAACAAAAATATAAATTTGGAATTAATGGGGGAGACACGCTCCAGCAGAATTCTTGTTACCATGGTCCATGACAAGCGTACTGGTATTACTCTCTGGGTAATTGCAGTATATGCATCACTAAACTCTCACAAAAGCTAACATTTCTAACAGTTCCTATTAGAAGTGAAAATTGATGCCATAACAATTATAGCAGGCGACCTTAACTGTTGGACAAACGTGAGCAGAGATACATTTCCATCCACAGATGGCCACATTGCATGATGTATGATATTCTAGCATACCTTATGACATTAAAATGTGTCTTACGAAAGATGAAGAGGATGATGACTGTTGGGACATAGGGGAATATATCTCACTTGCTCAAATAAAGTTAGACTCCTGAAGCCTCGGGAGCAAGGATAACAAAAAGTAATTTTTTACACTAATAAAATTCAAAGTCCCAATTAAGGGAAAACAATCCATAATTGGAATATCCTTGAATTAATTTGCATTGTTTTAATTAGCGGTGCCCAGATTAAATTGGGAATTAGAATGTAATCTTTATCATAAACAGATTTTATATAGGAGATCAGGGACTTATTCTCAGGATAAAATCTACAAGCATTTCCAAGCCAAGATCTACACTAAATAGCCTTTAAGATTATGTGACATTCTGGTTAGTTTAGTCAAACAGGATTTGATCGCAGCATAGATTGGGTTTGAACCCCAATAATGAGAGGTTTTTTGTTGAGTAACATTTGGTTGCATAAGTCAGGGTTGAACCCCAATATTTGAAGGCCTTGAATTTAGGCAGGGATTATCCCTGACAATAGTTTCACTATAGCTTTGGGTTGGGTTAGTATCCCATCATCAGATGTATATGAATCTTTAATTCAAGTCAGAATCCTTACCATGCTCCCCTCTAGATCATGGCGCAGGGGGAAAAGGGCTAGAAGAAATTGACTGTTTACTCAATCTATCACAGTTCCCTGAGCAGCCTCCGATATAGAGTGTTCATTTCCTCGCTTATATATAACTTTGTAGGGTCCTTCCCAATTGGTACCCAATTTGTTATTGTGACCACCAGGTCAATGATGGTATAAAAGTACTGAATCACCCAGCTGGAAGGTATGCAGAGGAACATGCTTATTGTTAAACTGATTAGTTCCTATTGCAGCTTTTTATGCCCTTTGGTATTTAACCCAACGGGGGCTTTGGGGGCCCTGATACAACTAAGGGACAGCTGGACTTCTTCCCCTGCGTCCTGAAAATGACCCTGTGCCTTGCATGGTGGTAGTATAATTCAATCAATGAGCTGATAAATGGCTCATGAATGGATTATGTCCTAGTCTTATCTGACCTCGGACAATTTACTTCAAGCAGCAAGGTCTCAAATAATGTGATGAGTGATCATATAATCGTTTAAGTAGCCATCAACCTGGGTGACACCCCACTGACATTGGAGTGACAGATATATTCTTCAAATTTGTGGGACCCATACTTGCTCCACACTGCCAAATGTGGGTTTGATTGGGTCATGGTGCACCTAGATCACCATTCAGACATTGATTTCCTCGATTACTAAATAAAAATTAAGGATAAGCTTATTCAGGGTAGTGCTAAATATGAAAAATCAAAAATCTACAAGTAAACTGATGCTGCAAAGCAGCTGAAGGATGCCCTGGCTACCCTGAAGTGAGTGCATAAGGACAGTGAAGACTGGTGGCATGAGTATGAGAAAGATTCACAAACAGTATCAATACCTCCTTAGTAAATGATACATAACGCCATCAGAATGCATCCTTCCACCACCAAAGCCTGCTGGGGACAATGGACAAGGTGAATTTGGCTTGTATAAAGAAATTCAAACTCAAGTCAAAATCAGCCAGGTAGAAAAACTGAAGGAGCTATTTACAGTGACCCTGGCGTAATCAAACGTGAAGTCAAGCGGTTTTATGGTGATCTCAACCACCCTTGTGAACCCAATATTATAGTGACTCAGTCCTTAATTGTCTTGGCTAAACCTTAGCTCCAGGGTTGCTCACCTGTTGATAAGCACATTCTTAAGACCAATATTACAGGTGAAGAGGTAAAATGAGAGCTCAAGTAAACAACAAAAAGTAAGGCCCCTGACAACATGCGCATGGAAATTCTAAATGTGACTATGACAGGGTGGCACTGAAACTTGTTCATTTGCTTAACCACTACTTGTTTCACAAGTGTCAACTCCCAGGGGGACACAAGGCCTAAATTGTGCTGTTGTAAAAGAATATCTTAATGGAACCTTTAGAACTGGCACCCAATTGCATTTTTTTTCTAATTATAAACTTCTTACATTGATCCTCTCAAACCGCCTGATGCATAATTCTCTGAGGACCATCTATATGTCTCAAAATGTCTTCATCTTGGGCGTACTATCTGGGAAAGTATTATTTATCCCAAAACTTTTCTGCAAGACTTTATAAGATCCAAGAGTGCCTATCTCATGTTTTTGGACATGGAGAAGCCCTACAATTGGGTAGCATGGCCATTACTGTGAGCATCAAAAAATTTGGAACCCTCGCCACCTTTATCACTTGGATTGATCACTTTACACTGACCATACTACTAAGGTTATTGTAGTTAAAGGTTTAACATATGCAATTCTGATCAGACAGGGCCTCCGCTAAGGAGATCCTATATCCCAAATTTTATTTATCTTTGAATCAACTATCATGTTGGCAGCAGCATAATCAAAACTGGTGCATCATCCACCTTAAATAAGACCCAGTCAGTATTCAGGCCTTTTCAGATGACACCACGTTAGGGGATTGGTTCTGAGAGCGACCTTCAAGAAGTTGAAGAATTCCATATCCTTTACTAACAGGCGTCAAATGCAAAGATTAATATGAATAGTCTGTAGTTGCTAAAACTTAGGACTTACAATTTCCACCGCCATCTAGTCACACTCCCTTGGCACCAACACAAACATTTGGTACTTTAAAATTTTTTTACTGCATCAGGCTTAGTGGTTGAGGCGATGAAGCAAGCAGTACTTTCCAGCATGTTGGCCCAGATGACTTGTTGGAAGTATGCTTGATTGAATTTTAAAGAGAAGGTGCAAGTTTGGGATTATCTAGTACTAAAAAAAGAGAAGGTGCAAGTGCTTAATGTTTTTATACTTTTGAAGCTCTGGTTTGTGGCCCACATTCTGCCATTGAGCCCATTTTTGGAAGGTAATATCAATACACTATTATATGCACCTTCCTGTGGTTATTAGCCCATGCAGCGCCTATTGATTTGGACACTCTGTATCAAACCCAAATACAAAGATGGTATGTGCCTCCTAAGTTTTGAAGTAAATGCCCGCTGGATCTGGACCAAGCCATTTCTTAAATGTTACAGTCGCACATGCACTGTTCTGTGCTCACATGTTGCATTAACTGGGCCCAGGTCCAAGGGATCTTGGAACCTATCACATTGCGCTCCCTAATGGAGTTTATGCTGCTTCATCCATGCTTGCCTTCCCAGCATCACCGCCCATTATTGGTGACTATGAAACTGGGCCATGAGTTTGGTGGATGGTCGTTCAAATGGCCGCCACAGGATGAAGATAAAATACAGCAGGATCATGAATCCAAACTTTCAGCAATGACCACTTCTATGAGGTGGTATGAGCATAACCAGATTGTAAAGAATTTTCTGACAGGGCAATTTGAATTTTCCAAAAAAGTTTATGAATTGCTGCTGGTGCACATCCCCTGAAAGCACCATTAAATCCACCATCTCACCCTCAAATCCTAATGACTGGGCGGCAGAGGGCCATGACAACAACTTTAATATCATGGAGTTGGTCGTGGGCCTCAATTTCAAATTAATAACCTTTAACCAGCGCATGATCACCTGGTGGATTTTGAACCATGAGATAAAAACAGGCAAACACTGCAACTGGGTTATTCTTAAAAAGAATGACAGGTTTTTGCCAGATCTGAGGCTATTACACACCACTATTTCAAGTGTAGTATGTTTCAAAGGTGTTGATATATAATAAGGTTATTGCTCTCTGGCGAGCAGCCGCTGCCAGATTTCCTTCTTATCAAGCCTTTTCTTCATGAAGGTTCTCAGAAATCAACTGAATCAGATCCAAGCCTTTTTTATCATTATTATATATTGATTGTACACTTAGTGATCATGGCTAAGCAGTTGAGCCATGAAGCCCTTCATTATAGAGATATAGTATGATTGATATTTAATATATTATCCAATCAGCACACACAGATCTCTAAATCCTTGCGCCTGGCTCAGATGTTTCAAAACCTCATGACTAGCTTTTGAACTCAAGTAGTTAATCAAACGTGAATAAGAATCATTTTGTTTACAAATATAAAGGTGTGTAAGTCCACCATCACTTTAACCATGACTAGCAATGGCAATTGCTGACCAAGGATGGTCAGCAGTGCTACCTCAATAGTGCCATTAACTCCCAGTTAGTAATTTATCCCAGCTTAATTACCCATTTCTGCCTTCCTCTTGCCCTTATTTTATTTCTTTGAAAATTTTATAAGGGTATTAATTTTTTTATAAAATGTTACCTGAAACTATTAAACCCTTTGAGTTGACCTAAATCCACTAAACAAGACTCAGACAAAACTAATTGTTGAACTTTTAAATTAAATAAAAACTAACTAATGCTTATCAAATCCTACAAACCTATCAAGTTAAATATATATTACCATAAAGCTCATTGAAATGATATACAATTAACATTGAATTCATACTATTATTTTTAACTTTGTAAAAAGTTTTATTTATATTTCATAAACTTTTTAAAAGATAGACTATTACTATTCCAAAAATGTATAAGGTATTTGTATCAAGTTTGTAATTGTTCCATTTCTTTATGAGATAGCGTGACTCAGATATATAGAGAATAATTTTATACTTATATTGAGATTTTTAACCTTATGTTTGTCAATAGATCATAAACCAGCGTTGCTTGTGGTTTTAAAGTTTATCAGATGATCCTAATTTGATTAGTTTTTATAAATGGTAGATGACCATTGATAAATTTAGAAAGGAATATATTTGTCAAAACAATCAAAAATACAAATCACTCACTCAAAACCAATTAAACCTAATTAATCAATATAATTTACCAATTACTCATCAAAACCAATTGAAACTATCAAATTAACTAAAACATCACCACTTAACTGATACCATTGAGCTCATTTAATCAACAAAAACCCACCAAGCACTCAGCCAAAACCAATTGTTAAACTTGTATAACAACTAAAATTCTACCAACCATATATTAAGACCTGTGAACTTATCAAATTAAACAAATAATACTTAAACGCTCTGCTAAAGGGATATACAAGCACCTTTAAGATCTTATACTTTTTTGATCTTCTATATAGCTTTTTATATAATCATTATAATATTTTTTTAAAATAGCCTACTACCATTCCCAAAACAAAATAAAGTATTTGTGCCAAGCTTGGGTTTTTGGTTATTTTGCTATGAGATAATGTGTCTTATAACCACATATATACAATGATTTAATTTATAATAAACTATAGGTTGGCAACACTGAGCAACCTATAATTTTCCCTATAGAAACCATTTTGTTTACATAAACGTCCTTTGTTGTGCTTAGGGAAAACCATCTGCTCTTATTTCTCATTAAATTGTTGTATTTAGAGTTCAAAATTAATATTCAGTACTCAGAGGTAGTTATAGAGTTTACATAACAAGCAAAAACCTTTGTTTAGTTTTATGTGTACAAAAAACATATTTGAAATTACTTTTTTACCCTGATTTGTGATTCAGTTTATATTACCTTTGCACATAAAGCTAAGACTCATGAATAGTCTAGTGAAAAAATCAATCAAGATGTAGAAAAATTTATTTATTCAAGAACAAAAATTTATATATTTTTGTGATGCTAATATTAAAGAGGGAATTTACTGTAAGTGGTTTACTGACCATCTGTAATATTTTTATCATTTACTTAATTTTATTTTTCAATATCCATTAAATAAAGTTCAATTGAGTGTTAAATTTATCTTGCCTGGGTCTCCAGATGAAGGAAGTTATTGGCAGTTATTAGGTCTAATAACATGAAATCTTACTCATGACATAAACAGAAAAATCTGAGTCCTGATTCATATTTGGAAAAGCTTTCCTCGATGGAGTTAACCCTAATCAGATTTCATGTAGATGTCTTCTTTCAGTACTGTCCATCCGCTGCTTGGATTGCCTCAAAAACTATGAATAATCTATCTTGCCTTGCAGCCCCCAACTTAATATGTAGTTGCTAAGGTTGCATGAGTTATTATTGAGGGTTTTGTCAAGGTTCTTCACTACCTAGCATTTACAATAGACAATCAGAAATATCCAATTCTTACCAGTACAAAATTAATTTCCTTAATCTATTGATCGTTGGAGGCTGTGGCCCCAGTGTTCCTATCACCCTATATATATTATTTCACTCTTTAACCTATTTTTCACCATGCCAGCGTAAAATATATGTTATAAGGTCTTATTAATTAGGCCTTTCCATGGTATCTCAAATGGAATTGGCATATTGCTTTTTATAGGTATTCTCTAAGCCTAATCTATTTCTCTTCCATCCTAATTAGGATTTCAAGCCTTTAGTTTCCCAGTCCTAAAAGATTCTTGTTAGTTAGAAATTGCACCAATAAGATTTTTGGAAATGAGAAGAGTATATCTGAGGAAAATTGTCATTCAGTGAAGGATTTTTTTCTGGGGAGCTATGACTAGTCTATCATGTATATTACTTTGAGTGAGACTGTTAGCCACTAAAAATAGTAGATACTATGGTATGCTTTTTTTGCTGTATGAAAACCCTATCACTGAGAAAAGAAGCCTTTTATCTTTGTGTAAACTAGTTTATGTCCTCAAACAGTACTTAGTTTTTTTGTGAGGTTAAACCTGATCACCTGAAATACGCTGGTCTAGCACTAATTAAAACATAATCTTTGTTAGCCCAAAACTTGAGAACGTTTTAAGGATGAAACCTTAATTAGTGTCTTTAAAGAGAAAGAGAAAGAAGCTTAGACAGCTTTTAAAATTGCTGTTCACTCTTTTTTTGGGAAATTGAAGAGCTTAAAATTATCTAGCTGTTAATAAGCTTTTTTAGGACATACCATGAGATAGGTTATAATATGTTGATAAATATACTTTCTGCAATTTCATCTCAACTTCTTTACAAGCAATTATGGCACTTAAAAATAAACACAAGGGTGCTTCCAAGACATTAAAGAAATGTAAAGAAGGTATCAGAGCAAGTGAAACTTATCTAAGCTTGCAGACTATTATTGGAGTTTCATGAGAGATGCACCAAAAGTATACTAAAAATGTAAATTTAAAAAGAATCCAAAAAACTTCATTGAATAGTTAATATATAAAAGAGTATGAAGGGAGAAGTTCCATACACACACATATATATACATATAAGATCTTTTTTTTAGTACTAGATGGTTACATATAATATCTTTGATAATAAGATAAGAACATTTTTCTGTTGTCATATTCTTGTTACTTACCTCCAATTTGGTTAGATTGACTATTTCTATAGATTAAGATTTTTTATAGATGAGAGTAATATGGACTTAGCTCATCTTACAGTCCATTACTGTCTCTATGTAGAGTATGGACATATATTTTCTTGTTTAAAAAAAATAAACTTTAAATTATACCAAATCTTGCTTGGTTGGTTTTATAAAATTTTGCCAATTGATAGTTGTAGTTTTCTGGACGTTTTTTATAGATATCACATAATCTTACTCTCTTCATAGTATTTTTTCTAATCTTATACATAATTTTTGCATTTTTTACATTTTTTACAACCTTCACATAGTATTTTACTATTTTTATAGTGTGCTTTTCATAATTTATTAAAAAAATAAGAAATAAAAATAAAAACAATATTATAAGGAATCTTCATAAGATAAAGCTTTTATGCAATTGTTTCTTTTTTGTCTATAATATATTTTTAGATCTTTGCTAGTTATATTGATAACTAATCAAATATAAAGATGTCTAAGTCACTATTATAACCTTCTCCATGTTTTTTTCAAACTACTCTTAATTTTTATAAAACTATAATCAATTGGGTTTGTATATAGCTATATGTGATAAGGATAATCTTTTAAATATCTTCAACAAAGTAATCTCATAAAATTCTATCATGATGAATTCCTATATCATCTATAAAAGTTAAGTTTTCTTAATACCCAAGAATATCAAATCTTAAACCAAATTTATATAAATCAAAATGGTTTCTAGAAATTCTTTTGTAAGATAAAATTAAAATAAGGTTTTGTTAAATTGTAAAAGTTTATTTGGAATATATAAAAAATGGTGAAAAAAGTGGAAATAGTATGAAATACTATATGATAAGTAATGAGGCAGGTCACCTTTGAGACAAGTATACTGTGCTGAGCTTTTTAAAGCCAATTCAGGATTTAAATCTGTTTAAAACCAACTCAGCGTTTTATCAGTAACCACCACTTCAGGCTAACCACCTCTCTTGAAACGCTAACTTAAATAGAGTTCTATTAGCAAGGTGGATGCAGTAACTGTGCCCTAGGTGCTAGTATTTATATAAATAAGCATATCTCATCTACCTGGACCCAAATCATAAATTGACACCAAAGTAGTGGTATAACTTCAGAACTTCCCTCATACTTAACAACCAACCTTCTGTTTAAGGAGCTGATAGCTGGCCATCTAGCTTATAGGCATTATCCAATACTTGACTTTGTGGTCCTATAAAGTTGAGGCATTATTCTAAGTGAGGAAATAGCAATACTTACCTTATTTTACCAAACTTATATCACATATTGTGCCATGATTCTGGATATAGAGCGTCCCAAAAGGAGTGTGGGTACCTATATAAAGAAGGGGCCAGAATCTCCTTAAAACTATTAAATATCTATTGCAGGTGATAGATAAAAGTGGACAGTGTCCCTTCCAGCCAAAACCTATATAATAATCCAATAATTGAGAAGAAATACCAAGACTTAACTATATAAAAAAATAACTAAATACAAATTTGGATACATGGGCAGAATCTACGCTATAAAAATTGATCTGTTTAGTAAAGATTTTAAAGTTAGGAAATGATTTTAGGACCCAATCCACCCATCCAGCTTCTCGCCTTGATATAAGCACATTTCCTTGTTATTTGGTGAAGGATGACCAGGTGACACTTCCAATATATTTTTAGATTAATAGCGAAATATAAAATATAAAGGACACCCCAGAGGGTTCATAGCCCCACCTGTTGTCATCCAGGACCGCCAGGTTTAGGACGATGGGGGAACTCATGCCAGCTTTATGCCTGAATATAACATGAATGATGGAAAGCATCAGGGATTAGGAACCAAATCAAAACCATGAGTTGATTAGCTTTCTGTAGCGTAGGGTCATGTTTCCAAAAAACCATGCCTGAAATTGTTCCAATAGATGGGAGTGAAAATAATTGATAACTAAAAAAGGGTAGGAGCTGTTCCTTAGAAGGAATCCAAGACCACAGCATGGATTGTCCATAGCGCTTTTGCTACTATTAGCGCATGGAGAGATGGAGGGATAGATGTCTATATGTTGAAACATGTTTTTAGATAGCCTTAATATCTGCTTTTGTCTGAAAAAATAGGCGCATAACCTCTTTCCAGATAGTCACAGATGACGGACATTGCTCTAGGCTGTGTACTAAACTTCCATATTGGCCACATACTAGCATAAAGAATGGAAGGTGTTAGTTTGCTTTTCAGTGTGATACACTCTCCGCAGGCATCTCCATACATGAGCGCGGATTCAGGTTTGTAGTAAGGATGATGTGTATATCTCCAGATCATCTTTTGGGGTTCTAGACTGTACGGTATGCCCATTATGTCCAGATAATCAATACTGCCATTGGTACTTGGATTACAGTGTACCATGTTTTTTATAACAGCTTGGCTGTTAACTTCTTGTCTGTAAGTTAAACTTGGGCGTCCTTGTTGGATAGTCTGTCCATTTATGCAGATCTTCCATTCCGCTATTTTCATAGATAGAAGTATCCATTTGAAATATATAGGGTTGCCATGTGGACCCGCAGCAGTTGGGTGAGATGCCAGATACCTAATTACCGACTTTAAATGATTTGGGTTTCCTAGATGGATAGCGTGTGCAAGGTTTTATCTTGATGCATGGGCTCAGTTTAGATTTGGAAGATCTGGACTAGTTACCTGGGCTATCTAGGTAACTAGTATCTGGGATGCTTGTTCTACTTAATTTGTTAGCCTCATATCTCCATTATGCCTAGGGCCAAATAAAGTCCCAAGACGCACAGGGGATTTTTGGCCTGACTAAAGACACCCCTATATTAGGGCATATATTGTTGTAAAAAAGTATTAAGTAAAGGCGATTGCATGCGCCTTGAACCAAATGATTGATAGTATCACGGAGTTGGCAATCACAACTCAGCCAGTCATACTTGTGTGTTGTCCATGAAGGGAGTCAATGCTTTTGTTTTGTCTATGAGATGATTCTCAATTACGTTGTTGGCGCCTTCCATGACACAAGACATACTATCAAGTGGCGGACAGGTCTAGTAGCAGGCTTGGAAGTAAGTGAGAGTTCAAGTGGATGATTGAGGAACTGTGCCTACTAAATTGGGTAAGGAGTTTCTTGTGTGTCATAGTTTTCTGACCTAAGGTGGATATTAACTAACTTGTCTGATATTTTCCTAGGAGATAATTTCAGTTTGTCAGCATTAAGTGATGATTTGCTGATCACAAAGTATTCTTCAGTTGTATTCTCAAGGATGCAAGAGTCATAATTGTAAGGTTACCCACCAAATAGTCATCTGAAAATGTTATCATTCTCACTGGTGGTTGGCCATAGACGCCAACTCATGTAATTTAAGCATTTGCATTTTAGATTAATGGTTCAAGGCTAAGATTATATAATAGGGGACTTCAAAGGTCACCTTGATGGAGTCCCCTCTATGGAAAAACAGTTAGGAATCCTGATCCACGTATAACCATAGTGGCTGACTCTGTAAACAGCATAATCCAGTTTATATATCTGGTTGGGAGTTAAAACTTGTAAAGGCAAGCCCTAAGATAGATTCGTTTACCCCATCATAGGCTTTCTATTGATTCAGGAAAACAAACGCTCCAGAAGCTCTAGACTGGAATACATTGACAACTTTGTGGATGTTATTTCATAAGGATCTTCTGGGACAAATCCATATTGTGCAGGGTTATCACTTAAGTTGTTATTTCCCCTAGGCGTTTAGCCATAAATTTGTGAATATTTTGGTGTCAGTGTTGGTCATGGAGATAGTATGCCAGTTGGATAGGTTTAACCTATCTCAATTTTAAAAAAAAACTATGTCTGTTTTTTCTTTAGTAAGAAGGCATGTTTCCATAATGCATTTATTCATGGAGGCTAAAACAATATCAAATATGGTATTAAGACTTTTTAATAAAATTCATAAGGAATCTCATTAGAGAAGGGCATTTCCATCATGGTGCACTGAGCACAGCTTCACATAATTCTCTCATGAAATCAAGTCAATTAAATTATTGGACAGAACTGAAGTGCTAATATGCGCCCTTTCAAGGAATTTCTCGATTTTCACTAGTTTGACTGGGTCAGATCTATATATTTTTAAATTCTGTGTAATTCAGTCATGACTTCCTCTGGTGTTTCTGCTACGGATGCATCCAGCCACCTAACCTGTGTGAAGGCTATGGTGTTCTTGAGAGAGTAAAATTGGCAGAGAAAATAACTTAAACATTTTACTCAAGCTGTTATATTTTTGCTTTGAATTGAACTCCAACGCAGTGTTGATGTTCTATTACCAGAACGTTTATGATTGTGGAAATCTCAGGCATTTATGCCCCCATTCAGGGCTGTATCCTGTGAGTGTAAAATTGTTTTCCAGGTGATCCACTCAATCCAAGCGTGCTTGAAGATGAAGCTGCTCAGAATCTTCACAATATGTATCTTTGATCTGGTGCAATGTTTTTTCTAAAGTTTGATCAGGTGAAAAGTGGATATGAACAGAAAGGTGTCTAAAATTCCATGTCAAAGATATATCTTCCACCCAGAAATGAAACTCAAGTTGGCAATTTTCCAGGAGTATTCTGAACCACCTGGGTGCTTGTGCAATTGTTTAATGAAGCAAAGGATACTGAAACTAACTGGTGATCATAAAATTTGATTTTTGTAGGTTTAAATTTAAATTCTGGTGTCAGGAAATTATTGGTGCTAGTACAAGGTCTATGTGAGACATATATATTAATTTACTGTCTGATTGGGAGGTTGAGTCATGTTCTGCAGGAGAGGTGAGCGTTTAAATAGGGTATCATATAGGCCAAGTTGGCTTTTAGAATGCAAAGTTCAACGCATCCTTGTAGTGTTTCTGTTATGTGTGGACATCAATCAGTGTTTGGATTGACCCAACATGTCATGTCTCCCATAATGAAGATGTTATTAAAGAGAGGGAGGAGTGTCAAGTCCAAGAAATTTATGAAACTTTTGTGTGCAGTTTGGTGCATATATACTTGCTATTGTGTGCACCTCGTCATTGCATGAGAAGGTAACAGCTAGTATGTAGTCATTAAAAATGATTTTTATTAATGAATCTAAGTTTTTGTTTGCACATGTTGGGACTAAGAGTTTTAGACCACTTGTCCTGTTATTTTTAGGCCAGGAGACCTAAAGTTCCTGGGTGCTGGATTGTAAGTTTTTTAATTTCCTTGGCTGGAAAGTCTTCACTCAGGATATGTTCCTTGAGTAATAAATCCTAACTATTATTTCATTCCCAAATAATTAAAAGTTAGCCCATTTTTTACTTGAAGATGGCAAAATAGAGAGTAAAGTTTATTGCTTTGAGACATCGTTATATGGGAGTTTTTCTTGGTCAATCTCCATGCGTGCCAAGCTAATATCTATTTTCATTACCAATTGGAGATTCTGTGGCAGGTTGTTAATCTCTGTCATTTGAGTTTTTATCGCCATATAGATTGGGTTTAAACCCCAATATAATGGGATTTTTGGTGAGTAAAATTTGACTGCATTAGTTGGGGATTGTCCCCAACATCAAGAGAGCTTGAAATTAGTCAGGAATTGTCCCCAATATCAAGAGAGCTTATAATCATTGGGGATTATCTCCAATAATGGTTTCAGTTACTTTAACAGATTGGGTTCAATTCCTGTCATCTGAATCATGCAAATCTTTGATTTGGGCAGGAATCTTGACAGCACATACTAACGCCCCACAGTGCTGTAACCAAAACAATAACGTTGGAAGGAGCATGTTTTCCCATGACTCCTCCTTCCATTGTGGACAGTGGGTTTCTTTTATTTCTAGGATGCCCATAGGGAGTTTTTAGGAGAGTCAACTTCTTGGCCTAGGACAGTAAGTCCTTGAGTACTGCTATGTTCAACGTCTCTATATCTACTGAGACGCTTGGTGCGCCTCAGGAGAAGTTAGCAGGGCCCCCTGGCCCTACTTTTCACTCTCTTTGCTTACCTTTGCGTCCTTACTACAAGTGCCATAATGGCGAGTAGGAGCTGGGTATATTTGGTACTTTTCATTACTACCAATTTGGGCCCCTTCTTGCCTTTGGTAATCATGATTTTTTATTGCAGTACACTCGTGTGCCCTCATTGGATTCAATTTTGTCTGACAAATTCAATTGTTGATATTGATTCCCATTTGGGTCGTAATTTAAAGCTTGGGAGTGTGCAGTTCCCCTGCAATGATGAATTGGCGCTCAAATCATAATTCTGATAAATTCTGTCAGTTTAGTTGGCTGCTTGATTATCTGTAACATCTGATCAATCAATGTTACAAGTTCTTTGATATCTTAAAAAATCTGTTCAGGTGAGATGGATGATTATGCTAATGCCTTTGCCTTGGCCGCAGCCAACTTATGGGCCTATTTGGCCATTCTTCCGCTCCTTTGGGGAAATTGAGCCAACTATTTTGTATTGTCTAAATTCCCCTCAATTAGATGCTTGAGTTTTTTTAGTAATTTTGGCATATTCCAAGTCATTTTCGCCATTTCCTCCTTATAGAATTCCATCTCTCTTTTGCTTTTTTTATAGGACAGGTGTGAAGCTTGTGTACAAAGGCCTGACAGTAGTTGCATATGAGTGGTGCGCTTTTCACTGTTGTGAAATAATTGGATTGTTTTCCCATTGATGATAATATAGATGATGTGGGGGATTTTTGTGAGATCCTCCATTACCTCTGGGTTCAGGGAAATGATTGCAATTGCCTTCCATGTGCTAAGGGTCTTCAAGTGTTGATATCTTTGCACCTTGAAATTTCTTAATTTCTCTTTATGATTTCAAGCCCTCTTATAGATGGTGTTCAAAGAATGTGTGTGCAAGTGTTGTTGGAAGGTAGTCAATGATTATGAAATTATCCTTGGACTCTGTCCAACGTGTACATTTGGTTGAGATCAACCATTGGCCGCCAGGGAGTTTGACCACTGCTCTGACCTTTGCAGCGTTATTGGCTTCTTCCACTGTCTAAAACACAATATCCACCCAGCCACGGCAGATATTATGGGTCATCATGTACATGGCATGCGGTAATAACTTTAGTTGGGCTTTGCTGAACTTTTCCCATAGTGCTGGTGCATCTGATCCCAAAAAACATGAATTTTGTGTTCAATTAACAATAGAAGTTGATAATGGGATACTAACATTTAACTGCAATATTTTACTAATAATCAATGAAACCCACAGGGTGCACCACCTCAGGTTTTTTGAATTTATTGGTCTTCATTATAAATGGTGCGCTTGGTACCTTTGGGCGGTGCAGATCCAGATCCGCTGCACTTTACTGCATTCATTCAATCCTATATTTGTTTTTGGATTACAATTATCTCACCTATAATAGATTATCAAAATGTACTGTTTAAATTAAATCGTTTTGCTAAACGTGATAGAAATAAGAAAGAAAAGCTTAGGCTTGATATTAGCACATTTAAAAACATGAATTCTTAATTTTCTAAGTACACTTTTATAGCTAATATTTAAAGGTTTCTCATAGTATTTGATATAATATTTTATGTTTTGTGAAATAAAATACACATCATAAAGTCTTAAACTAACAACTAATTCTACACCATGATCTGATGCTCCCCAGCTAGTTTAGAAACAGGGTTATTCGATCCTCTTACTGTTTCTATCGCCTTTATGACCTCACTATCAAGTTATGAGATTTTGGAAAAATTTTCAAACCTTCTAAGAATTTGGCGGCTTATTCCCCTCTTCTTCTGAACCTTATTCTCTATGATTTTATGTAACAATCTATATTGGAAACATAATGAGTTTCAACTTGTAAGTTGCCTCTATTTAGCCTTAAACGCCTTGGCACCTACCATCTTTGGCTCATGGGATTAAATGGCAAAGACCTCCTGTGGACCAGTTTCCATGTCAAGGTGTTACTCAAAAATCCTGACAGATACCATAATCACATTTGTTCTTAATTTATTATTTCTAGGCTTAAGTCTATTTAGAAAAGTTGTGTACCCTGTTTATTTCTATCCCACTAATTTGAAGGCTAAGCGCCATCAGATATAAAACAAAACAATCTAAACTTTGCAGATGGGGGGCTGTCATTACTTTGACATTTATAATCTTATATCAGGGATCAAATCTTTTACACATGCTAGCTATAGGACCTTAAGTTTAGCAAAATTTGAACTAATCTAATTGTTAAATTTTGTGTTGACCAAGAATATAAGATTAGATTCTAATATATTTTATAAACCTTGCCATTACGCCGCCCTGCCTTTTGGTAATTTAAGTTTTTTAAATCTTCCAAAAGATACTTTGCTAACCCATCTACGTATTAATTCAACCTTCAAATCACAATATAAATCCATATTCCTTTCAGCTATAGATTGATTTATTTAGTACTATTTTATATCATTCCAGGATACTCTCTTCCACCAATTTCCTATACAACATCTGCCTTTATTTTGAGGAAGCCTTACCTAATCAATATAAATCAAACCCTTGAGCTTATAAACTGAAAGTACTAACCAATACTTCAGTGGAAGATTCTAAGAAGATTTGGATACTGCAGAGTTACAGTCAAATTGATCATATTCCAGATACAAAGAGCATATAATGGAAAGTTTCATGACACAATTTGGGGAGGAAAAATTGAAGTGACAAAGAGCAAGAGCCATAAATTATTGAAGACTACAATTCCTGCTGGAACAAGAGTTATAATATCTTAGAAGATATCAAAGAAAACTGAATTTTTAACTATTACTTCAGTGAAGTTAAAGACAACATACATAAGGATCTTTAATACACTGGGATTATTAACAGATAATTTCTGAATCTGAAGTCTATAATATATTAAGAATGATATATCTATACTCAGTTTTAAGGTATTCAGGATTTTGTTTTCATACAGCAATACATATTATGTGAAATACTTACCTTTGCTTAAATTCCCTTGTTATAAACTTGTTTATAAAACTATTATTTAAAAAAACAAAATAAATATACCATTATGATGGTTTTAGTTAAATAAATCAATAGGCCCATTATATCATATTTTTTGGTTAATTATCATACTGGATGTAGCAGCAAATTATTAATGTTGCAACTTGAAATTAAATAGCCCATATGATTAGTAAAAAAATTACTATTAAGTTCAAATTCTCCTATTCTAATAGTGTCAGATAAAAACATCTTGATTAGCTATATTAAGCTAGACCCATCTGTTTATTTTACATATCAGATTATATTGGTTATAACTAAATTCTTACTTTTTAATTTATATCAAACTCTCAACATTGTTGTAGTTTTTATGATATAGCTTACTTGCTATTAAACATCTTTTTTTTCTAAGTTAAATATTTTTCAGTTGATTGTTTTTTGCCATAAATAACAGAGTAGTTTTACATCCAGCATTTATTAGTGTAGTCCCTTGTCTTTTTAGATATTTTTGTAATAATTAAGAGTTTCTATCATTATGATGATTTAACTAGTTAGGTCATGTGATGAGTTAAGGTAACTTGTTGATTTAGAGAGCAGGTGCACTTAAATCATTATCACCAGATTTACATGAGTGACTATCTTGCATTTGTCATTTTCTCTAGTATTGATAAGCCTATGGCTTATTTTTGAGAGGCTAATGAGAACTAAAATTTGAATAGTGATAGCCATTTATGACAAGAACTTTTGTAATGATTCTAATTATATAACAAATTAGCTGATCTTAAAGCCAAAAAAGTTGGTAAAGATATGTCTCAATATGGTATTGGATACAGAAGAGAAGCTGAAGATAACTCTATAAGTATCACATAATTAAAGTTACGCTTTTGCTAGTTGATGGCAATTCATAATTATATCAAATGATCTTGAGGGGGAATTATAAGACATCATCAGGAATCATATGAAAGAGCAAGTATGACAGTTCTGGTAGTTGCAAAGGGATCACAGTTTGTTTTGTAGAATAAATTAAGCCATCTAGCTGATAATATGAGAGGGGAGGATACCCCAGTGGTAGAATAGGGACCTCTGCCGCTGCCTCCCCAAGTTTAATTCCAGTACTGGAACTTTGGGTAGGGGACGACTATGACTGTGTTGGCGTTTTGCACTAATGCCCCAAACTGAGATAGCAAATAGCAAAGGCGGTCCATGGAGTTCCTGGCCTATCATACGCTGTGCATGGAGGTTTTCCAGATTTTATCCTCCTCTCCCATTCATTCAATTACCCTCAATTGGTGTAGTATCATCCCCAGGTTGGCCCACCTTGAATAAAATTTAACTGATAATATGAGAAATTTATTAGCTACTAATTTGAAGCATAGAGCTTATTAATTGTAAATATCTCTTGTAACTGCAGATATACTAATAAAAACTATACACTAATATTAAAACATATCCTGCTGATGTCCTAACGCCAACTATCTGACTTTTCCATTCTAATCTAGTTGATAAAGCTCTAAAACTTAAAACAAATGGTTTATATACCTTCAGTTATATTTTAGCACTAACAGACAAAAAGGTAAAAAATTTCTATGCATAGATAGAAGCATAAGTCAGATAGAGGGTTGCATGTTATCCAGAAGCTTGAAATTGCTATAGGCTTGGTTTGGATGCTTGATAAGTCTTGAAATTATGATTTTTAAGAAGCAATCTTTTACCTTTAAAAGATATTTATCTGCCATAACTTTAGTTGTTTTCCATCAATCAAAAGACTTTATTATCATAGCAGCTTTTTTAGTCAAAAACGAGATTTATATATAGTAATGCCTTGCCATATATTTTTTGATTACCTTTGTGCAATGTTGCATTATAAGTAATGATCAATCTAGACGTCATCTAAGTTCATCATTTATCAAACACAGATAATGTCTCACTAAAGATCTTTCTGGAAGGTCGCATATATTAAAGATTTACAATGTACTTAACCAATCACATCCTCAGTGTCTATTGATATAAGAATATTTTGGTGAACTTATTAGATTACCTATCTGGGTAATGATCATAGAGTATAAGATTATAAGCCTAATCTCCAGGTCAATGATATTAGGATAAAGCCAGATCGCCTAGATGGTATTCAGACAATAAAGGATATTGAGTTACAGCTGAGAAGATTTTCAATGTGAAGTAAAAGCAATAAATTGGAATCCAAAGCTTGTAGACATATTTTTATATACAAAATGTCATATCTAATCATTTGATTATGGGGTGGGTGACTGAGGTATAGGTTGAGCACTAGATAATAAAATAGCTCTTCTCTATAGAATGCTTTAAATGGAGATATTAGGATTTTTAACAAAATTTAATTTTTGTATTAATTTCAAATTTTTGTGTTATGCTTTAAGATGGGCACACTTGCTGATTAATTTGCTTAAATTCACAATGCTTCAACTTTTGTGTTTTTCAGTACCAATTCAGCTCTTTGGTTTCTAAAATCAAGATCTTTTGATGTACAACGTTTTTGTAGTATTGGACCAAATTGATAATAGCTTTTAGTATTCTGATTTACTGGCTTTAATGCCTAGTATAACTTAATAGTTTAGTATTCCAATCTTATTAGGGATTTCCATAAATTAATCCCAGGGATAAAAAGATAGTTTTGTACAAAAGCTATAAGGATTTAATGCAATTGATGTCAAGGATAGTCAAATTATGGTTTCCAGCAAATTATGCTGTAAATTTTCAATAAATTTATAGTAATCATGCTTTCTGGTGTGTGATGCCAATGTCAATTAATAGGCGGGAATAGGATTTACCAGATGTTGCCTTAATACAAATACCCAAATTCCCTTTTTAGTTTAAATCTTTTATTTTCATGCTCTTTATTGTTTAAAGTTGAGTTCATTATATAACATTAGAAATTTGTATTAAAGATCTCTGAGGATAGAAGTCAGGTGAGTGCATCTAGGGAGTGGTCAGCGCCACCACTACCATACCTGGAGCTACAAGGAACCACTAAATGGACTTACCTACTGACTAACTGATAATGTGAAACTAAATAATGATTAACCCCCAAAAAAAATTGGTGTGAGTTGGAGCCAAGCCGCCCTTGGTGGGTGTAGGGCTCTGACCTACCAATGTCATTGATTGTCTGAAGGTGAAGTTGTTGTTATGCTGGTTAGGAGTTGGTGTCTAAAACTAGTAGTGAAAGGTAGTTGGTTAAGGTTAAAAGCAAGGGTCAGCAGTCTCCATACTGTTGGCCTGGCACACTATCAGAGTACCAGCTGATAAAAGATTGCATATTTGCAACAGTAGACATCCCAACTATTTGGCTATATTTGACTCATAAGGCTAAAGTAGCACTTGGACATTAGCTGTTACACCATCCTGTATCAGATGGAGACATTTTACTCGACATTTAAATTAGGGTTTCATATATCACTTAAATAACATATTGTAGTCTGGATGGTAAAAAGCGCGAACTTTAGTTAGGTTATTAGAAAGAAAGAGTACCCTTAACTTGAGATTTGAATACTTGTTCATCCATACAAAAGAACTTTGGGCTACAATGTTAGGAAAAGACTTTAAAAAGAAACGCATTTGTGCCCTAGCCAATCTTAGAAACTACAGAGGTATAATATATTCAAATAGTAAATGATTCTAAGAAACAAGATGTACTAATTTTCATAGAATGTGGTGAAAAAAGCTACAAGTACACTAATAATTTAAAAAGCAGGAGGTTCTAATGGTATGAAAACTAATTTTAAAAAAATGAACTCAACATATTGATTTCTGATAACTAACCAAGATTACAACAAATCAGGAATTTGTAATAATATGTGTATCAATAACACCAAATTATCACTAATAATGCAACTCTGCACCTCTTATATGAACTACTTTTATATAAGCTTCTGCATTTATATTCATCCTAGATGAAGGTTATATAAGAGGCAATCTGGAAGCCCCAACCTCATTATATAATATTTACAATCAGTACAAGGTATCCAAAATTATTTTCTTCAAATTATATTATATTCCTTGGGATCAAATGAATCAGAGATATCGTCATCCTATCATATCATTAGGTATGGGTATCAGGAGAGTGTCTATAACTCTCCCAATCCCAGAGAGGTGGTGTGCAGTGCACAGCCACAACGACAGGGAACTAATCGTCAGTTTTATGGGGAGAATAGCCCCACAGAAGGTGCTAGAGATAAAGTAACACAGGGCAAGAGTGTTCAACGCGGTATATATTAGTAAATAACGAACAAACAACAAGACTTGGGCGGACCCAAAGAGGAGTCCATATCCAATTGATATCTGGACTGGAGGGCTTGGATGCCTCAATCTGGAGGGGACTAGAGCGGCCCAGCGGTGCACCAGATGCAATCATTAATTTTGTGCAAATAAAATGGCTGATGTTATTAGAGAATTCCCCTAAAAGGTCTGCGCACAGGTTCGCCCAAGTTAACATATAAAGCATAAAATAACGGGGTTTTATTAGAAGACAAACAACAAGGAAATTTTGTCTTTAGAACCATACATTAAACAAGAGGAGGCTAGTCGTCAATCAGGGAAAATGGATCAAAGCCTAAACAAACCAATTGGCGCACCCCACCATCAGCCAGGATACTGTAGCTTGAGATTGAGCGCACTCATATGATTGATTGCAAGTTGAGCCATCTTGATCTCTAAATTTTATAAGATGAACAGGTTTTGAACCCATGTTCTCTAAAAACCAAACTGAACCGTCGTTATTGAAGATATAACTCATCCGTTTTAACGCCACTATAAAACACATGACTGGGCATCTTGCACTTCCCCTGAACCAACCTGGGCATATCTGGCCTGCACCCAGCGTTGGTCCAAGGTGTGCTTTAGGTCAGAGAGGTCATGCATCTTGACCTTTTTGGACTCCTGACTTCCAGCCTTGTCTTGACAGTTGGTTCCCTCAATGATGACATGTAAACATGACATATTCTACTCTTTTTTGGGTACCACCCCCCTCCAGGAACATTAACCAAGGAAAAGTTCTTATGGGCAGGGTACAACTTCATGGCAGTGATGTCTTGCTTGGATTTAGATCCTGCATCTTCAGAGAAACGCTTGTGGAATGCTACAATTAGATATTGGGCATGGGCGCAGTCACATGCTGGGCCCAAATTGTTCTCCGCTGCATCAAATCCCTTCCAGGATATAAGATACTTGAGTCTATTCTTACCCAATGGAAAGCTACAATCTTCTGCACTTCTCACTCTGGCGCCCATCCACTAGATAAGCCTCTGGAGTCTCTGGTGGTGGGACCTAAAAATGGCATAAGCTTTCTTTCATGGAAGACTGAAAAGATTTGAAACGAGGGGTGAGATCCAACTGGTATGAGGCGTGGCCCACCTTTCTGATAACGCAGTAAGGCCCAATCCTCTTCAGTCCCAGTTTTTGCATAGTTGCTTTATTGGGATGTTTTTAGCATCCAGCATCACGAGATCTCCTTCCTTGCATGCTGGAACAACTCTTCACTTACTATTTGCGTTCTCCTTGTAAGTTTAAGGAGAGTGTCTATAACTCTTCTATTTACAGCGTGGTGGTGCACGGTGCACAGAGACAACGCATGGAAACTAGCCGTTATTACCAAAGTTACTAGAGGCCAGCAGAGAGTGCTGTAGCAATAATAGCTTAAGGAAAAGAGTGCAATTATTATAAAAATTACCACACCAAAAATGACGCTGTGTACAAAGAGGAAAGGGATAAGCGTCCCAGGTTGGAGGGAATCTGGACAAACCAATGGTGCACTAGGGGCAAACTGGATCATATGTAAAATGATATGGTGAATGTAGTGCGAGACCTCCTTGATGGGGTCCGCACACAGGATCGTTCAAATAACATAATTAAAACAGAAAAAACAGGAAAATATTTATTGTGAAGTCGACCAACAAGGAATGTTGATCATGGGAAACATAATTAAACTTTGTTGGGGAAATTTGGAGTCTGCCAAAGTGGTCCCAAGCACTGATCCACCAATAGGCAAACACTACCATCTGAATTGGTAGAAAACACCAAAACTGACTTCATTTGAGTAATCGATTGAAGTTAGATCTGACCCAAATGCGTGATTTTGTAAATGGAACGGGTTTTGAAACCCCTTTCCTCAACTAACCGAGTTGAACCATATGCATTAATTGAGTAAACCGTCCGTTTTAACTCCTGAGTTGACATAAGGGGCTGATCATTAGGCACCTCACTAGTACCAACCTGGTCATACTTGGCTTATACCCAGCGTTGGTCTACTGTGTGCCTGAGGTCAGGAAGGGCCTGAAGCTTTAACTTCTGGGTCTCCTGTCGCCCAGCCTTATCCTTAGGGTTGATCCACACTATGATGTCATTTAACCATGACATTACCCTCTCCTCCCAATGGGGCTCAACCCCCCTCCAGGGGCTTGCGCAAGGTAAAAATTCTTGTGGGCTGGGGCCAACTTTATGGCGTCAACGTTCAGTTTGGGTTGAGATCCTGCAGCCTGGGGGAAACGTTTGTGGAAGGCTTCAATCAGATCTTGGGCATGCACACAATCACATGCTGGAACCCATCTGTTTTCTTCAGCGTCAAAGCCCTTCTAGGAAACCAGGTACTCAAGTCTCCTCTTAACACGACGGGAGGATACTATTTTCTCCACTTCCCACTCTGGCGCCCCATCCACGAGATAGGCCTCTGGAGTCTCTGGTGGGGGGCCCTTAAACAACGTCAATTTGCTCTCATGGAAAACAGAGAAGATCCAAAATGAAGAGGGAAGACCTAGCTGGTATGAGGCATGGCCCACCTTTCTAAAAACGTGGTAAGGGCCAATCCTCTTTGGTCCCATCTTCTTGCATGGCTGCTTGATAGGGATGTTATGAGCATCAAGCATTATGAGATCCCATTCCTTATACGCCGGACCCACTTGGCACTTACCATCAGCGTTCTCCTTATAAACTTGCATTGCTGCCTCCAAACTTGTAAAACTCCCTAGTGGACCTTCTTGATAGCCTTGGCAAAGTCCACCACCACTTCAACCTTAGAACCACAGCTGGGATCCATGTTAAAGGCGGGGTTAAAGCCATGGTTGGCAAAAAAGGGAACAACCAATAAAAGAATGCAAAGTTTTGTTGTAATTAAATTGGGACATAGGGAGTGAGAAACCCAAACTGAATGATCTGCGGCGGTGTAACACCGCAGAAACTGTTCCAAGAACTGGTTCACTCGTTCTGTCTTCCCATCTTATTGGGGGATAGGAAGTTGAACGGCAAGGGCGAATCTGATAAGTCTTACACAACTCTTCCCAAAAGATGGAGGTAAACTGGGGGCCCCAGTCGCTCATAATTTCTTGAGGAACCCCATGAAGCGCAAACACATGGGTGACGAAGAGCCTAGCCATCTCAGTCACGGTTTATTGTAGTTCTGCAAGGAATAAAGTGGGAAAACTTTGTAAACCGGTCCACCACCATAATGGCATCTTAGTTATCAGAGGCAGGTAATTTCACAATGAAATCCACCAAGAGGGAATTCCAGGGCTCATCGGCCTTTTGGACTGGTACCAACCATCCCGCTAAAGGTTGACGATTTGGTTTCATTTGGTTGAAGACCAGGAACTCCTTACAATACCGCCCCACGTGAGCAGAAAAGCCCTTCCAATTGTAGGTGTGACGCATCAACTCCAAGGTCTTTCCTTCCCTGGATGACCAATGGTGAGTCCATCATGATGGTCCCGATGAATTTCAGGCGCAGTGGTCCAGCAGGAACCCATAGGCGCCCTGAAACCACACCATCTCATCCTTTACGTGATAACCCCTGGATAGGTCCTCTTGATTTAAAGCGCTCCTAGCAAGTACCATAGCATATTCAGCTGACAGTGGCTGAGAAAGGACAATCTTTCTGAACATACCATATTCATCCACATTTTCCAGAGGTTCAAGCGCTGACCATTGGCCGGGGAGAGGGAAGTTGATACAGAGTTTTGTTTGGAGGAATCATCGCCTATGTGTTGTGGACTTCTACCTCCTTTGGATCAGAAAAAGCAGGGTTGCGGCTTAAAGCATCCGCCAAACCATTATCCTAGCCCTTGGTGAATTCATAAGAAAAGGAAAATTGGGCAAGGGTCTCATGCCACCAGGTCTGCCGTGGGGTTAGTACATGAGGGGCGTGGTATTATATTAGGGCACGGTGATCTGTACATATGTGGAACGGTTGGGTAGAGCCATGCAAATGGTGACGCCAATATGTCAGTGCCTCCACCACTGCTAGTAACTCCTTGTCATAAACGGCTTAAATTAACTCAGGAAGATAAATTTTCCTAGAAAAATATCTTACCAGATGCTCTATCCCATCTTCGCCTACTTGTAACAAGGCAGCCGCTATGGCGAAGTTGGAGGCATCAGTAGACACAACAAACTCTTTGGAAGAGTCGACATGGCGAAGGATGGACGTGGACAGCAGGGTGCACTTCACAGCTTAGAGGCATCCTCCAAAACGGGGGACCACTGAAGCACTTTTGCACCACTAGCCCTATACAAGGGCGCTGCCACCTCAGAAAGGTTTGGCGTGAATTTCTTGAGGAACGTACACTTCCCCAAAAGCTCCCCAAGTCTTTTAATGAAGTGGGGGTAGGACACTCACAAATCGCCTTCTCCTTGTATGGAGTTATCATGTGTCCTTGGTCAAACATGACGTTGCTCAGAAAAGTAACCTAGGACTTGAATAATTCACACTTACTAATCTTCAGCTTACTGCTGGCTGCCTTTAACCTCTCCATCACCTGCCAAAAGTGTACTGCATAGGACTCCTGGTCCGTGGAAACACCAGAATATCGTCCATGTAGGCAACCGCGCATACCCCTAACAAGTCCCCCAACGCTGCATCAATGCGGCGTTGAAAGATAGCAGGGGCATTCTTAAGCCCAAAGGGCATGACCCGAAACTGGAAGATCCCTTTTCTGGTACAGAATGCAGTTAACCACTCTTGTCCCTTTTTAATCCGAATCTGATTGAACGCATTGATGCAATCCAGCTTGGAAAGACCTTAGCCTTCTCCACATAGCGCGCAATCTGAGATTCCAAAGGGATGGGATGGAGATCTGGTACAGTAACATTATTGAGGTTCCCATAGTCTACACATGGGCGTAGAGTACCATCAGCCTTCTCAACAAAGAGAAGGGGGAGCATACAGGGGAGATACGCTGAAAAATCGCGCCTTTGGCTAACTGCTCTTTCACCCATACATTTAACGCCTCTTTCTCCCGGACAGTCAATGGTTAAATGGGGGAGGATATATGCACCAGATCCACAGTGAGCTGGAAGTCACAATCAAACTCAGAGTGCTCAGGTAGTGCATTAGCAGATGCTGCATCAAAGGAAGATTCCGAACCCTCCAAACAAGAAGGTATAAGAACCTCCTCGGTAGGCTTCAGCAGATGGGCAAGACTAAGGGTGTGAAGGTTGGGCCAGTGGGTCAATTCGCCCTGAACGTTAGCCTCAGACAAAGGAACAACTAATGTGCGACCATCCTTTAATGTAAGGGATAGGGTATTCTCTTTCAAGTTGGTTTAATGTCAAACTTCCGCCACCACACCACTCCAAAAATTAAAGGGAATAAGAGATTTTTGACAGCCTGGAAATGATCAGACAAGTGGTACTTGCCAACCTGATAGTCCACTGTCCCCATAATCTTCATATTGGGAATACCTTGGGACGCCCCTCCCTTAACCACACCACCTGGCAAGTAACTCAGCTCAAGGTATTCGGCTAGGATTTGGTCCATAAAGTTATCAGAGGCGCTAGGATCCACCAGAACTGTGGTGCTGAATTTCCCCAAAAGGGAATGAAAGGGTAGCAGTCAGTATAAAAAAACCCATAATGGTCTTTATTAATAGTAGACAACGACAACACCTCATTAGAAAACCCTTCCTCTGGCTCAAGCAAGCCATCAGGGTATGTTTGGAATCATAGAAGGGGAGGGATAGCTGGCCACGCTTAATACTGAGGCCACATACCCCATCATGCCTTCTGCAGGTGCATATACATTATCATATCACAAACGGAGTTCTTTCTCTACTTCCTGAGTGTCACGGATCATGGTAGGGGTCAAACGAGGGTTCTCAGGGGTTATTTAATATACTGGAATAGGGTCATCATCCAGGCCATAAAATCTAAGAAATGGCTCAGAGGTTTGGGTAATCGTCATAAAACGCGTTTTTAAATGTGAATGACCCTATCCCCCTAACTGCAATGGAATGCCCGACGTTATCCAAGGCCAACACCCCCAGGCCCATCTTTGCCAATTCCGCCAGCATCAACTGAATGCGCTGTCAAAGGAAAACTCATTTAAAGAAATTGAAATTGATACTTTAAGCGGAAAGT
Organism: Massospora cicadina; assembly: GCA_022478985.1. Lineage (NCBI taxonomy): Eukaryota > Fungi > Entomophthoromycota > Entomophthoromycetes > Entomophthorales > Entomophthoraceae > Massospora > Massospora cicadina. The sequence continues at coordinate 76,246 of JAKSZP010011958.1, forward strand.
CAGGAATCACGACTTTCAAACCTCAAAGCGTCCATATCCACCATTTATGAGCACGAAGGGTGGATACTTTCTAGTTGGAGGCAACCATAATAACGCTGAATTGCTCCAACCTTTGGGAAAAAGAGGAAACAGCAGTGCAGCTGCCTACGGCTGAAGCCCACAGCTGGCGCCCACTGTTTCCACTTCAGAAAAGTTCCACACGTAAAAAGTTTGTGCACATAGAATTGAGGAGTTGGTTGATTAATGTAAGGAGAGTGTCTATAACTCTCCTGTTTCCAGAGTGGTGGTGCATGGTGCACAGAGCCAATGCGCGGAAACTAGCCATTATTACCAAAGTTACTAAAGCCCAGCAGAGGGTGCTGGAGCAATATTAACTTAAGGAAAAGAGTGCAATTAATATAAAAATTACCACGCCATAAATGACGCGGTGTACAAAGAGGAAAGGGGTAAGCTTCCCAGGTTGTTGGGAACCTGGGCAAACCAATGTTGCACTAGGGGAAAACTGGATCATATGTAAAATGATATGGTGAATGTAGCACGAGACCTCCTCAATGGGGTCCACACACAGGATAATCTAAAATAACATAAGTAAAATGGGAAAAACAGGAAAATGTTTATTGGGAAGTCAACCAACAAGGATTGTTGTCATTGAAAACATAATTAAACTTCGTCAGGGAAATTTGGAGTCTTCCAAAGTAATCCCAAGCACCAAATTCACCAATAGGCAAACACTACCATCCAAATTGGTAGAAAACACCAAAACTGACTTCACTCAAGTAATTGATTGAAGTTGGATCTGACCCAAACATGTGATTTTGTAAATGGAACGGGTTTCAAAACCCCGTTCCTCAACTAACTGAATTGAACCATCTGCATTAATTGAGTTAACCGTCCATTTTAGCGCCTGAGCCGATGTAAGGGTCTGGGCATTAGGCACCTCACTAGTACCAACCTGGAATACTTGGCTTGTACCCAGAGTTGGTCTACTGTGTGCCTGAGGTCAGGAAGGGCCTGAAGATTTACCTTCTGGGTCTCCTGTCGCCCAGCCTTATCTTAGGGTTGGTCCCCACTATGATGTTATTTAACCATGACAGTAAGCTTGCATGCCTGCATTCAAACTGGTGTTCACCCCTTGGTGTACTTTCTTGATTGTCTTTACAAAGTCCACCACAGCTTCCACTTTATCCACAACTGGGCTCCATGTTGAAGGCTGGGTTGAAGCAATAGTTGGCGAAAAAGGGGTAATAACTTATTGATGCATGCTGGGCGTTGTTATAGCTTTTTTGGCCATGTGGGGATAAGAAACCCATTCTGAATGATATGTGGCGGTGTAACACTGCAGAAATTGTTCTAAGCTCTGTTTCACTCATTTGGTCTTCCCATCTGATTAGAGGTGATAGGCAGTTGAATGGCAGGGGCAAATCTGAAGAGTCCTACACAACTCTTCCCAAAAGACAGAGTTAAACTGGGGCCCATGATCACTAATAGTTTCTTGTGGACCCCGTGAAGAGCAAACACATAAGAGATGAAGAGCCTAACCATCTTAGTCGCAGTTACTATGGTTCTGCAGGAATTAAAGTGGGAGAACTTTGTAAAACGGTTCATTACTACCAAGATGGCATCATAGTTATCAGATATAGGTAATTCCACAATGAAATCCATCAATAAAGAAGTCCAAGGCCATCCTTTTGAACTGGTACCAACAACCCCACTAGTGGCTTACGATTTGGTTTTATTTGGTTTCAGACCAGGCACTCTTTACAATACATGCCCACCTGCGCAGCTAACCCCTTCCAATTGTAAGTGCGGCAAATTAGCTCCAGAGTCTTCGCCTTACCAGGATGACCAACGGTGATTTCTTCATATTGGTCCCAGATGATTTCCAAACAAATTGGTCCATCGGGAACCCATAGGCGCCCCTAAAACCACACCATCTCATTCTTCATGTGGTAATCCTGACAATGTCATCCTGATTCAACGCGCTCTTGGCCAGAATTATAGTATACTCAGCTGACAAAGTCTGTAAAAGGACTAACTTTTGTAACATACCATATTCCTCTGCATTTTACAGAGGAGCAAGCACTGGCCTGTGGGCCAAGGGAGAAGAAAGTTAAACCACGTTATTACTCAATGGAATCCCTAAGTGGGTGTTTTGTTCTCTACCTCTTTAGGATCAGGAGCTAGTGCAGGGTTTTGTTTCAGAGCATCCACCAAACCATTATCCTTTCCCTTTTCAAATTCAAAAGAAAACACAATTTGGGCCAGGGTCTCATGCCAGTTGGTTTGCTGTGGAGTCAATACATGAGGTGCGCGGTAGTACAACAAGGCACGTTGGTCAGACAAACGTGGAAGGGTTGGGGTGATCCATGCAAGTGATGACGCCAATAGAGAAGTGCCTCAACCACTGTTAATATCTCTTTTTTATAAACGTCATAGTTTAACTCAGGCAGGGACATCTTGCGAGTAAAAATACCCCCCTGGATGCTCTATTTTATCTTTGCCTACTTGTGATAAGGCAGCCATATGGCGAAGTTGGAGGCAATAGTGGCCACAATGAACTCCTTTAAGGGATCTACATGGAAAAGGATGGACGTGAAAAATAAGGTGCACTTTACCGCTTGTAAAGCATCCTGCAAAATGGGGGACCACTGGAGCACTTTTGCTCCACTCGCCTTATACAAGGGTGCCGCCACCTCAGAAAGATTTGGTGCCAATTTTTTAAAGAATGTACAAGTCCTAAAAAACTCTTCAATTCCTTGACCAAAGTTGGGGTGGGCCACTCATAAATCACCTTTTCCTTGTCTGGAGTTATCATGTGCCCTTGGTCAAACATGGCGTTGCCCAGGAAGGGGATCTGGGACCTGAAGAATTCATATTTACTGATTTTTACATAAGGTCAGCTGCCCTCAAAAGCTCCACCACCTGCCAAAGGTGTACTGCATGGGACTCATGATCAGAGGAAAACACCAGAATATCATCCATGTAAACTACCACGCATACCCCAGAAGGTCCCCTAAAGCCACATCTATATGGCCTTGAAAGGTAGTCTGGGCGTTTTTAAGCCCAATGGGCATAACCTGAAACTGAAAAATTCCTTTTTGTTACAGAATGCGTTAGCCACTCCTGGCCCTTCTTGATCCAGATCTAATTAAATATAGTTAAGCAATCTAGTTTGTAGAAGACTTTTGCCTTCTCCATATAGCAAGCAATCTGTGAGTCCAACGAAATGGGATGCAAGTCTGGTACTGTGACATTGTTGAGATTCCCATAATTTATGCACGGGCGTAAGGTACCATCATCCTTCTCCACAAAGAGAAGTGGGGAGCATACTGTGGAGATACGCCGAAATATTGCACCTTTAGCCAACTGCTCCTTAACCCACACATCTAAGGCCACTTCCTCCCATACAGTCAAAGGATAAATTGGGTAAGATATAGGCACCAGATCAATGGTGAGCTTTAACTTGCAATCAAACTCTTAATGAGCTGGTAGTACATTGGCTGAAGCTGCATCAAACGAACATTCCTACCCCTCCAAACAGGAAGGTATTGGTACCTCCAGTGATGGCTTCAAAAACGGAGCAAGACTGAGAGTGTGGATATTGGGCCAGTGGGGAAAATCACCCTGAGAGTTTGCTTCAGGAGAAAGGGACAACTAATATATGACTATTCTTCAAAGTTAAGGACAAGGTGTTATCTGTCAAGTTAGTTCTGACGTCAAACTTTTTCCACCACTCTAATCCCAAAATAATGGGGTATAAGAGGTTTTTGATTGCTTGGAAGTGGTCAGAAAAATGATGTTTACCCGCTTGATAATCCACTAACCCTAGAATCTTCAGCGTGAGAATACCTTGGGAAGCCTCTCCCCTGACCATGTCACATGGTAAATTATTCAAATCAAGGTAGTCGGCCAGGTCTTGATTAATAAAATTCTTAGAGGCTCCTGTATCCACCAAAATAGTTTTGCTGATTTTCCCTAAAGGTGATGAAAGAGTAGCAGTCAACAAAAAATATCCAGAATGGCCTTTATTTGTAGCAGGCACAGCCAAAACTTCACCAGAAAATTCTTCATCCGGCATAAGCATGCCTTCAGGGTACGTTTTTGCTTAAAAAATGGAGAGGTATAGTTGGCCAGTCTTACTACTGAGGTCACATATCCCACATATCTTCAGCAATTGAATAAACATTTTCATATTGTAAAAGTAATTTCTCCACAGCCTTTGTTCTGAGGATCATGGTAGGGTCAAGTGCGGGTTCTCTAGGGTGATCTGGTATACTGAAATTGGTTCCAAACTAGCTACAAGAGATGATATTTGACTCGTTTTTATATAAGGAATTAGCATTATAAAACGCGTTTTGGTTTGTGAATGATCCCATATCCATTTTGGCGGCAGGTTGTGAATTGTTATCTCAGGCCATCACCACCAGGCCCTTTGTTGATGATCCTGCCTTCACCGTCCAAACGTGGTGCTGAGAAGAATTATATTAAATTGTTTTTGTTAATTTTGGGGAAAAGTTGGGGAATCACAACACCTGGATTGCAAAGCATCTGAATACACCAGGTATGAGCAAGAAGGGTAAGAAGTTCACAGTTAGAGGTAGCGAGAATAACGCCAAGATGCACAAACCCTCAGCCAAATGAGAAAACGGTGGTGATCCCCACCAAGGCTGTGACAAACGGCAGGCGCACCCAATTTTCACTCAGCAAAAGCCCCACATGGATAGTTTAGTGCACATAAAATAAAGTGGTTAGTAAACTGATGTAAGGAGAGTGGCTGTAACTCTCCCATTCCCATAGAGGTGGTGCAGGATGCAGAGCCACACCGCCCAGGAACCAGTCGTTAGTATGATGGTAAACAGAGCACCACAGAGGTGCTGGAGTCAAAGTAACCCAGGGCAAGGGTGTATAACGCGGTATATAGTAATAAATAGCAAACAAACAACAATACTTGGGGGACCTAAATGGGTAGTCCATAACCAAGCAGAGAATGGTGCTGGAATGCTTGGGTGCCTTGATCTGGAGGGGACCAGGGCGGCCCAGCGGTGCACTAGATATGTAGATTGTTTTGTTAAAATGAAACGCCAATGTTGTTAGAGACCTCCCCAAGGAGGTCCGCACACAGGTTTGCCAAGGAACCATATCTAAAAAACGTAAGCTAGTAATGAATTTTTATTAAGGAAGTTGACCAACAAAAATTTGGTCTCATAAAAATATACTTAGACAATGGGGGGAAAATCGTTGATCAGGGGAACTGCTAAGCCAAACTGACCCAATATGCACCCTACCATTGGCCAGGGTAATATAGTTCAAGATTGACCAAACTTGAGTTAATAATTGCAGTCAAAGCTGACCCAATTTCATTATAATGAAAATAGAATAGGTTTAAAACCCCGTTCATCAAGCAATCAAATCAAACCATCGTTATTAGTGATATAGTTGGTGCATTTTAACGCCCTTGCTGTAACGCAGGTCTGAGCATCACACACATCCCCATGACCAACCTGGACATATCTCACTTGAACCCAGCGTTGGTCCAGGGTATTTTTGAGGTCAGGGAGGCCTGCCAACTTAATATTTTTGGCCTCCTGACGACCATCTTTATCCTGACAGTTGGTTCCCTAAAATATGTCATTAATCCATTATAATACTCTCAAGAGAAAGTTAATGGAGTCCGCTGAGTTATTAGGTCATATATAATAAGGAGAGTAAATCCCTCATTATTCCAAAAACAATGTTATTGCTAGTGTTTGAATATTAACAACTTGTAAGTTTCAACTATGCTAAGCCCTTTGGTAGGGTGAATAATGAACCCACAGTACTGAGATTAAGTGTAGTTTAAGAAAAAAGAGCTTTTTATCACACTTTCCTCCCCTGCTATAAAATGTGTTTCTTAGATTCCCAAGATATCAGCAGGAGGATTGCATAAGGATTTCAGTTTTTGGCCTGTGATGTGGAATACCTGATCACGAAAGGTTGAGTGTCCCTATTTTTATTTGAGCACCTGGTGTAACAGGCGAGTTTGCATCAATATTCTTCAAAGGAGTTGTATGGTACCAGACATCTCACCAACCACATGACTGACAACCCAGCAGGGGCCTTCCCTGAACACGCACACTACATCTGGATGTAATTATGAATTACCAAACCATAGTTCCAGTGACACTGAATGGCAATAGCAGGGTCTGGCTCCAGGACTGCACTGAGAATGAGGTTAATGCCTGACCTGCTTGCTTGTTGAGCTCAACCTCCAGATCTGGGGTTTGAAATTATGTTTTAATATTAAAAGTAGCTAAAATAAGGTGGCTTTATTTTTATTGTTTATTATAGTATTTCTTATAAAAAGAAACTAAATTTTCAGTTATCGCCTTCCTCTTTATATAGCGCTGCAAAATACTTAACTAAACTCCTTTAACATAGGCTTTTAAACAACCAGATCATCGTTTGTGAAGGCTAAATGTCCTGTTTAATTATTATTTGGAGAAAACATGATGCTAGTGTCACATTCCACCAGATCATCCTTTGTTCCAAAATTTCCTGACTTCTTACCTTTGATTTTATTCCCAATCTGCTCTTATAAAAAACATAACTTACCAAATCAATCTTCAAATTCTCATTAGGATCCAAGATTTCATCCACCAGGTCAATGTGCGGACCAGGATGTGCCTGATCAATTACATCACCACCCTGTGAGGCCCAGAATTCCTGGAACTCTCTGGGCAATGCGCACATTCTTCCAGCATTTGCCATGTCACCTCCTCCACCGGATACCCCTTTATTTACAAAAAAATATGCTGGCCTCTTACCCATCATGCATCAGTATCCGCTCAATCTCATACTCCTGTCTATAGTCCATAAGAGGAGGCTTAACGGTCTTGGCCGCTCCAGCCCTTTTCCTCTAAACTCCTGAAGTTATGAGGCGTGGATCACTGGGTGGGCCTTTGGCCCTATGGAAGCTCCAGTTCAAAAGTGACCTTATTGATAGCATGAATAATTTTATATGGGCCCAAATATTTTGAGCCAAGCTTCTGGGTTTACACTGGCATGACGTAGTTCTTGGCCGCCACTTACACCTAATCTCCAGGCACAAATAGCAGATCTGGCGCCCATCCTCAGTCTGCCTGACACTTCTGCCACTCCATGGCTCATTCCAGATTCACTCATAATTTCCTTTCAATGTCTGCCATTTTGCAGGTTATCTCACCCACCCGTGACACACTCCACCCCTCAAACCCCCATCCAATGTAGAATTGAGTCTGTGGTTCATGAAAAATAAGGGTCATCCCATTGATGATTGATAGTGGTTGTTATAAGCAAACTTTCTAACCTAACCCTGAGCCCCAATTGTCCTGCTGATCTGTAATGTAGCACTAAAGATACTATTTAGGTATTTTATTTACCCTCTCTATCTTTCCTTCAATTTGGGATGATACGCCAAGGCCCTACATGGGCGAATCTTCAAAATCCCAAAAAAATGGACCAGAATTTTGTACAAATTGGGAACTATGGTTTAAAATGATTTCACCAGTAAGCCATAACAGATGAATCTTTCATTGATGAAAATCTTTGCTGCATCCTTGGTGTCAAAATTGGTGGTGCACAGGAAAAATTCAGTGTATTTAGTCTGCTGATTGATGATTACCATAATTGCATCTTTCCCTTGAACCTTCAGAAAACCCATGATAAAGTCTACACTAACTGACCCCCAAGGACGACCTGGAATATGAAGTGGGATTAATCTACTGTGGGGGGCTTCCTTGAAAGTTTTGACTTAGCGCAAACCAAGCATTCCACCACATATTTCCTAATGTCCTTTAAAAGACCCAGCTACAAATAATTCCACTGCACCAGTTTGAACATTTTCTCAACCCTCAGGTGCACCGCCAATGGGTGGTCATAAGAAGCTTGCAATACCTTACATTGTAATGATGGATTTGGGACCCACACTTACGAATAATGGTACAATACACCATTCCTTTTACCATAAGTATGATGGTGGCCATGCTGCTGGCCTTCCGCTGTCTCAGACCATAAGTGATGAACAAATGCTGACTTCCTTTCTTTCTGCTAAATCTCTTCTCCTAATTCGCTCTCCTCAATTTTGATCATCACAAATTGATTTTGCCGGAATAATGTAGCCATGTTGAAACCCTCTCTGTCTTCCTATAGACCAACCCTGCGTCATGACTCAACCAATCTGCCAAGTTGTTGGCTGAGTTTGACTGGGACTCCACTCAAAAACTGTAATGGGACAGCTCCACATGCCAACGGTACTGGTGCTGGTCCATCTTCCTTGGCTTGTGATATATTCCAGCATGTGATGACCCATCCAAACTATGAAGGGGTGATAAGCATACAGCAGATGGTGCTTCCATTCCCATAAAGCTGAGATCATCGCTAGTAATTCTTTATCATATATCAGGTAACTAGTTTCCAATGGGTTCATCTTTCAGCTAAAGTAGCACACAGGGTGTTCCAATCCATCCTCCCCTTCTTGTAATAACACTGCTCTCATGGCATAATTTGATGCGTTCATCTCAACCATGAATGGTTTTTTTGAGTCCAGGTAATCCAGAACTGGTGCCAAAAGAAGCTTATCTTTTAAAAAATTGAACACCCGCTCTCCTCCTCTCCCATATAAATGGAACATCCTGCGTCAACTTCATAAGCGGCAAAGCCATTTGCAACAAATTTTTTACAAACCGCTGGATAAAATTCACCATCACCAAAAAAACTGCATACCACCCTTTGATATGTCAGTGCCTTCCATGCTCAAACTTATGTAGTTTTTCAGGGCTTATCACAATCCCATCTCTAAACTTAACATTTACCAAAAACGTTACTGACTTTTGTTAAATTCACACTTTGATGGTTTCAACCGTAGACCCACCTTAGCAAGTGCCTCCAGCACTTCCCACACAGTGCATACATACTTGTCTTGGGAATGTGAAAACATGAGAATGTCATCCATATATGTGGCGCAGCAACGGCCTATCATCCCACTCAGCACTTAATTGATCATACACTGAAACACCACTGGGGCATTCAATAGGCTGAATGACATTACCTGATACTGAACATCCCAAAGTGGCATTTAAAAGCCGTATATCTTTGATGTTATGGTCTCATGGGTACTTAATTAATGCATCCATAAGATCTAGCTTTTTGAAGATGGTACAGCCCATGACCATTGGGAGTTTATCCTCCATCAAGGGCATGGGATAAGGATCTGGCTCCATAACTGCGTTGAGCCACTGAAAGTCCACACATGGCTTTAGTTAACCTCTTGCTTTTGGTACCAGTAGTACTTGCTGACATGACAGCAGACTTTGACAGCTCAATCAACCCCTCGCTCAACATTAAACTTACATGTTCCTCCAACGCCATTTTCTCTTGTTAATTTAACAGGTAAGCCAGGCATCTGTGAGAAATTTTGGACCCCTCCTGAATCAAAATGAAAACGTAAATTTGGCCAGTGGGGGAAAATGATGAATCCCTTTTGGGGCCAAATACTCCCACAAAATTTCAGTATTCCACTGGCAATTTCTCCGCCTGCATAACGCCCACGCTCTTTAATTCATCCTACTTATGCTCCTCAACTATCAACCTCCATCTCATCAGAGGACCCACACTCAGGTTCAAGGTAACTTCCCAGAAAGGAAAATCAGTATGGGGCTGAAACTAATTCCACCGCCGCATGCCCAACGCTGCTAGATGGGCCAAATTTTCAATCACATAAAACTGCTCCTTCAACCTGAAAAGACTCTGCTATACTCCTATTGAGGGAATTACACTTAATAAAGGATCCCTCTGCAACACATTGGCAAACTCAACCTCAAGTCCCTTTATGAGTCTTCAACTTTAATTTCTTGGCTAACCTGAGCTTGAAATAATTTTCCTACACCCCTGTATCAACCAGTGCCGTCACCTCTTCTGTTTTGCCATTTGTGTATAACTCCACCAGGATAAATAAATGATGATAAAGTGAAAAGGCAGATTTATTTTTTAAATATATTTTTAAATTTAATATCTGTGGATGACGAATATTTAATCACAAGCTCCTTCTCATGTCCATAGCTTACCGCTTTACTGGATTCCTCCACGTTCTCTTTTGGGCCCACCTTGTACATTTCCGAAATTTCTGGGAATGCATGCCAGCCCCCTGACCAGAATGAACCCCCAACAGAGATTGACCTTTTCCTGGTGACATGAAGCCCTTGCGCCAGTCTCATGCTAATGCTAATTGCTTTTCAACCTGTAGTGCTAAGGCGATCTCCTCTGCCAGCATACCCTGAACTCTCACTGCTGCCATGGCTGCCAGTAAACCTGCCTGTAACCCTTGATGGAACATTTGCAAGGATTATTTTTCTCCTACCCAGGCCACTTTTGTCAACAGATGGAAAATACATGCATACTCCTCCACTAAGCTACACCCCTGGATAACCATCAGGAGCATTGACCATGCTTCATCCTTCACCTCATCTGGGCAGGATGCACAGTCAATACAATCCACACACTCATCCTTGGAACTTGGTGGGCAGCCTTATTCTTTTTATCAGCTCCTGCACCCAACCTTCCGAGTCCAAGGGTAAAGCATCCACAATTTGGGCTATCTATAGTGAGAAAGGGATTTTCCACCTGTCGCTTGTGCCAAACATGCCTGAAAATGTTCAGTGCTATCACATGGTGAAGTTTGTCCAGTGCCTCCATGAATAGGGCTATTTGACCGCTGTTTGAATTGAGCATTCCCAGATTTCTGCTGCTTTTAATGTCGCAGCACCTCATAACCACCCCACCTTGCACATTATAAAAGGCCAGTGAGAATCCTACCATTACCACAGTTAATAGATGTTGGTACCATTACTCCCCTCCTGAGACCACTACCTCCTTTTGGGGGACTATAAGAAAAGAAAATAAAGTATTTTGAGTTTCATCTAGTGTAACGGGTGAGTTTGCATCAGTATTCTACAAAGGATTTAGGTAGTACCAGATTTGTCACCAACCACACAACTGACAACCCAACAGAAATCCATCCCTGAAACCGCACGCCATGTCTGGATGTCATGACATTTTCTTAAACTATGGTCCCAGTGACACTGTATTCCAATAGCAGGGTCTGGCTCCAGGACAGCGCTGAGAATGAGGCCAATGCCTGAGCTAGCTTTCTTGTTGAGTTCATCCTCCAGATCTGGGGTTTGAATATATATTTTATAATAATAAAAGTATAAAATATAAGCTAGCAAATATTCAAATTAAATTTATAAGAATTCTTACTAAATGAAGCTAAAAATCTGTTATTACCTCCCTCTTTATATAGCACTGCAAAATACTAAACTAGGCTCCTTTAGACTAGGCTTACAAATGATTACCAGATCATCATTTTTGAAGGCTCAATATCCCATCTAATTATTATTTAGAGAAATCAGAACGCCAGTGTCACATTCCGCTGGATCAGCCTCTGTTCCCAAATTTCTGACTTCTTGTCTTTGATGACCTCATTCCTGATCTGCTCTTCTACTGAACTCAGCTTATTGAAATTGACCTTTGGATTCTTGGTGAGATCTGAGATTTTTCCCTCAAAGTCAATGTGCGGACCAGGCTGTGCCTGATCCATTACACTGGGCTTCTCTATGATCAGTGAGTTGGGTCATTAGACTCAGCTGCACCCATAGGACCACCTTGGCTTTGGGTGAGATAATTATCTGAATCAATCCTTGATGTAAGTGTGAATTAAGGTTTTTGGATAGGTGGAGGAGGTTTTGAGCCAAATTCATTGTGATTTTTCAAACAATTTGATTTATTGTAAGGTTTACCATGAGAATACATATTATCAAATTTGTCATTTTCATGATATTGTGTAATGCGGCAGATGGATTCAGATCAAATGCTGCTGAGTATTGCTCAGGGTGATCTGCTACCTAAGCACTCACTGGCAGTGCTGAGTGCTGGGAGGAGGGCAAGCCTCCAGTATCATCGTGATATGAGAGTGTATTCAGGGTTTTGATTCTTGTGCTCCTTATTGACAGCTCTATTCTACACATTTTATTGTGCTTTCCGCTGTTTAGTGGATATAGGTGCCACAAATAAATATTCAATTTATTCACCCCATATGAAAGGGTGATCAGTATCAGTGTTATAATTTCAGTGGAATCTTTAAGATACGCTGGGAAAATTTTCACAGGGTTGAACCCACTGAGCAATTAGACAGATGATATTAAGATCATCGGTCTGCAGAAACACTTAAAAATATAATAAAAATATAGAGCTAAATGTTCCAAACGACACTTTATTTATTTAATATATACAGCATATCCTTGCTGTTCCGCTCACTCTAAACTACTAACAACCTACTTTCTTCAATTGTCTCATCTTGCTTATATCTCAGCAACTTCAGATGATACCATTTCCTTGGCTTAGTAATTTGTTCCACCATATCTCATTGATTCCAACAGATCTTCATTCAATGAATTCATGATTGCCTAATTTGAGGCGATTCACCAACTATTTATCATACATCAAAATCTCCTAGTAGCCTCAATTTGAGGCAATCATACTCAATATTCATCAATTGTCAATATTTCCTTGTCACCCTATTTTTAGGCGATCCAATAATAACCCTAATCTGACCCAAAATCGCCTCAAATCATGGCACTCAAATAATTGTAACTAATATCCTGGTCAGCAGATTCTTCCCAAACTTCCGTAGCTGTTTCAATCTTAGCATCCAGTCATATAGAATCTTAACATTACCCCTCCTTAACTGGACAATAAGGCTCCTATTGCTTGTATGGCTGGAGAAACTTTGCATGCGCTCGGTTAACAATATGACCACTTGCAGGATCCTTAATAGTGTAGGCATTGACACCTTTTTTCTCAATGACTTCAAACAGCCCAATCCAGATGCTAGCCAATTTGTGCTTATGGACAAACTCATGTTGGTCATGGAACAGAACCATGTCCCCCTCCTTGAACTAGCTAACCCGCTCCACTGTACCTGATTGGCAACCTGATTCTTGATCTTCTTGGCTAAGCTGAAGGAATATGCTTTAGTTTGCAATTTGATCACTGTGTCTGCAATGTTAGTCAAATAGTGGTGGGACAATTCTGCCAGTGTCTTCTACACATGAATAAAGCAATGTTGAAGAGCTGTATGTTACCATATAGTAGTTGAAAGGGGCTCTTCCCTGTGGTGGAATGGCAGCTAGTAATATAGGCAAACACGGTGGTGGAAAGATAAGGGAACTCCAATCTAAAGGTCAATCCGCTACTAATTTCTATATTATGTTCACCAAGGTCCCATTAATTCGTTCAACCATCCTGTTGGACTCAGGGTGGTATGGGGTCATTAGAACCCTGCGGATGCCCATCAGCTCAATTAACTTTGGCAAGTTGTGCAAGATATAGTTGGTTCTGTTATTGTTAAGAAATCACAAGGGCAGCCATGTTGCTGGATAATATATTTTATGACAAACTTATCCACTGTGACTGCCCCAAATCCTGTATTGCCATACTTCAACCCACCTGGTCAAGTGGTCGATAGCCACCAGAATGTACTTGTACTGGTTAGTTCTCATTGGTAAAGGGCCAATGACATCCAGGGAAACCATATGCTAATCAAAATGTAAATTCACTAACTGGTACAAGGTCTTATGGTGGAACAGCTTTTCCACTTGGCACTGGTGGCAGCATGAAATAGTTTCAAGCACGTTGAAGTTCATGCTCTCCCAATAGTACCATGGTTGCACAATTCCAGGGTCACAATTATTCCACTATGTCCAATGGCTTGATGTGCACTCATAATAATATTAGGCTGAGTGGAAGGCCTGGGGATATTCATGGTATTGTCCCCTATTCGCTTATACAATTCACCATTTTTCTGGGATGTATTGGCCCTTATTCCGTCCAATACTTTTATGACTGGAGATGATTTATCATCAAACTTACTGCTGAGCATCTTATTGAACATTATGTCACTCAGATCCGCCATAACCGCAATTGTGAGTAATCTTGATAATCAATCAGCGATCTGGTGTTTTGCTCAAGGTTGGTGAAGAATTTTGAAGTTAAAATCCTGCAGTTTGAGGGCCCATCGGGCTAGGAGCCCTTCAGGCTTCTTGAGGTTCTGCAAATAATGTAAAAAAGCATGATCCGTTACAACTATAAACTTCACTACATGCAAATACGCCCTAAGTTGCTTATATGCATACATTACCACTAAGCACTCCTGCTCAGTCACAGTGTAATTACGTTTGTGGCGATTGAGGCTTTGACTACAGTACACCACTGGGTGCTCCTCCCCTTCATCATCCTTTTGGAATAGGAGCATCTCAACGGCGGAAAGGGACGCATTAATCTGAACAATGAACTATGTATTAAAATTATGATAGCGCAGCACTGGCGCGCTGATTAATGCCGTTTGAAGTAAATCAAATGAGAATTGGCGACATTCTGTCAATTCAAATGGGGCATCCTTCTTTAATAACTCAAACAATGGACCCCCAATACGGCTGAAGTTGGGGATGAAGCGTCAATAGTGACCAACCATCCCCAAAAATACTTGTACATCACTTTTGCTGCTTGGCGGGGTCATTTTCTGAATAGCCTCCACCTTAGCTGGTTGGATCCTCAGCCCAGTTGCATCCACCACACACCCAAGGTACTCTATTTGGTCCTTAAAGAAGTGGCATTTACAGGGCTTAAATTTGATGTTGGCCTCCACAAGTCGGCGGAAGACCTCCTCCAGGTGGGCAAGGTGCTCAGAGAATGTACATAAAAAGACATTAATATCATAGAAGTACATGAGGATGCATAACAGCTTCAGGTCACTGAGAATGGTGTCCATGGCCTGCTGAAATGTATCTGGGGCATTACATAGCCATTGAGTCATAAGGGTTGGTTGAAAAAGCCCCTTGGATGTAATAATGGCGCATTTCTCCTGTTACGCCACAGGTAACTTGATTTTCCATAACTGGATATTAAATCCATAGCTGAGAAGTAATGAGCTCCTCCCAACCAATTCAAGGCATTATCAATTTGCGGCAAGGGATATGAGTCCTTTTTGGTAATGCTGTTGAGCTTCTGGTAGCCTATTACTACCTGGTTGGTGTCATCCTTCTTTTTGACAATCAGAACGGGCAAAGCACATGGACTCCTTGATGGTTTGAGATCCCTTGTTTGAGCAGCTTGTTGATCTCCTCAGTTACTACCTCTTCTGCTGCCCTAGACTGGCAGATCTTCCAATATTTGATGATGGATGATCCCCAGTGTCCACTTGATGGACCACTCCTCGCGTGTACCCTAAATTGTGGTCAGCTACAGCAAAGATATTTATTTGACATTTATTTGAGGTAAGCTAACCAGGTCATGGACATTACCAAAACTAAAAATTAAAACTAAAAGCTGAAATAACTAATTGGTTCAGACAAAGCGCCAAAATGAGCGGAATGAATGAAACACTTTGAACAAAAACAACCAACCAGGTGGGCAAAGGAAACCGTTTATCCCTCTATGGTGGAAGGGGAGGAAGGATCAGGGGGCTCATCTTTGGAAGCAGCTTCCTCATCCCAGAGTAGTGTATGTGTCAAGGCGGATTGTAAGGGCGTTGGGGCATTGTCAGCATGTGGTTCAATATTGCTAATGATTGGTATTTCATGAAAATTGCCAGCTAGGTAAATGGCACTGATATATTCAGCTTAAGCTTTTTCATCTTTGATGCGGGCGTCTGTGAGTTTTACAAATGTGGCAATATTAGTTTTGGTAATCTTAGCTTTAAGGTTCTGTGCTACTGTTACCACGTTCTGGATAGCTTCGTTGACATTTTTGTGTAGCTGATTCATTGTGATTTTACTTTTTGGGGTGAGGGTTGAGAAATAACAGGAGGGGGAATACCTCCTGTGAGCATCGCTACTGATTTGGCGACAGCTTTGCTGAGGGGATGACAATATGGTGTTGTAGCTGCTTCAACTGCAAGTTGGTGGTCACTGCAACGTGATTCAGCATTTGGCTGTGAGTTATATAGATGAGGGGTATTTGGTGTCACATTCTTCATTAACAAACCGCTCAACTTGCAGAGATGGTTCTTCAATGAGCTTACCTAATTCGTCAATTTCAGCCAATAACTCCCATGGGTTCTGGTTGAATTGAATTGGGGAATTGGTGTACGGTTGAGGTTTGGTTGATTTGTTGGAGAAAGCATGGGATCAAACTAGGGTCTAAGCTGATGCTTGATTGGAGGAATCATGTGTGGCACTGGGGTGAGGAGGAGGCTTATTGGTGGCTGCAGGTGCAGCTGCAGCCTCAGGTTTTGGGGAGGGGGGAGGTAGGATTATGCCCCATGCCAGAACTGGTGTGGGGTGGGCGGCGGATTGGAGGTTGGTGGACGAATAATCCAACCCATCAGAAGTGGCTAAGTAGGGGCACTTGCATTTTAAGTGGTCCAACTTGAAACAGGATGGACAGATCATCCACCCGCCCTTGATGCGGGCCCAAAATGGATGTTTAGGAGCAGAAGGAATAACGGCGTGAGGGGGAATTGACACTGCAATCTTACTAAATTCAGGGCTTATCTTGGCATATGCTCAAGGCCCATGAGTCGTGTGGCCCTATTTGGGACCACAAATTGCAGTATGGGATTGGAGCCATAGGCTGCAAAGCCAATCATCAGCTCCTAATGGAGCACTGAAGGGGGGATGTGGGTGGGCAAACCAGAAAACTGGACCACCAAAAGTGGTGTCCGCTGGGAGCTGGGTCCAAATTTTAGGCAGTGGGGTACTCTGGTATTGAAATTTTGTGATAAGTTATGATAAGCAGGTGCTATGAAAGCTACAAATTATTAGTTCCATAGATCCAGCAAAGATCAACACAATTGCAACGAAGTTATTAGTTCCGTTGCTATAGTTGATTCCAATCAGAAATACAGAATCCTATATAAAAGAGACCAAAATTAGGCTACTAAAAAAAAAATTGTGGTACTTTATTAGTTGAAAATGAGGGATATTTATAGGGTTAGATTTAGTAGTTATGCTTGAGGATTTTTGGGATGCACCTGAGGGAAGATCTTTCCTATTAGATAACTGATATTGCTGATTATTAATACCATACTTGTGATGGCCAGATTTGATAAGAATCTTATTTAATGAGACCAATTTTCTTGTATGATTTTCTGCCTCATCAGATAGCTTGGCCTCATCCTTCAGAGAAGGTTGATAACTCCGAAGGGTTGATTGTTGGTCTATCCTAGAATTGGATATCTCTGACGTAGATTTTATAATGTCATTAGACTGATAAATTGAATCTTGATCTTGAGTAACATCAGTCATTGTAGCTGAATCCCAAACAATGCCCCCACTCAAGATCTTGCCTAGGGGGCACATACTTATAAAGAAATCTACTAAGCACTCTATTGATAACAGTTTCTAGTATCAACTGATGCAATGGAGTATTCAATACCCCGATGATATATATACAGTATAGACCAGTCCATAAGGTGTCAAGTTTGTGAATCCTTCCTCCCAGCCTATGGTGATAGAAGAGTACAAGATTCCCCAACTTGATATTCTGGTAGCGTAGGTCTACTAGCGTTGGTTCTTGTTCCCTCCTTTAAGGTGGTAGAAGCAAGGGAACTTGAAGCTAAAGCTTTTACTTGAATGATTTCATCAGCTAGTCTCCTCATAGCTAAATCAGTAGTTTGTGGGGTAGCCTCTTCAAGTATAGGTTGTACACTTGAGGGGAGGATAGGATCCCAACCATATAAAGCTTTAAAAGGAGACATTCTAGTTATATGATGATAGCTAACTCTATAGGCTAACATCGCACTAGGAAAATAGAGATTCCATCTGATAGGGTCATTGGAAGCCATATTTTGAAGAATGGCTACAAGGGTACCATTTGCTCATTTGACTGCACCATTAGTAGAAGGATTATATGGGGACATAAATGACCGATAGGTACCCATTAATTTAGTAAGTTTGGATACCACCTGAGAAATGAAGTTGGTCCCATTATCTAATAACAGGACTTTTCGGGCTACCATGCCTGGTGAAAACTTGCTTAAAAAGAAATGACGCTGTAGCCTTAGCGGTGACTGTGGAGACTGAGATAGCTTCAATCCATTTAGTAACATGGTCAATAGCTAACAGAATATATCAATGTCCATAAGTGGCAGTAGGGAGATGACCCACCACATTGATACTCATAGTAGAGAAAGGTTTGGAAGGTCACACAATTTTGTGTTGGAACATCAGATCTCCACCACGTTGTTGTTGGCACACAAGACAAGACTCCAACACATTGTGTACAGATTCCAGAATGTTATCCCAGTAACAATGATTTTTCGACCACTGTAGGGGTCTTAGCGGCAGCTCCATGCCCTACAGTTTGGTGGGCCTCCATAATAGTATCAGTCCTCGCAGAGGGCCAAATAAAGGGCAACCACTTAGATCCCAACTTTTTGTATAAAGAATCTTCTTTAACCTAAGTATCTTCAGTTAAGGATTGTAACTTTCATAACATCTTTAGATTCCTGGTACCAGAGCTCAGGTCTACTAATCAAGTCTTAGATGCGATCCTCCTCATCAGAAAAATAATGTTAGGATAGGCAATCAAGAAAGTCCATCAGCATTTTGATGAATAGCTCCAGCGCGATGTTGAATTGTAAAGTCATAATTCTGGAACCTAAAGCCTATCTAGCTAAGCGCCCATAAGGATCCTTCATTTGTTGCAACTACTTCACAGAAGCGTGATCCGTGACTATAGTGAAATGCTTGCCATAGAGGTAAGGGCGGAAATGCTTGATGGCGGACAAAACTGCAAGGCATTCTCTCTCAGTAACACTATAATTGCGTTTAGCCTTAGAAAGGGTTTTACTATAGTATGTGATGGGGTGATCAACCAGGTTGGTATCATGTTGAGCCAGAATATCTCCAATAGCATATTACTGGCATTGGTAAATAGTATAAAAGGTTTGGAAAAGTTAGGATGGGCTAAGATTGGTGCACTCATTAAGGCTTGGTGCAACAGATCAAAAGCTTGCTTCTGCAATTCTTCCCATACAAAAGTGACTTCCTTGTGCAAAAAGTAAACTAAAGGCTCTGCGATCTCCACAAAATGAGGGATGAATTGTCAGTTATAACCAACCATCCCTAGAACACTTGAATATCACGCAAGCTTTTAGGAACAGTCATGTACAAAATAGCTTGTATCTTATTAGATAAGGGTAAAGTCCCCTTGCAATTAACTTTATGACCTAAGAATTACATCTCAGTCTTAAAAAAGGCACACTTGGATGGTTTTAGCTTAAGTGAAGTGCGACGCATCTGATCAAAAAATGTTCTTTAAATGAGCCAAATACTCGTTAAAAGTTCAAGAAAACACAGTAACATCATCTAAATATACTGAACTACAAGAAAGTTTCAAATTCCCAAACAAGTTATCCATGGCTCATTGGAAAGTAGCAGGGGTATTACAAAGCCCTTGCAGCATATAAGTGGGCTCAACATAACCCTCACTAGAGATTAAAGCACATTTTGATGATCTTCCAGAGCCAGGTCAATTTGCTAATAACTACTTGCAAGGTTCATAGCTAAGAAGTATTGTGACCCAAACAATAATCTCAATGAATCATCTATGCAAGGTAAAGGATAAGAATGCTTTTGGGTAACAGCATTGAGCTGACAATAGTCCATAACTACTCTATGGCTCCCATTTTTTCAAATGAGTAGTAAAGTGTGATGAACAGGCTCTCTCCAGTATGCAACAAATGAATTTGGCAAAAGAAGCCAAGTTGCAGTCCATATAGCTGAGACTACACAAGAGAGAAACTTCCTGCTATGTGCATTGAGGCCACAATCAGTTATTAAACCATGTAGGATAGTAGCCAGAATGCTGGTTGACAACAGTCAATTTGTCCTGTTGACAAGGAATAGAGAGAAGCTAAAGCCTGTGCCAACTCACTATCATCATACATGTTGAATCCTGTCATACAATAAGAATATAATAAAAATAAAAATAAACTTAAACTTTTAGTTTATTTGTCTGCAGGATTGAGAAAATGAAGTTAGAGAATCTAACTTGATTTCCTGTATTATATGCGCTGGAGAAAGCTAAGCACTCTCATGGTTTAAAAAAGCTTAAAAAATTAAAAAAAATAAAATGCCTTGTTCAAAACCTGAGCTTAAATTAGTACTGATGGGGTTTCGAACTTGAAAGTTTCCGATTTTTGGCCTGCTTATGAGATCCGAACTCCGGATTCCGACTATTGGGCTTAAATGATTATCGGAATTATTATTCATATCATATTTCCAAACTGAACCATCTCGAATTTGATTAAATCTTATGGCTGAACTTTGGAAATCCTTCTCCATACTCTTATTGGTAGCCCTAAAGGTAAGGACCATATGGCGGTCAGGTAGGACCTTGACCGTTACATAAAGGAGAAGCCCATGGTCTCTTAGAAGGTGTTAACAGCCCCACATCAAGGAGTTGTTTCAATTCCACTGAGACCTGAGCCTCCTCAACTTTAGATTTGTGATATGGTCAAGCTCAAATAGGGAGTATCACCAGTTTTCACATGATGCTGCACATCTTTCATTAGTCCAAAATCTCCAGAACCTTGGGTAAATATATCTACATATTCTTTAATTAAAGCCTCAGCTTTATGCTGTTGTTCTGGAGTGAGAGAATCCCCAAATTTGACATCAATTCTAGCAACGATAGGGGGATCTTCTAGCCCAAATTCACATAAATCTCCACATCCTGACATGGATATGATTTCACTCATAGGAGTAGGCTGAACATAGGTGATGGGGTTATTGCAATTCAATTGCATAGGTTGAGAAGTGAGATTAGCTAGTAGAACTAAAATGGTCCCATCATAGGCAGGATCAAGAATACCAGGGCAGGGTAAAGCCTCCAGTTGAGAGGGATTTTGATTACTGAAGATCTCTAATACATGAGCAGGGGGTACAAATACTTGTACGCCCATATCAACAATGATTTGAGCTTTGGGGGGAATAGTAATTGGAGAGTTAGAATATAATGGCATGCCCTCAGAGGCACAAGCTGATGGAGGTGGAAGTTTAGTCCTTGGACCCAGGATTTGGTATTCAAGATGTGAGATAGAAGTGGGGTATTCCAGTAATAAAACATGTCATTTGAGTTTGCCTTTGCTATTGGGAACAACTTGTAGAATTAAAAGTACCCAGTACTCAATTAAAGAAAGGTAATTGTCCTTAAGGCTGATTATCACATCAAAATCAATGAGAAACTTGGTTCCCAAGAGCAAGTCATAGCAGTTGTTATCCAACACTACTGCGGGGGCCAACACAACCAACTTTCCAAAGTGCATTGGAAGAGAGGAGTAAGCTCCTATAGACTTAGTGTAGGAAGAACCAGCAGTTCCATAGTCTTGGGAATGGTTCAGGTCTGGAGCCAATTTGATTTTCTTCATAAGTTTGGATGAGATTACATTGATGGGTGGTCCCATATCAATAATAGCCAAAACTTTTACCTTATGTACAATGACTTCCACATGAGTCACATCAGTGCCAAAGTTTGGGATTGAAAACACTGAGGGATTAATTGATTGAATTGAATTAGAAGAAGAATAAACATAAGCGTAAGCAAAAATGGAATCTTTGTTGGCTAATTCATCAGGGGCATCAAGCTCACTAGGAGCAGATATCACATAACAAGCTGTAGAAGAGTTAAAAGATTTTGATAGAGGCACAGGAGGTAGGTCAGCACAGGGAGCCTCATTCCCTATGCTGACTCCTCTTTTTTGACTCCTCCTCTTGTTTTTTCTAACATTGAGATACCACATGACCCACGAGACCACAATAAGTGCATGGCTCCTTCTTTGGTTTAGGTTTGGGTTTAGGTGGCATTGCATAGATACAAGAACAAGGGTTATTTGTGGAGGTTGGGTGTACCACACCATTGGTAATCTCCATGAGCGCTTCTTTGATGTTGATAATGGATCAGAAATTTCTCTTAATTGATTTCTAATGTAGTAGCAACTGAGTGTGAGAAGCGGATGCACTCATTACAGCTGATATAGCATTATCTACGGTAATTAAGTTGCAAGTGGCAAGAGTCTGGGCCTCATGGTAAAATATTTTAGCAAAATCTTGGATAGACTCTCCTCATATAATTTGAATACTTATAAAGACTTGCTTTTGGTTTGAAAGAATTTGATCACTCCCAAATTCCTTAATAAGGGTGGTCTTCACTTAAGCCCATGTATTGCAAACCTTCAGGTGAGGTACCATGATTTCTTGCATGAACCATCTTAGGCAAGAGGTAATATTCCAGACCTTCTGTTGATCAGTTGCCCCATCTATTGCACACTCATAGACAAAGAGAAATGAATGGATGCTACCTTCACCCAGCTCAAACTTATCCTTAAAAGTAGGTTTGAAGGTAGTGGGCTCATTACTCAAAACATGTACACCCAATACCATGACTGGATCAGCTTCAGAGGGTTCAGATTCTGAGATAGGAGCTTGAGTGGGGATTTGATCAACTTGTTGCCTTAAATGCTTGAGATCCTCCTGTAAATTATGAACCCATTGAGAAAGATGATTGTCAGAATTTTAACTAGATGAATCCTTCCAATAGTATCTGAATTAGGGGTTTCAGTTAGTCGGGTGTTATTGCCAGCTAATCGCCAAGTTCAATACTATTTAATGATATAAAAATAATAATCATTTTAGGGTCAGCAGATTCCCAGTTTGGCGCTACTATCAAATTATGATTTTGGGAATTGCCGGTGAAATGCTGCTGTATTCAGTTACCAGAATCTAACACATGAAATCACTAACTATAGTTTGAGTGAAATTCTGGTGGAAAGCTGCTGTAATTGGTTACCAGCATCTAATGAGGATTTTACTAATTAAAACTTGAGTCAGCGAAATCTTATCCCTGCGCCAACTTCCATAAGAAATGATTGTGGGATTTTTTGGCAGAAAGTCAGCGTATTCATTATCAATCATTTAGGAAATTGCAACTAATTCTGAGCACCAGCGACTCATGCCAAGGATGCTCAAAGTCCTATTTATTTATGAAAATATATATGATTGACCAGCAACTTATGCTGAGGATGGATTAACCTAATTTAGTAATTTGGTGTTCAGTTGAGCAGATCTGAAGAGGGAATCACTATGAAGTATGAATGAATAGTTTATGATCTGATAGAGTTTTGGGATCAAGAGGCTGATGGGAATTCTGGCAGATGATTGGCCAAAGAGCACTTGGGTGCATTAGCCCTGGAAGTAGTATAAATAGTTGATTCATTCCCTCCTAATAAATATCTCTCTTGCACCATTATTACTTTTACTTTATAGTGCTAAGACCTGTGGGGTAGAAGTAGATAAGTTAGGGATCCCCAAAATGGCATGGGCAACATGCCAAGGGGTTAGCCAGCACTGCTGGCCCTGATGCCAATGAAGGCAAAATAGAAAAGGGCCACCAGTCTTCATACTGGTTGGCCTGGCACACTAGCGGAGCCCAAGGTTGATTTCGCAACAATGATCATTTGCAGGTTGTTGATTTAAGTAGAAATTGCAGTGATCATCTATTCCTGCTTGTTTTCCAGTACTCCACATCTAGCAGATAACTGTTCAATGGAAGTGTTTAGCCTTGCAAACTGGGTTTCTTGCATAGTTTGGTTAGCATTGCATAGATGATGAGCATTATCTACGCCATCCAGTAAGTTGATTAATGAGTAATTGGGGTCAATTGGGAGGCCTTCCAGAGATAAGAAGCACCCTTGAGCTATGGCTCAGATTTGGGTTTATAACGCTTGTACTCTTGATACTAGTAGCATTGAAGGTTCAGAATTGGGAATTGGAAGCGAGGAGCCAGGGGGACCAGGAGGTTCCAGGGGTCCTTGCAACCCATCTCAACCTGCTGGTCCTGGTAGGTCTTGTTGACCCACTGGACCAGGAGGACCACATTCACCAGGAGGTCCCAGGGTTACCAAAGGGGAACTAGGTGGTCCCAGTGATCCAGGAGGACCAACATAGCTGGGTCCACCTTCTCTGATAGTACCCACCATTCAGACAAGATGTTGGACTAGCCTGTCAAGCTCATCAATGCGCTCCTCATGTTTGACCTGCAATTGTTCTTGTTGTCTTGTAATCTCATCCTCAAGGGAGGTGATATGGTGGTGAATAGGGTTATTGACATCGCTAACTTGCTGAGATACTTCTTGGCCAATGTATCCCACAACTCCATTATCTATTCTCACTAACTGGTTATGTATATTGTTGATTTCTCTTCTATTATTAAGAATGGCTTCCCAATTATCCCTTCCAAAGTTAGAAGCCATTTCATAAAATGAGGATAACTGAGAGTGAAAGTGTTGTGCCAGAGTCAACTGGCTCTGGATCTCGAGATGATGCAACCCCAAAATCTGGAGTACATGGTGAATATTGGGATGTACATAATGCCAGAGGTACTGCTCAATTCTAGACAAACCAACTTCAGTAGGCTGTAACACCGCTCAGTTGTATAAGTTCATCATGTTTTCAGCAAGTTTAGATACATGGTCTTGATTAGGATGAGCACCAGGCTGAATAGCTCCCTTAACAAGCCTTTGACCATTTCTTCAACATTAGTGGCTTGAATCTGATATTTATGTTGGTCAGGGCCCTCGATGGCCAAGTCCATTGAAGCTTAAAATTGCAGATTATTTGTATTAGCGGAAAGCATCTCTTGCCTGTTAAAGTGTATTCATTGGGTGATACTTATTGATTTCTCAGAAGAGGGTCTTTCTTCACTAGACATATTCATGGTTGTAAAAGTATGTTTTCACCAGGTAGCCTCAGAAGCAGACCTGGCAGGGAGCACCAGTATTAAAATTTTGTGTGAAATTACAATAATCAGGTGCTAAAAAGGCTACAAAATTATTAGTGTCATGGCTCTAGTGAAGATTGGCACAATTGCAATGAAATTATTAGTTCCATTGCTATAGTTGATTCCAATCAGAAATACAGAATATTGTATGAAAAGAGACCAAAATTAGGCTACTTGAAACAAAATCATGGTACTTTATTAGTTAGAAATGAGGGATGTTCATAGGGTTAGAAATAATAGTTATTTGTGAGGATTTTCAGGATGCACCTGAAGTAAGATCTTTCCTATTAGATGACTGATATTGCTTTTTATTAATACCATACTTATGATGGCCAGATCTGATAGGATTCTTATTTGATAAGACCAACCTTTTTATATTATTTTCTGTCTCATAAGATATCTTAGCATCATCCTTCAGAAAACTTTGATAACTCTGAAGGGTTGATCATCAGTCTATCCTGTAATTGGATATCTCCAACATAGATTTTACAATCTCATTAGACTGAGATATTGAATCTCAATCTTGAGTAACTTTGGTCATAATAGATGAATCCCCAACACCTGGAATACCAGTGGCACAGCTGCTGCTTTGGCGGCATCAGCTTTATAGATGAAGCCAAGGTCAAAATACCCCCTATATGGGCAGAAATCTATAAATCTGGCAGGTGTCATCACCGCCTGAGCTATTTCAATAATGGCTTAGTCGTGGTATGGGAAGAGTTTCCTGTAATTGACCCTTAGGCTGTAGCGCATGTTGCTCTGGGGGAGCACCAGGGGGCAGTGAGATACTGCTTGGGCACAAGTGAGGTGGGTGTCAAGATCCTTGGGAGGAATGAATCATCCCATGGGTTTGGAATGACTGAGTGAGACAGTCCAAGCGCATTTTCCTGCCAGACAGAAAATGGCGTGAGGAGTTTTGCTGCTACCCCACACTGAAGCAGCCAGTGGAAAATCTGAGGACATTGGAGCGAAACTACAATGGGCATTTGAAACTTACTTTCTTGTTAATTTGTGTAATTTGATCCGAAAGTTAAACTGGGCTGAAAGAGATTTATTGTCTACAGCAAAGACCTCCTTATATTTTGGAATAAAGCTATCTCCTGATCTTTTTATTCTTTCAATAACCCCATTTAATTTTTGTGCAGTACCACTGTCATTAAGCTGAGTTGTGGTTTAAAGGGTAGTCAAAATTCATCCAGTGACCCAAACTTGTGAACCTGGAGGACCTCCTCTGCTGGGATAAGATGTAAAAACGCTACTATTTGGTGTCAGTGGAGATGTCATGTACCAATGACATTATTGTGGGTGTAGATGCTAAAGACAAGGCTGGGTGCCAAGAAGCAAAAAAGGTGAAACTTCAGGCCCTTCCAGACCTGAAGCATACTGTGGACCAGCGCTGGGTGCAGGCCAGGTATGCTCAGGTTGGCCTGGAGAAGGAACCTAGAGCCCAGCCTTGCAGCAAGGCATTCGCGTTAAAACAAACTATTTACCAAATTAAGGTGGATGGTTCAGTTTGCTTAGTTTTGGAACAAGGGTTCAAAACCCATTCCTGCTATGAATTAACGCACTCGGGTCAAATCCAACTTCAGTTGATAACTCAAGTAAAGTCAGTTTTGGCCTATCTTACTAACTTGGATGGAAGTATCACCCTATTGGCGAGTCACTGCTTGGGCCCACTGTGGCATAACCCCAATTTCCCCATCCAAGCTTAAATACATTTTCCTCTGACCAACATTCCTTGTTGGTCATCTTTCCATTTAAATAAAACCCAATTTTTGCACATTTTATGTTATTTCCAGTAAACCTGTGCGCGGACCTCTTTGAGGAGGTCTCATGATATATTAACCAGTTGATTAAAACAATGGTAAGACCTTCTTTCGGTGCTCCATTGGGCCGCCCAGGTTCCCTCCAACCTGTGCCACCCCCTACTGCTCCCACCCAGCACCCCATTGTTTCCATTGAAGGTTTACCACTGTGGATAACCACTTTTGCAGTTAGCTGCTCCAGCTCCAGCACCATCTGCGGGGCACTAGCAGCTGCCCTTATATCGGCTGGTTTCCTGGTGTTGGCCTTGTGCAATCTGCACTGCCACACTGGGAAACGGAGAGTTACAGATACTCTCCTGACAGGAGATATATTGGATCATGCTGCAGATTTGCTAACAATACTTTAATCTCTCCATGACCTGGAAGAATAATGCCTGGAGCTATGTGGGGCTTAGACTGAGATTGCTGATAAGGGCCAAGGATCTCCCCATAAAGCCCAGATGGCACTTCCATCTCTAACTCAGTGTTTACTATTATTTGGTGTCCAGAGGGAATGAATATAGCTCCAGCAGCTCTGAGCGGCAGTCCTTGATATTCATATATTTTCTGGGGAAGGACCCAGGTCTTACTCTTCAGTTGATGGTAGCAAACTGGAATCACCCCATCACTGTAGGCAAGGTTGATATGTCCCATGTGCACCAGACCCTTTGGCACTTTGCTGGAGGTAAAGTAAATTGGGATCCGCTGCCTCAAAATTTCAAAAGTCTTTTTCACCATATCAATGACAGCCCCATAGAGTTGCATTAAAGTTTTTAATTAACAGATCATAATTACTGTTTGGTAACACTATCGCTGGGGCTACCATGACAATTGACCCAAACTGCAACAGAAGTGCACTGTACACTCCCTCAAAGACTGTATTTTCTGCTCCAGCAGTTCCATACACCCTACGATGGTCCACATCAGGTTTTAGTGTCAGCTTGGCCAGTAACTTGGTGGAAACTATGTTGACTGAAGCGCCCATATCTATGATAGCGCAAACCCAGGTTTTTGCTACAACAATGTCACAGTAGGTATATTCAGTATAAGAGAAATATTGACTGTTTAATACATGAACATTTAAGGGGTCTCATTTTCCAAGAAAGCTGGTAATCCCCTCACAACTTTGGGTTACTCTTTGGAAATAGCGTCTACTGAAAGGGCAACGTTCACACCTATTAGGAAAGGACCATTAGCGGCAGAATCTAGTTTGTCTGAAGAAGCTTGGTCAAACATTTGGCAGGCATATGGATTTAGTTGCTCCTAAGGTCCTTTTTCGTTGTGGACTGGGCTTGTGCCTGTGTCAGTATGCTTAATCTTCTGACCAGCTGATGTTATAAAATCCAATCATCATACTAAGAAACATCAGCTGGAAATACTACAATTGGTTCAGATGGTACATCTGGGGTTGTAATAGTGGAGGTAGAGAGTCCCAACTCTACTCTGCTCCATCTTTTCCCTGGTAGTATTGGTCCTGCTGTACATAGTGGACATGATGGTTGGTGCAAATTTGAGCAAGATGACCAGGGTGGCCTCATTTAAAACAAATCACCTCATAGGATCCACGTCCTTGATTCTCATAAAGAACATCCAAGCTGATATCTTTGTTGATGTTCAGCGTAATTGGGGCCAGTTCAGTAGTTAGGATGCTGATGATTTGCATAAGCAGGACCAGAGCAAAAGTTAAACTGCTGGGGGTAACTCAGCTGAGGGCAGGTCATGTGATCATAATAAGGATGGGGGCTACTAGGTGGAATTGTGATATAACGAGATGATTTTCACAAATAAGAGGGTCCAGCGATGGCGGCAGTGTGTTTCTGCTCTGTATTGGGCGGTGGAAAGTTAGCAGATATTCAGCGCAAAAACTGAACAATATTGAGAAGGGGGATGTTGTCATCTAAAATTGGAGAAATGACATTATAAAACTCACGGTATAGCTTTACAGCAGAGGTCATTGCAATGCACATGTCAGCTTCAGCAAGGACGCCTGCTCCTATTAACACATGGGTTTCTGCCATAAATTGATCCACGTTGCAGTGAAGGTCTCATTATGTTGAAACCCAATGGTCAGAAACTCAGTTTTACACTATGACATCTTTAAAGTATCACCAAACAACTGCAACATGGTTTCTTTCACTTCGTGGTAAGTAAAAGAACTGCTTGTAAGGTAGCAGGTAACTTAATCAGCACTTCCAACATCCAAGGCAGATATAAGTAATTTAGCCTTCCGCTGATAAGAGGCTCCTTCCACTGTGCATTCAAATTGTTTGAAGAACCCATGGATGTTTCCATTACAGTCAAATGGGGGTAGTTTTTCAATGCATACCTCCTCCTTCCGCTCAAAACCATAAGCTTTAAAAGTGAACTGAAAATTTGTCTGTGCCTCATAACTGAACTCTCAAGGAGGGCCAGGCTCAAAAGGCCCAGTTGCTCTCAGAATAATGTAGGGCAACTCAGCGGTCAGGACGGCCATTATGCTGGGCGCATATTCATCATAAAAAGATTCTTCTCAAGTGCCCCCTTGTTCATCCACTTCCCAATGAGTACAAGGCAAATAAAAGATAGGAGTTAACTTATGCTCCTTGCAGTGTAGATGTTTAGTAGCATCATCCAGTCAATTGGCGAGCTGCCTGTTCTGCTGTTCAAGTATTCACAGCTGACTAGCTGCACTCTCAAGTTGAGTCATTACTTCATTGCGCTCCTGAAGGATATCCTTCTACTTTTTAAGAACAGCGTCCACAACAATTTTGAGTCATGCAGTTGCAGCCAGCGCAGCTGTTTGGAATGATTCCCCTTTGGTGAAGATCATGATCACATATAAGGAACTTTTGGTTATTATTCAATGGGCCCCCAGTAATGAGCACTATTGTTATAACTTTGGCAGAATTGTTAAGATACGCCAGGAGAATTTGCACAAGGTTGAACCCACTGAGCAATTAGACAGATGATATGAAGATCATTGGTCTTCAGACACACTTAAAAATATAATAAAATATAGAGCTATTTGCTATGAATGACACTTTATTTATTTAATATATATACAGCTGATCCTTGCTGTTCTGCTCACTCTAAACTACTATCAACCTACTTTTTTCAATTGTCTCATCTTGCTTATACTTCAGAAATTTTAGACAATACCATTTCCTCAGATTAGTAATATGTTCCACCATATCTCATTGGTTCTGGCAGATCTTTATTCATTAAATTCATGATTGCATAATTTGAGGTGATTCACTAACTATCCATCATATATTGAAATCTCCTAATCACCTCAATTCAAAACAAGTGTACTCAATATACATCAAATATCAATATTGCCTTATCATCCTATTAGAAGGTGATCTAATAATAACCTTAATCTGACCCAAAATTGCCTCAACTCAAGGTGCTCAAATAATTATAACTAATATCCTGGTCAGTGAAATCTTCCCAATCCATCATAGCTATTTCAAGCTTATCATCCAGTCATATCAGAATCTTGACAATCAGTTTGTGCAAAATCAGTTTGTTGGTCATCTATTAGAATTTCCTCCTCATGACCTTTCTGATCCTTTCCTTGGAAGGGGCAGGCATATGCCTTGTGGACCAGGGTTTTGCACTCAGTGCAAATGGGGCTGCTTTTTCTGGGAGGATAGAAAATGGTTCAGAATCAGTAGCTTCAGGGAGCCTAAAAAAGCAACCTGGGGAATTTTAGACAAGTAATCCTGTATTGTTGTGGGGTTTAATAAATGCAATAGCTTTACCACTG
Source organism: Massospora cicadina (assembly GCA_022478985.1). Classification (NCBI taxonomy): domain Eukaryota; kingdom Fungi; phylum Entomophthoromycota; class Entomophthoromycetes; order Entomophthorales; family Entomophthoraceae; genus Massospora; species Massospora cicadina. The sequence continues at coordinate 106,648 of JAKSZP010011958.1, forward strand.
CTGAGCTTTGGCATTAAATATGAGCATTGTAATTCAAACTGATTGATAACCCCATATATTTTTAAATCCCTCTTTCAGTTTTTATTCAATAAAGCATTGAGGTAGGATATTAGGAAATTTATCAAACCTAATAAAAATAGTGGAATCTTTATCCAGCAGATGCATTTCATACATATAATTTTTGACACTCTATAAACCTTAATATCAACTTTTACTTTTGTGCTTTATCACTGCCTCTGTGTAGGAAATTCTAAAATAAACTAACCCTAAAAAGCTTTTTTGAGGAAGGTAGCAGCAGGGAATAACTTACACTGTTCTGATACTTTTTCAACGAAGATAGGGTCAACTACCCCACAATAAATATGGATAGTATGGGCACTGGTGAGATTGGCATGGGATAGGAAATCTGGTAGTACAATAGTTGATTTTAGTAAAATTAGAGGAACAAATATGTAGAGGGTGGACCTTTAGCATTATTTGTAAAGTACCCTGCAAGCACTAAAGATTCCTGAAATATATGCTTGTTATTCTGGGGATTAGCATAGTCATTAGGTGGGCTTTCTTTAGCTACAGTGGCACACTGACAGTTATTCTTATTAAAAATAATTTAATCCTTCCCTATGATATATTTATTGGCTTAGGTGAAATCAAATCAAAAGAGTTATTAGTAATCAAGTGTTGCTAACAAGTGAAAGATATTTTAACTATAGCTTTATTCTATTAATATATTACTCATCTGATATAGCAGATTAAATACCTAATTTAGTATAGTATGTCAAATAAAATTATAATATAAAAATAGTTTCTGTGGTGGACCCTACAATATAATATAGATATAAAGAAACCTAATACTAGAGAATACTATCCTTAAGAATCTTATGTGAAGATAACTTAATTAGTTCTGGGTGCCACTAGTGCTAAAAAAGATAACTTTAGTTTAAGCTAAATAAAAAGATACATATATCATATCTGCTTGAGATAAGCTAACTTAATAAAAGAAAGAAACATATAGCTTTACTTAAGTATTGAGCTATAAGTTTGACAATAAATTCTAGTTCAACAACATTCTTAGATATAAAATATTTAGTTAAGTTATTTTGGTGCTCTAAATTTTATATTAATAATAACCAGATAGAAATATTTTAAATAGAGGGCAGATAACTATTTAGAACTTATACTCATGCTGCTCTGTATAAGTTAATCATAATATTAATCCTTTTAATGCTTAACATCTGAAAATACACAGATTATTCTGGCTTACTAGCCATATTCTACCTTTACAAATAATTGGGTTATTCTATTAAATTGCTCATCAGTTATCTCCTTTGCCTAGATCTGAATTTATTTGAGCTGGATTTCTTGCTGAACTTTCTATTTTTAAAAAAATATTCAAGGTGGGTCAATATCAGAGCAAATATACCACACTGATAATTTTTCTAGCCAGTACAGGTTTCGAACTCAAAATCTATACTAGGGTGGAAGCAGTTTTACCTGCCCAGAACCACCCTTGAACTTTCTATTTTTGATATTTTACTTATGCTTCATAGGTTTATTAAAGCCATTTAACTTCAAAATTTTAAGACTTGTGGTTTTGTTACAATAAAATCCTTCTGAAAGTATAAATGCTGATTAAATTTTCCTGTATTTTTTATCGAGCTAATCAAACCTATTATAGGATTAATATTCATAACAACGATTAACAAACTGTCGCTACTGACAATTTATAGCTTTATATTTATATAAGAAATTATTATTTTTCATGCGATAAAATCATTTGTTGCAAAATTGAAAACACACTGGTAAAATAATGTGCCGAATAACTATTAGGTATTTGTATTTATACTAACGTTTTAAGCTCTATTAAAAGTTACTCTGCAGCTCAATATATTTCATTCTGGTTTGAGATTATCTAGTACAAAATAATTACTCTTTATGCAACCCAGGTCCCATAAATCACCTATTAAATGCCTATTGGTAGTACTGTAAGATTATACCGACAAATCTTTACGCCTTACTTTTGCTCACTTTAAAAATAAAATAGCCGAGAGCTCAAGATGGATAGAATGGACAGATATTTATTGGCGTGTTAAGCGTTGAAGTTGTTGTTTGAACGTCTGGACGCTTACAAGGATATTGTAGATAGAAATTCTCAAGCAACATTTTAATCAAAAGAAAAATGCTGGAAATTAGATTAAAAAAGGTAAAGTGCTCTTTTGAGATCTTTTGCAATATCCGGATTAAAATAAAAAACAACTTGAGCTAAGCAATCAGAACGTCAAAGAAGCCGGTACGTTTGATTTAGATGCCTTAACTTTAATTTACTTTTTGAAAAAGCTACTATAAAAACGCCACGAAAATCAGAAAGCGCATATAGTTTAGATTTTTTATCTCAAAGACATCATAAGCCATTTGCATCAGTGAATCTTAACCATCAATCGATTTTAAGTCCAATAAATAGTCGTCATTATCTGTAGTATTAGCCCGCTAAAGCTCAAGCTTCAATATATTATCCCTCGGGTTAGGACTATCTAATGTTAAAAGGCCTATAAAAACTAAGAAATAAAGTCGAATGAAACTAGGTAAGCAGCGCATAGAGTGTTAAATTGCTAGCTAAATTATAGCATATCTGGAGTGATTTCAGTGATAACTTTAATGCTAAAGTAAAATTCTTACTAAATATAGCTTATGAGCTTCAGTTAAAGTATTTGCTCCTATACAAATGAGTTTACAGTTAGGACAAATAAACGTTTTATGTTAACTAAATAAGATATCTAGAATTATTACTCAACTTTGAAGTTGCAGCTTAAGTAGCACAGGTGAGCAAAATCACAATAAAAATTAAATAAGGCTTCCAACTTAAGAATATTTGTTAAGAATATAAATTTCTAAAAGAAGGCAATTACCAATATGTGAATTAGCAAAATCATCCCTTAAGTCAAAATAAAACTAATATAAAGATGCAGATAGACAATAAAATGGCAACAAAGAGATTGACGTCTCAGTTTTAACAACCAATAGAGCTTATAAAGAATAACACTAAAACTAAAAAATATACTTAATACAAGCCCAGTTTAAGCCAAGATATATAAAACAAATCACATATTGTGCAAATCATGAAAAGCTGATTTTGAGAAAAAGTGCCATAAAATAAAAATATAAAATGAAAAAAGCAAATTTATTGTCAAAAGCGGTTTAAATAGAAGCAACAAGCATGCAACAGGTAAGTTCAAATAACTAAAACCCGTGAACTTTGATTTGAGCCTTTCCAGCAATCTTTTGGCCAACAAGAAAATCTTGTATTTTGACACGCTGGTCACCCTGAAGTTGAATAACTTCACCCATTTCTTCATCTTCCACAATGTTACCATTGCAAGCAAATTCCTTTTTTAAAGTGCTTTAAGAGGCGTTTTTGGTCAAACTCCTTGGGGAGTCCTTGCAGTGTGGTCAAGGTTTTTCGTCCATTACGTTGTTGAATGCGAATATCTAAAAGCAAAGGTTGATAATGATAAATCTTAGAAGCGTATAAAAGTTACATCAAAAATAAAAACTTACGAATGTAATCAGCTTTGTTTTTTCCGCTATCCTCTAAAGTGCCAGTGTCGGCAAAAGGGTCTAGGCAAAAAGTCAATAGGAATAAAAATCATTTACCATAAGTATTGAGGTTATTAATAGTGGACATAAACAAGTGTACTTAGCAGCGGCGCGGGCTAAGAGAATATGTAAAGTGAGAATAACAGATTAAGGGATGGGGTACTCGCAATGTCTATTCAATGAAGAGGCAATCATAAAATTAAACCAAAGATTGGCTCACAATAAGTGGCAAAGGTCGGTTAATTGTCGTTACATTGGTTTAGAGTTTCGCGTAGTTCAAATTGAATTTGGTCAGCCAAGCATGCGGCCTATAAAGACAGCTTTACAAATTAATTAGAATTTCAGATTTTATTCTGGTCTCGTTTAAACCAGCATTTTTATTTTATTTAAATTTAAATCACTAGTAAGGCAAATCGAACTTGGGACAAATATATCAAGCTGAGGTTTTACCCATGTTAAAGGTCCTTGCTATGCATATCCAGCGGTAAGTTTTTACCATTAGGCTAACCTTAACTTTGATTTTATTTAAGAAAATCATGTTTTAGTTTCAATCAGATATAAACTGGCAGCCTTGGCTGCATATTGCAACATTAATGGTGGTGATTTTGTTATAAAAATTTTAGCTCTAACTTTTTAGGCTATTAGAACATGAACATTAATTTTTGTAAAAATCATTATGTCCTAATCATAAGAACCCTAAAGGAAACTTCCTTGTTAGCATAAAAAATAAACATGTAAGGAAGTTTTATAATTAAACCTGTTCTACCCTTTTAATAAGTTACAAATAGGTTTAACCTACCCTGATATATCAGAGAGGGAAGATAAATTGGAGGCTAGTTGGACCATGTCTGTGCTCTTATAAAAAACTAACCAGGGCTGCTAAAATATGTTGCATGGTATTTATATAAGTCAAAATAGTATAGATATATATTTTAAGGATACTTTCCAGTATTAAACCTTAATCTGAACTGCAAGTTTTTTAACATAACTTAAAAAATTTATCTTGTAAACTCAGCTAATTATTTGATTTTATTTGAGGTGGGCTGACCTGAGGATGATTACACCGATGAAGGGGATTCAAATTAATGGGAACGGAGGATAAAACCTGGAAAACCTCTATGTGCAGCATATGATTGGCCAGGAACTACATGGACCGCCTTGCTATTTGCTATCTCAGTTCGGGGCATTGGTGTGAAATGCCAACACATTCATAATTGTCCCCTACTCAAAGTTCATCTACTAAATTAAACTCAGAGAGAAAGTGGTAGGGGGTCCATATTCTACTACTAGGGTATCCTCCCCTCTTATAACTAGAAATAAGTACTAACTAACTTTAAGAATCAGTATGATAAACTTTATTAGGTGGAAATCTCAACATCTTTTATGATCCCTTAAGGCATGGTGCTTATGGGAACCTTTAATTAGCTGAAGATAATGACCTTCATTTTACTAGGTTTTGGGTGAAATTATGACAGTCCCTTGCATTCTAGAAGTTATTATACTTAAACTAAAGGTAAGTTCTTTGGCCTTTCTAAACTTTGTATCAAGGAAAGATCCAATACTTTTTACTCACATTGCATCCTCAATATGGTATTTAGTAGAAGCTCTCTTGTTAAAAACATTAGAGTCACTTCAACTATCTAGATTTGAAGTGGATGCCCTTTTTAATCAAGCTTGTTTGATACATGAGGTTTGACATCCTTATTTTGATTAATCATATTTGACCTTAAGTTCTGACAATCCTCTTTAAGGTCTTATTAGAGGGAAACATAGGTCCATAAATATCTCTAATGCACTTGTCTAGCATCATCCCTTGGGGAAGCTAAACTATGGAATATTAGACCATCACTTATATAATGTTTTGTAGAATCCCAACCATAAGATAGCAGGTTTTTTGGTTCACCAACTTGAAAGTGACAATAAAAAAGGACCAAGTTTCTCATCATTTAAATTAGTAAGGGCAGTCAATGTAGATTGTTCCAAGTGAAATACAAAGTATTAATAGCTGAGTTCTAGCATGACCACCGCCAGCAGCTAGAAAATTTTCTGCTAATGCTATGGGGGTATTTCAGAGTTTTCTGGAGTGTATAACTCTAAAATTGCTTAAGGCCAGAAAGTACTGTAGGTTCTTTACCATATAATTATTAAAGTAGTGAAACATTTGTCACCCTATAGTAGCTAATCCAGTAGCTAACAAGGCACTTGACAGAAAATGATTCCTTTAAATAAATTTGAGGTGGTCATTTTGTGGAGTATGGTGACTAGAGTGCCATTAGCTCTTTATTTTTTGGTTCTAATAATATCTGATTATAGGGGGTAGAAAAGGTTTTAGTGTTATTAAATAAAGAATTAACTATTGAACCACTTCCTATGTAAGGTTAGCTCCATTTCCAAATAAATAATTCTCTGGGACTGCCATGTTGTGTGAAAATGTGCCATAAAAAAGTGGTGTCTAAAGCAATAGCTAATGAAACTTATATTAACCTGACTAGTTTAGAAAAATGGTCAATACTCAGTATTTTCAATTGATGGACACATAATTATAGTTGACATTGGACCAATGAAATTATTACATATGGTAGGAAAGGGAGAAGAGGGAGTGACTATTAGGTGTTGAAACTTTAAATTAGGTTTATCATGGTGCTGGCAAGTAAGACAGGCGTCAAGAACATCATAAATGAATTCTAGCATGCTGTAAGTCCAGGGGAACATCCTCTGTGCTTGGATTGGGAGATCTTCCCATTTCTGAATAAAAAGGGTCTGAAAAGGGTGGCTGTACCTCTCATCACCCAGGGCGACCTCACCCACATGGTAGATGAGCGCTGGGTAACAGCTCTCCCTCTTTGGATTCCTCTCCCAGTACCCACGCTCACCTCAGCTGAACTTGTCTGCCAGATTAAGGAAATCTGCACCAAGATCACTGAATCAAAGTCGTAGGTCCAAAACTGATGGTAATCAAGCCTGACAATCAGAAACCACAGTCAAAAAGGGACAAATATCAAATTATTGGATGGAATTGCCAACAGTTTTGACTCAGCCAGCAGTATGATCACCAATGCTAACCCCCTCTCAAATTGTCAGGGATGATCCCTGACATGTAGATAGTACCATCAGAAAATATCAATGACAGTTAAAAACCCATATCCAGCAAATTAGGAGTTGCAGCTGACATAACTCATTTGACCAAAAGAATGACCCAGTGACCGGGCATGGGCAGGTTGGGAATCCTGAACCCGTTTCTAACCAATTGGGACTGCCCCTATGTGGGGTGGCCCTGGGGAATTACCATTGCTCATTGATCCAGATGCCACCATGCCAACTGATGGAAATGCAGTTGAGCCTTGGTTCAGGAATTCAAGGTTGAACCAATAGTGACTCAGTCTGCCACTGAATCTTTTGATGTCAGTTCCCTTTGAGATTATCTGCCCCCTTCCCCAAAAAATTCGCCAGTTAGGTTGAACTTGAGGGACCTGATCCCTGCTTGTACCCACATCATTTTGAACACTATTTAATTAGTTGTATCACACTGAGAAAATTGTTGGTCAATTTTCTTCATTTTCCTTTTAATAAATTTCTGCCACAAACTATCAATTTTTACTTTATTGATATACTTCTTGCCAAAATCCCAATGGTGTTACCCTGGCGGCCTGTTGGTCCCTACACCGGATGGACTTTACCAGTTTTGATGTTTAAAATATCTCCCACCATTGTCAACTGGATTCAATGAGCAAGACACTTCTGGCAATCCAACCCCCTTATTGTGACTATCTGCCTTTAATATACTGGGATCTTGTGGCCTTACATCCACCATTTCCAAGCAAGGATCTGCCCCTTGTCTCCTCAGTTGTATTGAACCCACCTGCCAGCAACCCTCTAGAAACTATCCCAGTGGTACAATCCCCTGCAGCAAGACCTCCAGTGTCTGGGTTTGTTACCATTTGGTTCACTTTTAAGTTTCTTTTCACAATTGTTTTACATCAATGAGTTATCATCTCCCAACTCACAGCTCCATACAACGTCATATGAGCGGCAATTCCCCTGAAATTCTGGATTGCTTTTTGGGTGCTCATGCATCCCGACTGGCAGGCTGGTCTATACTTCTTCTGCCATTTTCATGACACATGCTATCCTAAAAGTACTAAGTCTTCAATCATTGATGAATTTTGGACCGCTCCTAGGCAGTTTTTGAGTGTCTTTATAATACACTTTAGTCTGAGGTGAAGATCAGACATAGGTTAGCAATCTCTTTTGAATCAGCTCATGCAACAACAATTCAGACCATTGTGTATGATCCGCCTTCTCTCTAAGTTCACCCTGTATCCCAGAGGTATACAAGGGCCATAATTCAGATTGAGCTATGAGGTCATATATCTAATATCCTTCTTAGCCTCCAGTACTTCCAAAACAGGCATCTTAAAAAGAAAATATGCATCTTGATAAATGGCACCTAGTTGGTAATTAACTGAAGAATTGTAGTTCAGTAATTACATTATCCATCTAGCCAAACTCCCATTTCAGTCTTGCATATGCTGTAGCCAGCAAAATAGAGGCGTGATCAGTTATCATAAGGATACAGGTGTCATACAAAAAGAGTAAAAAATGGTTGGTGGCGAGGATAACATATAGCAATTACCATTCTGAAGAACTATAGCTTCTCTAAGACCTGGTCAGATTTTTCTAAAGTGTGAAATTTTGTGGTACACTTAGTTTCTGTTGTTATGTGCCAGTATTTCGCTTGCAGCCACATTGATTTCATCATATAAATACAAAGATGTTTTTCAATTGTAGTGATTTGAAACAGTAAATGTGCTTAGAGCCATGTGTGATGCATCAAAGGACTGTTGTTGCTCCTAATCCCATTAGAAAGGGTATATTTTTTGTACTAGATAAACCAACAGTATAACAAAAAAAATACGGCTAAATTGGTGGTAATATCCCATCAATACAAGAAAGACTTGACTAACTCTTAAGCTCTATGGTTAGGACATCCTATTTATTTCTGTAACCTTATCTGGGATGGGATAAATCCTTCTTCAGTAACCTTATAGCCCAAAAACTTCCAATTATAGCCAATTGATTACAATAATATTGATTTATCTTCAAAGAGGCAATTGTAGTCACCAAAAGACTTTTTAAAATGAGTGATATGGTCATTAAAAGCCTTTATAAACACAATAATATGATCTATATACACTAAAGCACACATTTTCTAAAATAGCAAGTATCTCATACATAGTCTCTTTATAGGTAGCGGGGCATTGTATATCTCTGCAGCATTTGAGTGGCTTTGAAGAGTACTTCTTTGGTCTTCAACGCGCATTTAGCTTGGCTTTGGGGTCTAGTACAATATGCCATATCCAATGGCTATATACATTGCTAAAAAGTACTAAAAGCCCACAAGCAATTGAAATGAAACATTGATTTGTTGAAAAGGGTCACTGTATCTTAGTAACTGAATTTAGTATTTGTTAATATACAACCAATCTATGACTTTCTATTTTTTCAACAGTTGTAGTAGAAAAGCCCATAAACATTTTGAGGGTTCTATAAGTCCAACATCCAGAATTTATTATGATTTTTGCACTTGCACTTCTACTCTTAAATCAATATGGTCTCACTCATATGGTATGTAATCCTCCATATTGACCCAATAGGGTAATCCATTCATTTTTCTAAAACACATGTGCAGTGTATATAGTTTAAATGTATTTATTTAACAAACTTTTAAAAATTCATGCTATTTATCTGAAAGTTCTGTCTTATTATTATTTAGATATTTGTAATGTTAGGGGATTATTTCAGTCTAAAATCTTGCAAGATAACAAACATATTCACACTGAGAATGTAATTGATGGGAATTAAATGGATATAAGCTATAAGATTATTCTACCAAATGTTACTTTTCTTAAGCTTCAAATTTTCTATCAAGTTGAAAATGGATTATAAATAGCAGTGTCTAGTATACCTTATGTTGGATATTTGGTGACCTGATTCCTGGTTTGCAATTCAAAGTTATAATATGATACCAAATCCAATATTAGATTTTACCTTAAAGCAGGTTGCATTATATAGTTAACCCCATGACTTCCCATCCAAACCTTTTTTTTACTTCTTACCATACTTGCATTTTACAATAGTCAATGATACTCATTATGAGAGATCTGATGAACTTTGAATGAAGTGATTTAACTATAAAAATTGCTCTCCTGAACTATAATGGATTGCTTTTATTGTCAAACTTTTCGTCTGTTTGTGTAGATCTTTAGCGTGGTTTTACCTATGATAAATATTAATGGGCTTCCTGCATAGTCGCGCTATACAATAAAGCTAAGAGTTGGATAGGCCAACTTTTACCTGTGCACATAGCATATAAAGGGACCTTATACTACATGTCATGGTCACATGACATCATAGTGGGGACCAACCACAAGGATAAGGCTGGGTGCCAGGAGGCCCAGAAGGTAAAATTACAGGCCCTCCCTGACCTTAGGCATACACTAGGCCAACGCTGGGTACAGGCTAAATATGCCCAGGTTGGTACTAGTGAGGTGCCAAATGCCCAGTTCCTTACGTTGGCCCAAGCATTAAAACGGATGGTCTATCTAATTAACGTGGACAGTTCCATTCAGTTAGTCAAAGAATGGGGTTTCAAAACCTGTTCCATTTATGAAACAACACGTTTGGGTCAGATCCAACTTAAATCAATCACTTGAGTGAAGTCAGTTTTGGCATATTTGACTAATTTGGATGGTAGTGTTGGCCTATTGGTGGGTTGGCGCTTGGGCCCACTTCAGCAAACCCCTTATTACCCCAATGTTGTTTAATTATGTTTCCCATGACCAACACTCCTCGTTGGTCAACTTCTTAATAAACATTTCCCCATTTTTACCATTTTATTTATGATATCTCAAACAATCCTGTGCGTGGACCTCTTTGAGGAGGTCTTGCGCTATCTTAACCACAACATTTTATATATGATTAGGCTATCACTAGTGCACTGTTGGTTCTCCCAGGTTCCCTCCAACCTGGGATGTTTCCCATTTCTCACTTAGTGCACCGCGTCATTTTTGGTTGGGTTTTAACCTTGATAATCGCTCACTTTTGCTTGAGTTATTATTGCTTCAGCACCCTCTGCTGGGCAATAGTGACTTTTATTCTAACAGCTAGTTCCCTGGTGTTGGGCCTGTTCACCGAGCACTACCACGCTGGAAACAGGAGAGTTATAGACACTCTCCTTACATTAGTCGACCAACCACTTAAATCTATGTGTATGAACTTTTTGTGTGGAACTTTTCTGAAGTGGAAACAGTGGGAGCCATCTGTGGGCTTCAGATGTCATTAGCTGCACCGCTGTTTCCTCTTTTTCCCAAATGTTGGAGCAACTCAGCGTTACTATGGTTGCCTCCAATTGGAAATTATCCACCCTTAATGCTTGTACCTGGTGGATACAGATGCTTTGAGGTCCAAAAGTCAGGATTCCCCAACTTTCCACCAAATTTATCAATTTCAAATTAAGTAAATGAGTTTTCCTTTGACAGCGCGTTCAGACAATGCTGGCAGAATTAGCGCAGATGGGCCTGGGGTGTTGGCCTTGGATAACGTTGGGCCTTCTGTTGTCATTGGGGGAATAGGGTCGTTCACATCTAAAAACGCATTTTATGACAAAAATCTTATTCAAACCTCTGAGCTGTTTATTAGCCTTTATCCTGGATGAGAACCCTATTCCAGTATATCAAATAACCCCTGAGAACCCTCATCTGACCCCTACCATGATCCGTGGCACTCAGGAAGTGGAGGAAGAACTTTGCATAAGTATGATAAAGTATATGCACCTGCAGAAGGCATGGTGGGGTATGTGGCCTCAGTAGTAAGATTGGCCAACTATCCCTCCCCCTTATATGATTTCAAAACACACCATGTTGATGTGCCAATGCCAGATGATGAGTTTGTTGGCGATGTTCTGGAGTTGTCTGAAATTAACAAAGACCATTCAGGGTTTTTTCTGCTGTCTGCTACCCTCTCCTCCCCTTTAGAGAAGCTTATTACTACTATTTTGGTGGATACTGGCGCCTCTGAAAACTTTATGGACCAAAGCCTAGCCGACTACCTGGAGCTGAGTTACTTGCCAGGTGGTGTGGTTAAAGGAGGGGCGTCCCAAGATATTCCCACTCTGAATATTAGGGGGACAGTGGACTATCAGGTTGGCAAGTACCACTTGTCCGATCACTTCCAATTTTATCAAAAACCTCTTGTTACCTATCATTTTGGGAGTGAAGTGGTGGCGGAAGTTTGACGTTAAAACCAACTTCAGAGAGAATACCCTATCCCTTACATTAAAGAATGGTCGTAAATTAGTTCTTCACTTGTCTGAGGCTAATGCCCAGGGCAAATTGACCCACTGGCCCAACCTTCACACCCTTAGTCTTGCCCATCTGCTGAAGCCTACCGAGGAGGTTCTTATACCTTCTTGTTTGGAGGGTTTGGAATCTTCCTTTGATGCAGCATCTGCTAATGCACTACCTGAGCACTCCAAGTTCAATTGTGACTTCAAGCTCACTGTGGATCAGGTGCATATTCTTCTCCCATTTACCACTTGACCGTCTGGGAGGAAGAGGCATTAGATGTGTGGGTGAAGGAGCAGTCAGCTAAAGTCGCAAATTTTCAGCGTATCTCCCCTGTATGCTCCCCCTTCTCTTTGTTGAGAAGGCTGATGGTACTCTACGCCCATGCGTAGACTATGGAAACCTCAATAATGTTACTGTACCAGACCTTCATCCCATCCCTTTGGATTCACAGATTGCACGCTATGTGGAAAAGGTGAAGGTCTTCTCCAAGCTGGATTGCCTCAATGCGTTCAATAAGGTCCAGATTAAAAAGGGACAAGAATGGTTAACTGCATTCTGTACCAGAAAAGGGATCTTCCAGTTTCGGGTCATGCCCTTTGGGCTTAAGAATGCCCCTGCTATCTTTCAACGCCGCATTGATGCAGCGTTGGGGGACTTGTTAGGAGTATGCGCGGTTGCCTACATGGACGATATTCTGGTGTTTTCCCCTGATCAGGAGTCCCATGATTTACACTTTTGGCAAGTGGTGGAGAAGTTAAAAGCAGCCAGCAGTAAGCTGAAGATTAGTAAGTCTGAATTATTCAAGTCCCAGGTCACTTTTCTGGGAAGCGTCATGTTTGACCAGGGACACATGATAACTCCTGACAAGGAGAAGGCTATTTGTGAGTGGCCTACCCCTACTTCATTAAAAGAATTGAGGAGTTTTTTGGGGACGTGTACGTTCCTCAAGAAGTTCATGCCAAACCTTTCTGAGGTGGCAGCGCCCTTGAATAGAGCTAGTGGTGCAAAAGTGCTTTGGTGGTCCCCCATTTTGGAGGATGCTTTCCAAGCTGTGAAGTGCACCCAGTTGTCCACGTCCATCCTTCACCATGTCAACTCTTCCAAAAAGTTCGTTGTGTATACTGATGCCTCCAACTTCGCCATAGTGGATGCCTTGTTGCAAGTAGGTGAAGATGGGATAGAGCATCCAGTGGGATATTTTTTCAGAAAAATGTCTCTGCCTGAGTTGAATTACGCCATTTATGACAAGGAGTTACTAGCAGTGGTGGAGGCACTGACATATTGGCGTCACCACTTGCATGGCTCTACCCAACCATTCCGCATACATACAGATCACCATGCCTTGCTGTACTATTGCGCCCCTCATGTCCTAACCCCACGGCAGACCTGTTGGCATGAGACCCTTGCCCAATTTGCCTTTTCTTACGAATATATCAAGGGCAATGATAATGGTTTGGCGGATGCTTTAAGCTGCAACCATGCTTTAGCTCCTGATCCAAAGGAGGTAGAAGTCCACAACACACAGGTGATGATTCCTCCAAATAAAATTGTGTCTCAACTTCCCTCTCCCCCAGCCAACAGTCCAGCGCTTGCACCTCTGTAAAATGTGGAGGAATATGGTAAATTTAAAAATGTGGTCCTTTCTCAGCCACTATCTGCTGAATATACTATGGTACTTGCTATGCGCGCTTTAAATCAAGAGGACCTATCCAGAGGCTATCACGTAAAGGATGAGATGGTGTGGTTTCAGGGGCGCCTTTGGGTACCTGCTGGACCACTGCGCCTAAAATAATCTGGGACCATCATGATGGAATAAACATTGGTCATTCTGGGAAAGCAAAGACCTTGGAGTTGATAGTCGCACCTACAATTAGAAGGGCTTGCCTGCTCAGGTGGGGCGGAATTGTAAGGAGTGTTTGATCTGCAACCAAATGAAGCCAAATCATCAACCTTTATTAGGGTTGTTGGTATCAGTCCAGAAAGCTGAAGAGCCCTGGACTTCCCTATCAGTGGATTTCATTGTGGAACTACCTGTCTCTGATGGTTACAATGTCATCATGGTGGTGGACCGCTTTACAAAGTTCGCCCACTTCATTCCTTGCAGATTGACAATAACCACGGCTGAGATGGCTAGGCCCTTCATCACGCATGTGTTTGCGTTCTATGGTGTTCCCCAAGAGATTATCAGTGACTATGGACCCCAATTTACCTCCATCTTTTGGTAAGAGTTGTGTAAGACTCTTTAGATTCACCCCTGCTGTTCGACTGCCTATCACCCTCAATCAGATGGGCAGACTGAATGAGTGAACCAGTGCTTGGAGCAGTTCCTGCGGTGTTACACCGCCGCGGATCATTCAGATTGGGCTTCTCACCTTTCTATGGCCCAATTTAGTTACAGCAACACGTTGCATTCTTTGATCAGTTGTTCCCCTTTTTTTGCCAGCCATGGCTTTAACCCCGCCTTTAACATTGAGTTCAGCTGTGGGTCTAAGGTTGAAGCGGTGATGGACTTTGCCAAGACAATCAAGAAGGTCCACCAGGGGGTTTCCACAAGCTTGGAGGTGGCAATGTAAGAGTATAAGGAGAACGCTGATGGTAAGCGCTGAGTGGGTCCTGCGTACAAGGAAGGGGATCTCATGATGCTTGATGCTCATAACATCCCTATCAAGCAGCCATTCAAGAAGCTGGGACCAAAGAGGATTAGCACTTACCGCGTTGTTAAAAAGTGGGCCATGCCTCCTACCAGCTAGATCTTCCCCTTCATTTCAGATCTTCTCTGTGTTTCATAAGAGCAAGCTGATGTTGTTTAGGGGCCCCCACCAGCGACCCCTGAGGCCTATCTCGTGGATGGGGCGCTATAGTGGGAAGTGGAGGAAATAGTATCCTCCCGTTGTGTTAAGAGGAGACTTGAGTACCTGGTTTCCTAGAAGGGCTTTGACGCTGAAGAAAACAGTTGGGTTCCAGCATGTGATTGTGTGCATGCCCAAGATCTGATTGAAGCCTTCCACAAACGTTTCCCCCAGGCTGCAGGATCTCAACCCAAACTGACCGTTGCCGCCATAAAGTTGGCCCCTGCCCACAAGAACTTTTCCTTTGCACAAGCCCCTAGGGGGGTTGAGCCCCATCAGGAGGAGAGGGTAATGTCATGGTCACATTACATCATAGTGGGGACCAACCTCAAGGATAAGGCTGGGCGCCAGGAGGCCCAGAAGGTGAAGTTACAGGCTCTCCATGACTTTAGGCATACACTAGACCAACGCTGGGCACAGGCTAAATATGCTAAGGTTGGTACTAGTGAGGTGCCAAATGCCCAGTTCCTTACGTTGGCCCAAGCATTAAAACGGATGGTCTATCTAATTAACGTGGACAGTTCCATTCAGTTAGTCAAAGAATGGGGTTTCAAAACCTGTTCCATTTATGAAACAACACGTTTGGGTCAGATCCAACTTAAATCAATCACTTGAGTGAAGTCAGTTTTGGCATATTTGACTAATTTGGATGGTAGTGTTGGCCTATTGGTGGGTTGGCGCTTGGGCCCACTTCAGCAAACCCCTTATTACCCCAATGTTGTTTAATTTTGTTTCCCATGACCAACACTCCTTGTTGATCGACTTCCCAATAATTATTTCCCCATTTTTACCATTTTATTTATGTTATCTCTAACGATCCTGTGCGTGGACCTCATTGAGGAGGTCTCGCGCTACATTAACCACAACATTTTGATATATGATTAGGCTATCACTAGTGCACCGTAGGTTCTCCCAGGTTCCCTCCAACCTGGGAAGTTTCCCATTTCTCACTTAGTGCACCACGACATTTTTGGCTGGGTTTTACCTTGATAATTGCTCGCTTTTGCTTGAGTTATTATTGCTTCAGCACCCTCTGCTGGGCAATAGTGACCATTATTCTAATGGCTAGTTCCCTGGCGTTGGGCCTGTGCACTGAGCACTACCACGCTGGGAACAGGAGAGTTATAGACACTCTCCTTACACTACACCTGGTAGAGCAAACTTTCATCAATGGTGTGTTCTATATACATTGTATTTCAAAATTTAACCCAATGAATTGTAGATTTAACTCAGGTATTGACAATGACCTTAAATTTGACATGCATGCCAATTTGATGTAAAGCAAAGTAGGAATTCTTTCCTAAGAATCAGAAATTGGGTTTGCATCTTCAAATGGGGACCAAGTATCTGGTAATCCATTTAATAGCTTGACCAATTTCCTTGAAAAAGGAATTTCTGCACTTTAAGATACCTTCCTTTTTAATAAAAGTCTGGAAGATAATTGGGACCCAGTACACTAAAAAGAAAATAATATACAGCCAAGTTAGCAATTACAGAAATTCTTAGATAAATTGAGCCCCCTGACTTAGAGCATCTCATTGGTTATTGAGTACTACAGCTGGGGCAATAGAAGAGGTTTTTTCTGACATGGTTTTATCTGATTAAAATAAGACTTCCCTGTTAAATCCTCTCTTTCTGCTTGGTGTAACTTTCTGAGCAAATTTACACAAATTAATAAAAGCAAATCTTAGAGGGTGGAAGGTGAGTTGGTAGGGTGTACGGCTACCAACCTGAAGGTTGCAGGTTCACTTCCCGCCCTTCACACATCGATTGGGATGCCAGCTGAAGGAAGCTATTGGCAGTTAGTAGGTATAATAACACGAAAACTTTACCCATGACGTAACCAGAAAAATCTGAGTCCTGATCTGGAGGTAAAAAAAACATTCTATGACAGAGTTGACCCTGCTCAGGTTTTATGTCAATACTTTCTTTCTCTATTTTGGTATTGTACATTCTCTGGTCTGCTTTCCTCAAATAAATAAAAATAAAAGCAAATCTTAATTGCCTGTTGTAGCTTTGCTCTGATGTCCTCAGATTCTCCGCCAGCTGCTCCAGTGTGGGGCAGCGGTGAAACTCCCCCACCATTTTTTGTCCAGCAGGAAAATGCACTTGGGCTAGTTCACCCAATCATTCCAAACCCATGGGATGATTTGTTCCTCCCAAGGATCTCAACGCCCACCTTGCTTGTACCCAAGTGGTACCTTGCTTCTCATGGTGCTCCCCCAGAGCAAAATGAACTATGGCCTAAGGGTCAAATATAGGAAACTATTCTTATACCATGACCAAGCCATTATTGAAATGGCACAGGTGGTGATGACACCCATCAGATTTATAGATTTCTGCCCCTATAAGGGGTATTTCGATCTCAGCTTCACCTGTGAAGCTGACGCTGCCACTTCAGCAACTGTGCCCCTGGTATTCCAGGGTACTCCTCTTTCCACAACTCAGACCTGGCTCCCAGCAGACACCACTTTGGTGGTCCAGTTTGCTGGTTTTCCCACCCACCTCCCCCTGAAGTGCTCCATCAGGAGCTGATGGATGGTTTGGCAGCCTATAGCTCCAACCCCATCTTAAAATTTGTGGTCCCAAATGGGGCCACACAACTCACTGGACCTTGGGCATATGCCACAATCAGCCCTGAATTTAGTAAAATTGCTGTGTCAATTCCCCCTTGCACCGTTGTTCCTTCAGCACCCAACCATCCGTTTTGGGCCCACGTCAAGGGTTGGAAGATGATCTGTCCGTCATGTTTTGAGTTGGACCACTCAAAATGCAAGTGCCCCTCCTTAGCCACTTCCGATGGATTAGATGACTCATCTGCTGACCTTCAATCCGCCACCCACCCTGTACAAGTTCTTACATGGGGCATAATCCTGCCTCCCCCTCCCCCAAAACTGGAAGCTGCAGCTGCAGCCACCAATCAGCCTCCTCCTTGACCCAGTGCCACACATGATTCCTCCAATCAAGCATCAGCTTAGACCCCAGTTTGATCCCATGCTTCCTCCAACAAATCAACTAAACCTCAACTGTACACTGATTCCCCAATTCAATCCAACCAAAACCCATAGGAGTTATTGGCTGAAATTGACAAATCAGGTAAGCTCATTGAAGAACCATCTCTGCAAATCAAGCGGTTCATTAATGCAGAATGGGACGCCAATTACCCCCTCAACTATATACCCCACAGCCAGATGCTGAATCATTTTTCAGTGATCACCAGCTTGCAGTTGAAGCAGCTGCAACACCAGATTGTCATACCCTTCATAAAGCTGTCATAAAATCAGTGGCGATACTCACAGGAGGAATTCCACCTCCTGCTATCCCCAAAAGTCTTACTCAAAAGAGTAAAATCACAGTAAACCAGTTACACAAAAATGTTGACAATGCTATCAAGAACGTTGTAATTATACCACAGAACCCAAAAGCTAAAATTACCAAAACCAACATCAACACGTTCATTAAACTCCCAGATGCCTGCATTAAAGCTGCAAAAGCTTTAGCCAAATATATCAGCGCCATTTTCATAGCTGGCAATTTCCATGAAATACCAATTATTAACAATATCAAACCACATTCTGTAAATGCCTAACGTCCTTACTGTCTGCCTTGACACGTATTCTACTATGGGAGGAAGAAGCTGCTTCCAAAGATGAGCCCCCTGAGCCCCCTCCCCTCTGCCATGGAGGGATAAGTGGTTTCCGCTGCCCACCTGGTTGGTTGTTTTGTTTAAAGTGTTTCACTAAAAACACTCATTTGGGTGTTTTGTCTGAACCAATTAGTTACATTAGTTTTTTAGTTCTAGTTTTGGTAATGTCCATCCCATGGTCAGCTTACCTCAAATAAATTCAAAGTAAGACTTCTCATACAGGCTGGGTGTTTGAATGCCCAATTAATAGTTTAAAATGCCAAGGGGCTCAGCTGACCTGAAGACTTGAAGGTGAGACGTTATATGTGGTAAGTGAATAGTAAATTGATCTAAGTGCATACAAAGGCTCTTGAGAAAAACAAATGGCTGCAATGGGGCAACCACAGTTCTTGATGGGGCAACCCTGGAGGTGGGAGAGGCAGATAGGATGTCCACTACTCATGATTTGCAGTTGCTGACTTTTTTAACAGTCCCAATATATCTTAAATTGCCACCAAACCACTGATACTATACAGACTCATTTTAGTGAAATAATTCATGATTTGAGTTAACAAATCAGCATGTTGAATCAGATTAATTTTTGATCCTTGTACATGGTGAGTGTAATAACTATTTAAAAGAAAAAGGGGTGTCTCAAACTGCTTCACATAGTCTGCAAGGGCATCAGAGTGTCAAGTTGGTTTATTGATATAAATTGTGGTAGATAGCCCCAAAGATGTGTGCTCCAGATAATTGGGCGTCTAAAAACCTCTTGCAGGTTGAGAAAATATGACTTCTTTTTAAAAAAGATAAAATAGCAAAATTGGCTGTTATTCAAGCCCCTTGTTAGCTGGATTGCTCTGAGCCAGTGGTGAATTGGTAAGGCAAATCTGATGGTTGCAAATGGCCTTTTGAGCGATGGGTCAGAAAGCCCCTTGTGGGTCAGATTGCACCAAACCAGTGGTAGTCAGATGGACAAATCCAGTGGTTGGGAACGGCTTTTGTGATTGGTAGGTCAGAGACCTTTGTTATTCAGATAGCACTGAACTAGTGGTGAGTCAGTGGGTTGAATCCAGTGGTTCATAGTGTACTTTGCAAGTGGCGGATTGAGAATCTAATTTGGGAGCATAATTCCTTTTATGACTTCTTCTAGTGTTCAGCGAGCTGCTAGTCAATAAATTGTAGTTTCCACTCAGCAACCACAGAGCTAACTTGCGGAAGGTGGGGTGCTTCACCAGATTAATAAAACTTGGTGGAAGCTGGAAAAATGGCAGAATCCGCGGGGAACAATTGGGAATATAGGACTTTATATAAGAAAACTAAAAATGGAGAAATAGCCAATAACAGATCATAGGAGGGGCTGTTGTATTTATAGTAGGGAAAATAAAGTTAATTAAAGGGTGGCTTAGAAATGGCTTGGCTTGGGCCCTCTTTATGGCGGTTTCCATTAGTTGATCTGGAAAGAGTAACATAGGTTGGAGAGTTCCTTACTAGATTTGTATAATATCATATGAGCTTTGACAATGGATACCTAAGAATGGCAGATGGGCTGTTGTAATTGGTGCTTAGGCGTCATATTCCAGATTCACAGGACAAGCAACACTATCAAACCAGATAGTGTATGAGGACAGCAGTCTTGGTAAAAACGTAACCAAATGAAAAAATTAGCCTTGGAAATAAGGACTTTATTATTAACAATCATACTAAATTGTAGTATCTAGTACTGCCAGTGACTCTATGGCTTGCTATACTAAACTTACTAGTAGACTAAAAGCTAGCTACTTAGGAAAAGGGTTTCTTTGCAGATCTCCAGATCACACAGATATGTTCTTGCTATGAGCGTTCTCATTGGTGTATTTCTTGGTTACCAAGCAGTACATAAGATTAGTAACCTACTGGCGTAAATATCCAAATTAGGCCAAGAAAGTGATTGAATAAAGCTCAGGGCATTTTCAACATAAGATTAATATGCCAGTTGTAATCAAAATATGCTAAATGCAATCATAAAACTGGCCTAGAAATAATAATTTTAAGGGACCCTATTACTGATATCTACGCCAATGTGGGGCAAAGTAGCATATTGATGCTGAACTAGAATAGGAGGCGATTTGGTGATCAAAGCCACTGCACCGGTGGTCTCTAATGTAAGGGATTGAGAAATGCTTTACTGGGGAAGAAGGATCCAATTAAAAGTAAATTATAGCATGACTAACTTCAAAAAATGTGGGCCGCGCACCAAATGAATTACTAAGATCAGATCAAATCCTTTATAAACAGTTTAGGTGAATATATAATTAAATATAAATTTTAAACTGATTGTTGGTCAAACTAACTACAATTCCCCCACTTGACCAAACATCAAATGACAAAGATGAGTTGGTTTTGGGTGAGCTATTGAGAGCTCAGGTATGCAAGTCTAGCAGATGGATATTATGTTTTAATGAACTTTGCATGCACGCAATCGATAAAGTGACCCTTAGTGGGATCCTTCAGAGTGTAGGAATATATATATGTATTTTCTATAATCTCTAAGGGGCCTTTACAAATGTTCTCTAGCTTGCTAGTGCTTCCAAAGCCATGGTTATCATAATACCAGATCTATTCTATTACAACAAAAGTATTTAAGGTCTGGCAGTCCTTGTTATTGCATGCCATAGCATCTACTTTTTGCGCCAGTTCATTGGAGTAGATAGAGCTCTGTAACTAAATTATAATTTGTGTAAGCCAATCAAGGTATTGGCTAGGACTCATGCTCTCTCTTTAATGCAAGAGAATGAAAGTGTGGAAGTGCAGGATGCTTCCCATGAAGTAAGGAAAATGGGGAGTTCCAAGTGGCTGAGTAATATGCAATGTTGTATGCAAATATGGCAGAAGGCAGGAAAAGATTTTAACTGGACGCTTTGCCTGTGACAAACTTATGTAAAGTCCTGGCCAGTGCACCATTCACCCAGTTGATGGTGCTGTTGATCCTGGGGTGGCAGGGCTTAGATAATACCCTTTTATTCCCATAAAGTAATTAAGCTTAGTGATTATTTGGGACGTAAAGTTATTCCCACATCTGGTAGAATAAACTGGGCAACCATGCCTATGAATTATAATTTTCAAAATGAATTTAATGGTGGTCATCACGGCCAGGTCTTTTAAGTGCTTTAGCCACTACTCACTTGGTGAGGTGATCATTAGCTACAATGATATATTTATATTGGCTGGATGTAGTGACCAAGGGCCCCATGATGTTAATTGATACGGTGTTCCAAGGAAAATTGGGTTTCACCAATTGATAAGAAGTGGTTTTTCAGTAGGGAGCTTCCGCTTGACACTCTTGGCAGAAGCTGAGAGTCTCATGAATATCAAAGGACATAGAATCCTAATAATAGTGCAACATTAATTGTTTGAGTGTTTTCTTATAACCACCATACTCCATTACCTTATGTGTGCCAATAATCAAATATGTCCGTTCAGTGGTCTTAGGAATCAGCAAGTATTGTTTATTAATGATCTTAAACAGTTTCTCATTACCACAAAAGTATTTTGCATTATTTTATCTAGCATACATTGAAATTTCTCAGGTTAATTTCCATAATGATGAGTCACCATCTTAAACAATTTTTAGCGCAATCAGCCAGTAAAGCAATGGTGGGCAGTTGGGAGAGCCCATTGGCATTTGATGCTTAATGCCAGGTGATGTTGAATTTTGAAGCTGTATGCTTGTAATCTCAAGGCTCAGCGGGCCAACCATCCTTTGGGCTCCTTTGTATTTTGTAGCCAGCGCAGAAAGGCATGATATGTTACCATTGTAAAATACATGCTGTGGATATAAACCTATTTTTCTTGTAAGCATAAATAACAGCTAGAAATTCCTTTTTCAGTAACTGTATGATTCCACAAGTGTATGTCTGACGTTCTGCTGCATTGAGTGATAGGGTGTTCTTCCCCTTCATTATTGAGCTGAGATAACACCGCCCCTACAGAGGAAAAGGATTCATCCATCTGAATGGTTAACAGTTTGTTAAAGTTCATATATATTAGTATTGGCACCTGGGTTAGGTAAAGCTGTAATTGGATAAAGGCAAGCTTGCAGTTTTCTGTCCATTTAAATGAAACTCCAGCCTTGAGAAGGTGAAATAATGGCTAATTTATTTTGCAGATGTTTTTCACAAAATGGCAATAATAGCCAATCATCCCCAAAAATACCTGAATAGCACACTTGCTACATGGCTGTGACATTTTTTTGATAGACTCAACCTTAGTGAGCTGGGGCCATAAGCATTTTTTGTCAATGCCAAACCCCAGATATTTAAGTACGCAGAAGTATTTACACTTTTAAGGTTGATCTTCAGATCAGCCTTGACCAACCAGCGGAAAACTTCATCTAGGAGCTGCTGATGCTCCGTAAACGTTCTGGAAAAAAACATCTATGTCATTTAGATGCATTAACACACAGAAAAATTTTCAATCCCCTAATATGCTAGCCATAGCATGCTAGAATGTCGCAGAAGCATTACACAGCCCTTGCAGCATCCAAGTGGGTTGGTATAAATCCTGGGCGGTAATCTTAGCTCACTTCTCCTGTTCTTCTATTAGCAGGTCTATCTGCCAATATCCAGATATTAAATCCATAGAGAAGAAATACTGTGCGCCACCCAAGCGGTCTAGTGCAACATCAATATGGGGTAAAGAGTAGAAATCTTTCTTGGTAATATTTTTGAGTTCTGATAGCTTATTACCACTCAATTTGACCCATCCTTCTTTTTTTAATTGAAATGGGGGCAGCCCATGGACTTTTGGAGTGCAAAAACATCCCCTTATTCACAAGTTGGTTTAGCTTTTGATTAATAAATTCATTAGCCATCTTGGTATGCTTAATAAGACAGGCAATTTGGCAGATGCCTTCCAGTATTGATCTTGTGCAACACATCATGTGCGCACCCCAAATCATAATCATCTTTCACAAAAATATTACTTACTTGCTAAATAAGACCAGCGCTTGATCCTTTTCATCCTTTTCCAAACCTGAAAGGAATTCTCGAGGTATCAGCAAACATACTGCTTGATGCTCATTGTCCTCAAGCCCCAGTTTCTCTAGATTTTTCAAAATGTGAATATAAAAAACCTCTTCAACAGGTAAAATATGAACAAAAGCAACTATCTGATTTCACTTAACTTCCACAGAATAAGAATAGAGGTTAGCTAAAAGCACTTGAATTTTGCCATGATCTGGTAGAATTATCTAAGATGCAGTAACCAAATCTAACTTGGATCAATTAATCGGGCGAATATCTTGCCATATAATCCTGGTGAAGGGTTAAGGCAATTTCTGTTCCCATTATAGACTTAGAGACCCTCTGAATGGTTAGGGTACAATTAGTGCTTATGGGAATATTTTTGGATTCTATAATCTACATCAGTAACTTTTTGGTACAGCTAAATAGCTGATGAGAATAAATTATTAATATACTGTTATTGTACAAAATGTTAACAAACCCCTGTTTTGGGGCCATCAAGGCTAAATCCTTACAGTATAAAATAGCAGAAGAGTCTATCCCAATAACTTTAGCTTATTTTCTTCAAAATCGGCTTTTATTCCATATAACCCACATAAAAAATTAAATTAAAAAGTCATAATTATGATTAGGGAAAATATTAACAGGAGTGGAGAACACTAAGAAGCCAAAATGCAGTGGTAATGAACTTTATGCTCCTTTAGAGGTAGTGGTCTGAGGGCCAGCAGTACCATAGATTTTCCAATGATCCATGTCTGAAGCAACAACCAGTTTTTTAAGCTGGGTAAAAACAATAATGATTGGTGTCCCACTGTTCACAATAGCTCATATTTTGAGCTTGTTTACTGTAATATCAATGTATGTACACTTAATAAAAATAAGCATCAGTAGGATTTATTGTAAGAACATACAAGTTGTCTGCTTGATCTAAATTATTCTGAAGTTTGTCACATAATTGAGAGCTAGAGGCTCAAAAAGCCATAATGGGTACAGCCCATTGGACCCTATTCAACTTAGGGGCCTCACTAGAAGGGATTGGAAGTTTGAGAGGTTCTAACTGTTGAATGTAGGGCTTCAATATGACTTCTTCTGTCACTTTGTCATCAGTTTTTCATGTGAACGGTTAGCCGCCACTAATCTATCAATTGTTGTTGCCTAAACTGCTGAAGGCGGAGTGGCGTCATCATTCCTTCTTTTCAGTGAAAGAGATTTTGGATAGTTGTTCTACCTAGGATCTTGTTTGAGGAGGCAGAGATAGAGGATCAAATTCTACTCCGCCCTGTATTTTCCAAACTCCCCATCACCCATAGGGTTAACAGAGTGAACAGAGGGCTTAGAACCCATTTAGGGCAACTATTAGCATAGTGCCATAATTTTTGCTAAAAATGAAAAGTAATATGACTATTATCTATCCTCCCCGCATGAGGGCTATATGGCAGAGGTAAATCACTTTTGGGTAGGGGGCCCAAGGCTGTGGTTCATGAGGCTCTTGAATAGTTTTGTTGGGCGCCTCAAAAGTGACGGTGAATTATCTGAGATAATTTACCATATGAGTGATATTGCTCTCCTCATTTAAGAGGTATTATTTCTTGTACAACTCTTTATGGGTTCACAAGCATGACGGAGAGTGATCTGAGCGTCAAAGTCTTTATAATAGCTCCAGATAACTTCTGAGCTTCAAAATAGAATTGCTACACAAAGAATTTAACTATCATGTCCTTATTAGAAACAGATAGTAAGGAACTTTGTTTTCCGTGTGGTCATCTGCTAAGCTTTACAAAAACTCTTTGATCAGCAAATCTTTAGAGTTAAGATAAATTACGCCAATCCTTTGTAGTTTATGCATAAATAACTCCTGGCTTTCATAGTCTAGTAATTTCATGACCATAGCTAACTTAGCATTCTCCAGTATGCCAGCCATACTAATCCTAAAGAGACTATTAAAGATGTAAATATTGGCCTGTTTATCAAATTTTGGCAAGTTGATAGGGTTAACATACAGTTGAGGTCCATAATTACAGGATGAAGGGCCTGCGTTGCTCCTACATAAGTCTTAGTTAGACGAAAAGTAGGAGTAACTTGGCTTGGAGACATCAGAATGGCTCTTAGGAGATGACGCCACACCTACACAAACTGGGGTCACAGCCGTACGCTGCTCCCATGGTATAGGAGTTTCACAGATAATAGAGTCAGAATGCTCCATTGGAGAAGTAATCAGACTATTCATGGAAGTGGCCTCTCTTGGGCTAGGAACAGAGGTAAGAAAGGTGGGTACCTCCAGCGTGATCAGTGCCCCCTCTCCCTCACCTTGAGTTCCATTAGAAATTTTTTCCAGAACATTAATGAATAAATTAAGAGTTGATTCACTAGGACCCTACTGGCGACACTTACAAATGCTGCTGTTATATTTTTTTTGAATTGATACATAATATTAGAAAGGCGTTGGCGTTCCACCACTAACACATTTTAGACATGTTTAATTTACTGATTAGCAGTCAAAAGATCTGCTTTTAGATTCAAGTTCTTATTTCTTAAAGCCTGTACCTTCTGACCCTAATTTCTCAGGTTTAACCGCAAAAACATCAATGGTCTGATACAAATCAGCGTCAGAGCAAGCGCTCTATCCATGTCTATATCCAAGGAGTTGAGGTGGCGGTGATAAGCGCTTCCATCCTCTACTAATTCTTTTACTACCCAATTGTGGCTTGGAGTATCAATTAATAACTGTCCCACAAGGACATTTATTTTGTTCTACATCTGATGAATATCATTGGAATTATTCTTCTGGGCCACATGGTCAGCTGTTTCAGCCTCTGCATGTCACTTCACTTCCTCTATAAGCTAATCTTCTACTTGGGTGCAGTGGTGTGTGATATCAGCAACCCATTGAGGAGTTACCCTTTGATTATTTAGAATATCATTATAATATTAGACAAATCAGCATTAAGCTAGGCACCAAGTCCTTCTACCCTCTGGTGGGCATCCTGAGTATGCCGCTTATTAATCAGAATGATAGACTGGAGGTCACGGAAAGTATCTTTTAATAATTTAAGCATGAGGGTATTATCTTGTTGCTGGGTCTCCAATAATGTAACCACTCCGCTGATAGAAATATGCTGACAAGCAATAATCTAATTTACTTGCAAAGGAAAGGATGTAAATATCTAGCTATCTCATCTACTAGTTAATCTTGGGTGGCAAGTCGCCTAACCATCTCACTAATGGTCATCTAATAGAAAATAAGATAAATGTCATAATGGTTTCTTGATGCTTATAATTATGAGACATGGCCAGTTGGCCCTCATTTGCATCATTGTCAGACAGGCAGTAGCCGTGAAGCAGCCATTCAGATACTTCTTGTACCTGGGCCTGGGGGTTTTGCCACCAAAATTAATACTTGTGATTCTAGCATACTGGAAGGTGACAGTAATGCCATAGACATCTTTATACCATCACTCTCAAAACCACTCAACTGAAAAGATCAATAGCTGAGTTTCCTTTGTCCATAGGCTTAAATTAATACTTTTCCTCAAGGCCAATGGCAAAAAGGTTCTCCTTCAGTTTCATATTTGAATCTTGTATAAGTAACAAAGTGAACTCCTGTAATGAGCACCATCTGTTAAAACTGGCACCTAGGCATCATATTTAGATGCACAGGGCAAGAAAAACAACCAATAAGATACTGTATGAGGACAGTAATCTGGGTAAAAACGTAACCAAAGGAAAAAATTAGCCTTGGGAAAAGGGCCTTTATTAATAACAATCAGAGAGTAAATTGTAGTATCTAGTACTACCAGTAAATCTATGGCTTGCTATACTAAACTTATTAGTAGACTAAAAACTAGTTACTTAGGAAAAAGGTTTCCCTTGCAAATTTTCAGATCACTCAGATATGTTTTTGCTACAAGCGTTCTCATTGGTGCATTTCTTGGTTACTAAGAAGTACATAAGATTGGTAACCTACTAGTGTATTTATCCAAATTAGGCCAAGAAAGTGAGTGTATAAAGCTCAGAGCATTTCCAACATAAAATCATTATGCCAATTGTAATTAAAATACACTGGATTCAATTGAATTACTGGTGTCTGTCCTTAATGATTATAAGGGACATATTACTGATGTTTTATGCCAATGTAAGGCAAAATAGTATATTGATGCTGAACTATAGTATGGGGTGATTTGGTGATGGAAGCCATGGCGCTGGTGGTCTCTAATGTAAGGGATTGAGAAATGTGTTGGCAGGGATTATGGATTCGAATAATAGTAGATTTTAGAGTGCTAAACTTCAAATAATAACGTGGCCACGTGTCATAAGAGTTACATAGATTAGATTGAATCCTTTATCTACAGATTAGTTAAATATAGAATTAAATATAAAAGCCATAAATTGATGGTTGGTCAAACCAATTACAGCTGGGGTCTCTTTGATAAAGCCAAACTTGAGCATATTCACCTGTGTTGACTGTATGGCATATTTCTCATTATGGGAAATCAATTCCACCAGTTGATAAATGTTCAAAGCTCCAAGGATTGAACTTTTGACTCAGATTAATAATCAGCGATCTGAAACCAAAATCTCTGGTGATCCATCTTTCTTCTCTGACTCAGTGAGGGTTTCTCAAGTTTCTATACTGATATTATCCATTATAGAGGGTTTAGGGATACTGGGCTGGGGATAGGATGAGTCTTAGTGCTCTGCTGGTGGCCCCTGATCTGAGTTACCTCACTACAGACTTCCTTAATATTGTCCACAAGGAAATAAAATGAGAAGGGAGGTGCAGTAGGGGGATCCTTAGGGGATAAAGCAGTGGCCCACCACTCACCAACAACATGATCCAAATTACTTAGTTATACTAAAGGTTCTAATGGTGCCTTTAGCCACCTCCTGCGCCTGTGGGAAAACTCTTCACAATCTAGCAGAGAGTTTGAGAATCTATCCTTTTAGTTTTCCATATTTGCAATGCCAGTGAGTTAGGAACCATTTGACTTGCTACAATATGCCCTGCAGTCCTATATTCAGTATTTTGTTGAAATTTTGGTGAAACACCTACCTAACTCACTAATTTGTTAGATATTACATTTACAAATGATCCTGTACCAACTATGACATAGATTTTTAACTTTAAGACAATATGTGCACTTTATTTACTTTTTTAAAAAAATGAGAAGGTAGTATTATAAAGGAAGCTGAGGGTAATATTTTTTTACTTTGATCACTTAATGATTTCAAATTTGTTAAAAATAAGTGTACACCAACTGTTGCCACTCCTGATGGATTAAGTTTCAAATGTTGGAAAACATGATGCTTGCTGACCCCATCTGGGGTGGTGGTTCATCACTCAAGGCATTTTTCAGCTGCTTCCAAAGCGCGTCCAGGTTGGATTTAATAGACCCTAATCCTACTGGTCACTTAATTCTCTCTGGGACCTAGTACAGCACCTTGCACGCTCCCAAGCGGTTCTTGGAATCCTCCTGTTGATCCCAGTGCAACCTGTGCTTAATCCTTTGGGTCAGTATGGGAACCTCTTCCCCTAATAGAGCAACACCATCATTATGATGGTTCACTTGGTGTACCAATCAATCAGTTTTATAGATTTCCGCACCATTAAGGAGTATTTTGATCTGGTCTTATCTAGTTAAAACTGGGCCATGGTAATGGAAACAATGCCACTGATTTATAAATTAACACCTATCCCAACCGCCAACACTCAGTTTCCAGATTATCCATTCTGGTGGTTCAATATGCTGTGTTACCCAACCATTTTTACCCTGACCAGCTCCGCCATGAACTACTGGAGGGATTAATTGCCCTCAGCGCTGATCCCGTCTTCCAGTTTTTTAATAAGTCCAGTCACCTCACAAAGCCTTTCACCTTTGCAACAATATGCCCCTTCCATTTAAGTACCTATCTCAAAATTCCCCCTTGCACCGTGATCCAATCTTCCCCTGACCACCCATTCTGGACCTGTATTGATAACAGCCACTCAGTTTGACCTTGCGCTTTAAAATTACCACTCAAAGCACAACTGTCCTTCTTTTGCCAATGTAGTGGCTACCGCTCCTCTTCCCTCCAGCGCTGGCCTCACCACCAGATTGCCAGAATTTTAAGAGGATACAAATCCTATCTGTTCTCCTTCAACTGGTGAGAGTTTGGCTCCTGCTTCAACCTCCAATAAAGAACAATCTATACAAAGAGTTCCAAAGCGTATTGCTGCTCAATACCATGTCAAATTTCTGTGATCAACACTAAGGGCTAACCATTTCCACCTCATCCAGTCATTTCCCATGACTGGTCCATGTTTACCAATCTCTAATCATTCAGATCACTCAAATGGGTTGATGTGAGAATGAGAATCATTGTATGAAATAAACACCAGTTGTGATTGGCTGTAGTTTTTCCAGACTCCCAAGTCCAATTCTCAGAATTGATTCTTCCCTCATAAGGGCTTATCTACTTTCAAGACTCACCAACAACTTTTTTAGTTGACACAGCTATATTCCCACCAATGTTCCCCCCACACAAGCTTTTTATGGCCATGGAACAACTAATTAGCAGATTTCCCTATTCTAATTTCTTGGTCAACTTCCATGAGGAAGACAAGTGTTGGGATTTTCCCTTAATTGTGGGAAGCCCCAACTAGGGGTCACAACCTGCCTATGGGTGGATGCCAGATTGGACTCCCCATTAGCTTGGTGTAAGCCTGATCTGAAGTATTGGGGATCAGCCCCAATAATTTAATTCAAATTTAGCACAGACAACTAATGCTGAGGATGACAACCAATAGTATTACCCTTTGGGCGCACCAGCAACTTAAGCCAAGGATGCGCCCAATACCCTTGTATTATTATGTTCCCTCAGCTTCAGCAACCATTTACAAATCCACCTGTTCCTGATGCATTGAGGTTCTATAAATACCTCAAGGATCAAATAATAAATTCACTGTTTCTCACTTATTTTTTCCATTTTTAGCTTTACTTTGGGCCTTGATGGCTTCTTAACTCGCTGGGGGCTTTGGGGCCCTGTCAATAATGGGCCAGGTTGGAGTTCCTCCCCTGAAGTCCTGACAGTGGTGCTCACTACTGGGCACCCAAGTTCTCAGTGAGAGCTAAAAATGGAAGGAGGAGGGGCGGTCCCTGGCCTCTGACCCAAGAGGGCAAGAAAAGTTACTAGGGTGTCATCCCTGATGCCAGCCTCAGCGCTGATGCCATCCCCAGCACTGATACCAGGACCTCCTCCCAATGCTGGCTCCCATGCTGATGCCATCCTCAGCGCTGATGCCAGGACCTCCACCCAATGACAGCTCCATGCTGATGCTGGGTGCCAATCCCAATGCTGGCCCCAGCGCCAATGCCAGCTCTTACACTGATGCCAGGGCCACTCCCCAATGATGCTCACCAGATACCTCCATCATGTCCATGCCAGTTACCTTGGCCTTTTCACCCTGCTGCCCGGATCTGATGCCCCCACCTCAGCTTTGACCCCTAGTCAAGGCTTGGAGGGGCTCTGTTGGGATTCTCCCTTAATTGGGGGAAGCCCCAACTAGGGATTGCAACCCACCTATGGGCGGATGCCAGATTAGTCACCCCATTAGCTTGGGGTAAAACTGATCTGAAGTATCAGGGATCAGCCCAATAATTTAATTCAGTTTTGGCACTGGCAACTAATGCCAAGAATGCTGACCAATCATATTACCCTTTCAGGTGCACCAGAAACTTATGCTGAATCCACCCATTCATGATCCATCAAAGTTCTATAAATACCTCAAGGATCAAATAAATACACCGTTTCTCACCTATCTTTTTTCAATTTTAGCTTTAATTTGGGCCTTGATGGCCTTTTAACTCGCTGGGGGCTTCAGGGCCCTGTCTATGACAGGCCAGGTTGGAGTTCCTCCCCCAAAGTCCTGACAACCAGGAAAATATGAGGAACTTGCATTTGCTGTGGGCAAAGCATATGTTGGTACAGTGAAACTCTCCTTGTTTGATCACAAAAACCCTCATATGTACAGCTAAAAAAGCTTTTCTTGTGCGCTGCAACTTTTGAATATACTGAGCTCCAGATTTACTAGTACGTCAATGTGATGTTACTGTAAGCCTTCTTAATTAATTAGATAGAAAATGGCCTACCTTCTTCCCCATGCTGTTGATGCTCTAACGCCTAAACTGTCCACTCTCTTGTATTCCATAAACTCCACGCTGGATGGAAAATCCCCCAGACCCCTTCTCAATCTGATATGGTCACTTATACTGACAGCTTTAGTGCCAAATAAGATGTTATTTTTAATTTGAGTTTTTTGGAACCACCACAAATAAAAATTTTCGTAACTGCCTCCATCTGGGGTTGAGCCCTACTAGTGCTAAAAATGGAAGATGAGGGAAATTAGGGAACAAGAGAAGCCTTAATTGCTTTGTTTATTTTCAGTGATCATTTCATAATATTTTTTAGGGATGTAGCAATGGATAGGACAGCTAGTAATTCCTTAACCTATAGAAGAACCAGAGAAGTATATGGCCAAAAACCAATATTTTTGGCTTAATAAACACATTTTTTTCAACTTACTAAGATACTTTTATTGAGATTAAAATGAAAAACACTTGATTAGAAACTAGAATTGTACCTCTGAAATCACAAAAGGGGCTTTAGGGACAAGCCTATAAAAAGGACACCCTAAAATGAATATATAAAAGTGGTTCTATAGATAAAAGGATCACTGAATGTGTGTCTCAAAAAAAACGCCACTAACTAAACCAAAATATAGCTTATATAAAAAAGTAGATAGTCATCTAGTAAGTTACCAGGACTCCACTCATTAACAGAAAGCTGATGTTGAAAGATTGGTAAGTAAATTTCCGTTTCAAAAATGATCCACTGTGAGATGAAGCACTTGTATCAGAGAGCTAGAGAAAATGAACTCTGTTAGAAATCTGAATTGAAAAGCAGCTGACCCAGAGTTACTAATAATCAACTCAATGAAAAAATCACATTCCATTTATTTTAAATACTAGTTTTTGGTATTTTAGAGAATACAAAAGTACTTCAATTCCACTACATTAAACAGTATATCTCACAAAAACATAATCTGTGCTTAATTTTTTCAACTTATTCAATTTAATTGTAGACCTCTAGTAACTAGTATAGGATCAGTCTATAATATTATATCTAATAACTATTATTGTGATTTACTTGGACAATGAACTTATGAAAGGACATCCTTTAAAGATTGAGATTTTTAGGGAAGAGTTTAAACTAGTAGTCTTTCAATTTTTTTTGAAGAAGCCAACATATGAAAAACGCATAAGCTACATTAAATTGCCAAAAATGAGGACTTGCCAGCTCTCAAATACAGCTTGTTTTATCCTGGTATTAAATATGTATTACTTACAACTCCCAATTAAAACAAAAGTTTCCACTTTTGCCCAAGTCAAGTAACAAGGAACAAAGAGCTGACTCTGAGTTCATTACATGGGTGGTACCATCAGAACTAATGAGGTAAGATATTGCAGATCACAACAAAATAAGCGATACTTAGAACATGAAATGTTACTATGGTGAAGGATCCTCTGAACTCCTGGTGATTGAATAAAAGACATCAAGTCAATACTTCTGATTCTGGAAGCATAGACGGTGGAACTGCAGCCACAGATTGAGCAGGTTATAGATATAAAAGGCGGGCTTTTGTATCCAATACCCTGATCCTTAATAGATCCCCACCTACTAGTGAATTGATCCACTTTAAAAGAACTTTATGATTGAATTATTGTCTGGAAAGTATGAATTGGAATGAATATAAATACTTGAAAATTTATAACACTTGGAGAAACATGACTTCATTTTTTTCTTGGTAGAAGTGTAAGAAAATTAAATCTTAAGTTTAAGTAGAGCTGCATATAGAATAAGTTAATAAGGAGAAAAAACACGTTTGGAGACAATAATCATGGCAAATAAACTAACACCACCCACTCGCCTCATGCACAGTGACATAACTGAAGTGAACCCAATTTTAGAAGAATTATTTCAAGTTGGTATCCACCGCTAGAGAGGGCACAATATCAGGCTTCTTGAAGATGTATGGGAATATTATGGATGGTCTATTGCTCATAATAAGGCTCTCCAAATACAAAATTACATGTGTCTCAAAGCTCAAGAGCTCTACAGTACAAGTTTATGATCATAATTGACATGGACAAAAGTTCAAGATGCTCTTGTCTGAATTTGGAAGCGACCAAGATGTCTATAGGTGTAAAGTAAGATTTCTTATAGTGAAGATGGGGAAAAGCGTTTCAGTAGAAAACCAAGAATCTTGTTACTAACTTAAGGTGCCAAAGTTGTGAACAGCCAGAGTTTTGGATTTTCTTACCTGAAAACATTATTGCTCAGATCATTAGAGATGCATCCAGTCTTCAAATTGCACATGGCCCTTAAATTTAAGACCACAGTATCACCAAAAGCAATCAAGAAGCGCTTGATGGAAAAGGGGCATTCAAAACTAGATTAAGGTTTTTATAATTTGCCTCAAAGTCTTGACAAGAATGAGTACACCACTAACATTAAAAAAGTGATAAAATAAAAAAGAAAAGTTTAAAGCCGGTTGAGCAACGGAAGAAGTAATAATCTAAGTGCAACGTCTGCCATATGTAAGCTACTAGGGTCCAGCTATCAAGATGGATAGAACCTTGCATCCCTTTATCACAAGGAGGGGTACTAACCAAAAAGGTCTGCCACATGCTAATATCCATAATCTAGCATATACCATAGATAAAGATGGTAGCAGCAGCCTCTCCTATGAACCATGCCACCTCAAAACCCATCCTTATAACCAACAACAACAATATCACAGAATCAACATAATATTATATGCTGAAAATCAAGAAACTCTGTTAATATTATAGAGGTATGGTGAAGTAAGCTCCACCAAAAAAATTCCGTGGTACCCAACGAAAAAATCTCCAAAAACACCTTTATATGTAGAAAGTTTGATGTCTGGTGTAACACTAGGTGAAAGTAATTCACAATCAAAAAGTTTACATAAATAAGAAAATAAACAAAAATGGCTACAAGCAGTCTTTAATCAGGACATCAAATTCTTAAGATTGCAAAATGGAATTGAAATTGAAAAACAAATTCAGATATTTGAAATCATTAGTCAAAAGATTGAATCCTAAAATAATATGTTTTAATAGGTTTTGCTGTTTCAAAGAATTTGAACTTTACCAAGAACCATTAATTCCCTAGGATATTGCCCAACAGCATGCTTAGACTAAATCTTTAATTATCCTCTTCCTTAAAATATGAATAAAATAAAACCCCAATGTACCTGTTTTTATTCTATGGTGAATTGTATTTCACGTTTCCAAAATTTGTAAAAGCTTATAGAGGAGCCAAAACCCTTTGTACAGGCACTATTTTTGGCGCTTCTAGGTTTAGTTGTTGCTTGTGTTCAGGTTATAACATTAAACATGTAGCTCGAAGATCAGTCATATTATACTCTAAACATTCCCCATACCCAACAGTATCACTTATACTTATCCCATTTTTATCATAACAGCGGTGCTTTGTGATCTGAAGCTGATGTCTTTGGTACTTAAGCATCCATGATGGAAAAATGGGTTTCCATGGCATGCAAATTCTCTGATATTATAAACTGACTCTTAAAACAAGTTCTACCTGAATGCGCAGGGCACTCTCTGAACACATATCCAGGTTTAAGCCTGTGTGAAAGAAACTGTACAAAAGCCCCTTGGATGCACTGAAGGGTTTGGATTATTTAAACATGCCAGGTCCAACTTGGTCATTATGGATCAGACTTTGTGCACAGTTGCATCAATAAACATAATAGAAGACATTTGTGACATAAAAATGGCCCTGGAATCAGGCTTAGTGTTTGTTACCTTAATGACTTAAATAAATATGATCATGCTCATTTCATATCTGCTGTGTAAGTAACTATTGAAGTAATAATAAACGCCTGTGTGGGCACTGGGGCCACAATGATTTATATTGATTTGTCAATAGTGGATGACTTAGACCTGGAAATCACGATAGGTTCATCTTTATTAGCCACTTTTAGTGTCCCAAAAATCACATCTTTTGCTGCAAAAATGTTGCGTTTTGTGGGCTGCAAACTCATGTTTGTGGCCAATATTTTACCATTTCAGAGATAGTACCTAATGATCTTGGGGGTAGGCGGGTGGCACCATTTATTGCATAACATTGATTTGGAAAAAATATGATTCCTTTACCACAAAGTATCAAAAATAAAATGTCCTTTTTAATTCTGATAACATGGAACACATTGGTAGCTATAGTGCAATATTCCACTTCTAATGTCATTCCTTCCTTCCCTACATTGCCCAACATTTTTATATTTTATTCGAGGTGTGCTGACCTGGGGATGATACCGCACCAATTAGTGAAGTGAAGAAAATAGGAAAGGAGGATAAAACCCGGAAAACCTCCATGCACGGCGTATGATAGGCCAGGAACTCCATGGACCGCCTTTGCTATTTGCTATCTCAGTTTGGGGCATTGGTGCACAAAACCAACACAGTCAAAATCGTCCCCTACCCAAAGTCCATTACTGGGATCGAACTCAGGAGGCAGTGGTAGAGGGTCCATACCATTGCCCAAAATTTTTGACACCCTAAAAATCTGTTTTTATTGTTGATGGAGATAACTGTCTACCAAGCTACCAAGAGTTTGATCTTAGCTTCCAGCTGAATGTTGAATTCTAGATCAACTTCCATTATATTCAACAAAGTAAAAGAAGATCAAGCTTTAAAACGTGGATTGAAGCTATGATGTCAAAGGGAATGATGATTAAAAACCTTTCCCATTTCTTCCCCTGAGGTATTTGCACATGTTATAATTTTTGGCTGATACCTTTGGGATACACCGTAAGGGTTGCATAGGTCAAACACATTGAACAACAGACAGACAATATGGGGATCATTGTCCTCTTAACACACTGAAAAATATAATAAAATATGAGCTATTTCCTAATGACACTTTTAATTTATTTTAATAAATGCAGAGACTCTTTGCTGTTCCACTCTCTCTCAACTATTAACAACCTAACCTTTCAATCGTCCCATCTAACTTAGATAAGCAACTTCAGATGATATTGTTCTCTTAGCTTAGACTACTCTATTCCACCAATTCTCATTGGTTTTGGGATGTTATTATTTAATTATCTATCACTTTAGTTTAAGGCAATCTAAATTATATTCATCAAATGTCAACATCGCCTTATCACCTTATTTTGTAGGAAATCCAATATTAATCTGCTATATCCCAATATTTCCTCATCTCAAGGCGCTTGAATACTCATAAAAAACATCCTAGTTAGAAGATTCTCGTTATTCCACTGTAGCTCTTCAGGGCTTATTGTCTAGTCATATCAGAATCTCAATATTACCCCCCATGACTGGACAATAAGTCTCCAATTGTTTATATT
Organism: Massospora cicadina; assembly: GCA_022478985.1. Classification (NCBI taxonomy): domain Eukaryota; kingdom Fungi; phylum Entomophthoromycota; class Entomophthoromycetes; order Entomophthorales; family Entomophthoraceae; genus Massospora; species Massospora cicadina. The sequence continues at coordinate 143,514 of JAKSZP010011958.1, forward strand.
CTCAGAAAAACTTTGTGCACACAATTAATGATTTAACCACTTGCTTGGCTTATGGTTTATGCGTCACTGCCAGTTTTCTCAATTATTTTAGTTGACCAACCCAGATGTTGGTCAGCTTGTGTTTCCGCCCAAACCCATGCTGGTTATGGAACAAAACCATCTCACCTTCTTGAAACTGAGTCAATCCAATATGCTGTACCTGGGTAACAATTCTCTCTCGTTGCAATCACTTTTGCAACTTATTCAATTCAAGTCTGATTCTAGTTTGATAATCTCACAGAGGAGATTAGTCTTCGCCCATGTCAGGGAGCAGTTGGGCAAGTAAGGTAAGAGGAGCAGGTGGTAGGCCCACGGCCTCAAATGTTCAAAAACGCCCCGGAGAAACCAGTGGAATAGAAAAAAATAAAAAACTGGCGGTCACTATATTCCCAGAAATCCTCTCTTGGCAAGCGCGATGCAACCAGTACATCAACATGCCACACTCCCAACCACTCTCGTCGGTGGAATATGGAGTCAGGATGTTTCTGGACATCCAACAAACAGCTCTATGGGAAAAAATTTTGTGGGGATGTGCACACTTTTTTCCTGACCGCAGTTTATGTAGCACCTCACTCCATGTCACATGGTTGGCTGGACCTTGGTTTCAAAAACAAGGAGGCAGCAGACAAAGCTGCTGCAGTGCGTGTAGTGATCAACCTCTTTGAAGGGCAATGGGTTGTTAAAACCAAATGCACCAGATGGACAAAATCCAACCAATTTTCCTCATGTTTGACTTTTCTGCCTACTATGGTAAAACGTGCCATTTTGGAGCAGCACCTGAAAGATGGTCTCACTGTATATGGCGAAATACAATCTTTTGAAATGAAACGCTTTATGCTGATGCCACGCCTGTGCACCAGCAAAGCCATCGCAGTTCTGACCCCAACCAAGGAGATTGCAAAGGACCTAACCCATATCCCAAACTCCACATATATCAATATTGAAGGGCATACCACCCACCCTTTTTGGGTAACCGTGGACAGCGCGCCCCCCATCTGCACCCACTGTGACGCGTTCAGCCATAAGGCACACGCATGCCCCACCAAGGAGGGCATCACATTCCAAGAGCACCCCTCAGTGGCCATGGCCAGCGGAGAGGCGCACTACAAACCAACCGCAAGCACCAAAGAGGCTTTCCCATGGGGAGCACAAGGCTGCTAACTACTGGTAAAACCTATTTCCCTACAAGAGCGGAAGAAGGCCAAGCAGGCCCGCAGGGCCGCGGCCAAGGAAGCAGCCAAAGTCACCACCACTATCCCACACTCCCAACGCCAGGAGGACATTGAAACCTTTGCAGCAGAAGCAACTCGGGGATCCCTCAACCAATCAGATTGGGAAGCCCATGCCAATTGGGCCACCCAATCTGAGGATCCAATGGGTGACTTGATCTCACCTGATCTTTGAAACCAAGCTCTGGTTGAAACTGACTTATGGTCCAACCTACCTGAAAATTTTTTCAACCCAATTGTTGGTGCACCAAACTCATCTGCACCGCAAAAAATTCGTTTGACGTTGGGGAAACAAAAAGCAAAGGCAAAAGCCAACGCGAACCTTTCTTCTAAAATTAACAAAACTACCAATAGCGTTGCTGCAAACACCCACACTGCCATGAAGGCCCATGGGGATCTAGAGGAGGCTAGTGATCCCAGGTGCCCACCCCTTGCACCTAAGGTGCGATGGGGGAAACCTTCACTTTAGGGACATTGAATATTGCTGGACTCAAGGCCTCGCTGTCCCAGGCTAGGAAACTGAGTTTTTTACAAAAAAATTTACCCATGGATATCCTGGCCATCCAGGAGTCCCACTGTCCACGAGGTTCTGAGGATGCTTGGAAAACCATGCTCCTCCCATCCATATCTTTTTGGTCAGAGCACTGTGGGGTGCTAGTTCAGAAAAACAATTTTATCAAATTTTTATTGTCAGAATCCTTCCTCAATGGCTGAGTCCTCATTGTCACTTTCTCATGGGCTGACGTGGCGCATGCTATTGTCAACATCTATGCCCCAACCTGTGCACGAGAGCGTCAGGAATTTTTCTCATTGGTAAAATCCCTCCCGTTACCCCCAGACCCTTCATGGTTGGCAACATGAACTGTTGGCTTTACACACCCACAGACCATTGGCCTTCCTCCTCCCATGCCCCTCAGGGTCACGTAGAACTTCGCGTTCTAAAGGCCACCCTTGGGTTAATGGATGCACTGCTGTGGCAAGCCCCGCTGCTCAAAAACATGACGCGCCCCCACATCCACAATGGCCAATTAAGGTCCATGACCTGCATTGACCTTATCCTTACGCCGGTGAAATTCTAACCCCACATTTCCCACTTCAAAACAACAAAAATTGAATTCTCTGACCACCAACTGGTATCGATAACCTACCACCTACCTGTCACAGTGGCTAAGGCCCCACATTGGTGCAAACTCCGCCCTCCTAAACTTGTGTCACCAGGATTTTCCACTTGGGTGGAATCAGCAACTTTGGCAAAAGAGTTTGTTACACCATTTTGTGCGGACCCCATCTCCACATGGTCAACCTTCAAAGAGGATACCATCCGCCACTCTCGCCACCTCTCCTCCTGGTGCTCACAAGCCACATTGGCCATCATTTCACGCGCTCTGGCAGAGTTGGCACACCTGGAGTCCAACATCTCAGCTACAGGCTACAGCCCTGCATGGGGCCAGAAGTGGGTGGAAGCAGCCGCCCACCTCAACGCGCTCAAAAGGCAACACAAACATCAAATTTGTGTTTAGTACAGGGCCAAACACATTACAGAGGGCGACAAGTGCACCACATATTTTTTTAAAAAAATTTCGCACCATTCCAGAGCGTGGCCTGCACACAGGTGTGAAGATTGGATGATTCCGTCGTGGATAAGCCAGCCAAAGTGGCAATCAAAATCCAAAAGTATTATTCTAAGTTATACCGATCTGATCCAATTCAGCCAGCTTAAGTGGCGGAATTTTTTTGACCAAAACCACATCTGCACCATTTTGATACCCAGAAATAATGAATTTGATTACTCTGAATGAACTATGGACAGCCATCCACAGTGCACCAAATTGGAAATGCCCAGGCCCAGATGACATTCCATATGAATTCTATAAAAAGTACTTCAAATATATATCCCCACTGCTGCTTGCCTCACTTAACCAGAGCCTTCTGGAAACGTGCCTCCTACCAGGAGGACAAGAGGCCTTCACCGTCACACTCTTCAAGAAAGGGGACAAGCTAGACTTAGCCAACTGGCGCCCCATTTCTTTAACTAACACGGATATAAAAATTTTAACTAAAATCATGACTAACCGTTTAGGGATTGTAGCATCTGCCACCATCTCCCCAAAACAATTTGGTTTCATACCCAGAAGGTCGATTTGGGACAACGTACACTCTGAGGCTAATGCATGCCAGTCCACAGCCTCTGGGGCACTTGTATTCTTGGATTAACAGAAGGCCTATGATAGAGTAAACTGGGAATACCTCAGGGCCTGCCTCCATCAATTCCGCTTACCCCCTCGCTTCATCAACTGGGTAATGCTGCTCACAGAATCTGCAACAATGGCAGTGAGTGACCCTGGCTTCCTAATGGAAGTAGTCCGCCCTCAAGGGGCTTATGACAAGGGGACCCCCTTTTCCCACTCTTATACAACTTCACTCTGACCCACTACTTTGAAATGTGAATGCCCAACTCACTGGGGTCCATGTACCAGGCCAAGCCCCAGTCAAGATGATGGCGTTTGTAGATGACTGTGTGGTAGGGGTGTCTAATAATAAAGATGCACGTGCACTTAAAGCTCTCATCCAGGAGTATTCCCGGGTAAGTAATGCTGCACTGAACGCTTCCAAAACCAAAATCATCCTCCTTGGTCAGTATCAAACCTGCTGGGCCCCAGCAACCAGTGCCTAGCCTGGCCCATCTGCTTGCACACGTGCTCGCCCTCCCAGCTCACCCCACACCGCCCCACTAGTGCTCCCCTTTGTGCCACGCCCTACCATAGGGCCAGTCCGCCATCTGGGCATGTGGGTGGAGGCAGGTGGGTGCGCATCAGCAGTAATGGAAAGTTGTATTCTAGACAACGTGATGAAGCGCATCGCCTCCCTCAGAACCCACCCTACTTCCCTTACTGGCAGGGTTATTTTAGCCAACTCTATTCTCCTCTCCAAAGTCTGGTTTGGAGCCCACGCCATCCCCTTCTCCCCAAGCTTTTCAAATCCTTGTATGCCATTCTGCAAGGATGGCTTTGGTCAGGCAGCCCACTACCAGTACGGCTAGAGGTCATGTTTGGCCCTCATCATCATGGTGGCATGAGCCTGTTTGACTTCAAAGCCTATGCTGCCAAGATCCTGGGCACCTGGATTGCGGCTGTCACCGCCCCTACGCTCCCCTCCCAACACTGGTCCCGCGCAGCCCACTCCAATTTCTCCCGTGCCTTAGCCTTAACAATCCATCAAACCCTCACTCCTTGACGAAATACCTGGCTTCACACCCATCGGCCACAGATCCTCACGGGACTAAAACCCACTACAAACGAATCCTCCTCTCCATGCGGAGCGCAGAGTGGAGAATTTGTATTAGCGGACACAGCCCAGAGAGGCCGCCCCTCTCCTCAGTTCACACAAGAGGTACAGGGGCTACTCATCTAAGATGGCGTGATCCCCACGCGACCCCATGTCCTATCCAGGGTGGACTACCTGGACATGATGGACATCCCTTACTCCATTGAGACTCAGAAGACTATTTGGAAATATGCACACCATCCTCTGTTGCAGCCTCAAATCTGTTCCCATGTGTGGCGCTGCCTGAGGCGGGTGTACCGTACAGCTGAGCGCTCTAACACTTTACATTCATCCTGCGTCGTGTGTGGCCAGTATGGAACGCTGTTCCACCGCAGGGAGAAGTGTCCTAACTCTAGATTGATATGGCGCGAAGTTCAACGTCTGCTTGGCCAGGATCAAACACATCCCTTCAGTATGTCAAGAGATATGTTTGCTTTATCAATGGCTTCCCCCCTCCCACCCTCCCTCCATGCTCTGGTGGTTGCAATCGCCATGTGGACTATCCACAAGATTGTCTTGGATGCCATCGCAGGCTCCGCCCCCACCCTCTCAGAAGCTGTCTACAGATTCTGGTCTCATTTGGTGGACCACTTTCAGGCGTGGATGTTTGGATACCTCCCACCCCATCACTGACAGCTGGTCTCCTCCTGGTTCCCAGTTTGGTTCATCAAATCAGACCCTTTCCTCTACACGTGTTCAATTGTGGCTACGGCCTCCTCACACGTTCCCTCCCCCTCCCCATAGTGGCGTTCCCGCTGGCAATAAGAGATAGCTTCTCTTCTTTGGGGTGCCTTCCCTGTTCCAAGTTTTGTTTCTTTTGGGTCAAATTCAGAAGTGTCCATCCCATGGTCAGCCTTCCTCGCAATAAATCAACTATGCTGTACCTTATTGGTGGCCTGATTCTTAATCCTTTTGGTCAGGCTGAATGAGTATACTTCCGTTTGTAACATGATCAACATGTCAGCTAAATTTTTCAAGTAATGGTGGGGATCCATTCTGCCAGTATCTTCTATGCACGAATAAAGCAATGACAGAAGAGCAGGGTATTGTCTGTATAATAGTAGGAAGGGGCTCTTCCCTATGGTGGAATGATAGCTGATATAGTAAGCAAAGACGACGGTAGACAGGAGGGAACTCCAATCAGAGGGTCTATTGGTTACCAGCTTCCTAAGGATGTTCACCAGAGTCCCATTAACCTGTCAACCAGATCAGTTGGACTCAGGGTGGTATGAGGTCATCAGAACCCCATGGATTCCCGTTAGCTGTTCAACTTGAGAAGAATGTGCGAGGTGAAGTTGGTTCCATTATTGGTAAGAATGAACTGAGGGCAAACATGTTGCTGGATAATACATTCTATTATGAACTTGGCCACTGTGACCGCCCCCAAATCCTGTATCACCCATGCTTTAGCCCACCTAGTCAAGTGGTCGATTGCCACCAGAATGCACTTGGACCAGTTAACTCACGTTGGTAAAGGGCCAACGACATCCAGGGAAACCATATTTCAGGCAAAATGTGGTTTCACTAACCAGTATGAAGTCTTCTGGTGGAACGGTTTTTACACTTAGCACTGGTGGCAATAGGAAATGGTTTAAAGCACGTTGAAGTTCATGCTTTCCCAGTAATACTGAGGATGCAACAGTTCTATTGTCGTTCACACACCACCATGTCTGACTACCTGATATGCGCTCATAATAATACCAGGCCATGCTGAGAGTCATGGAAAGTTCACTGTAGAGTCACCATCCACATGTACAATTTCCCATTCTGTTGGAAGATATCTGTTCACATATCATTTAACGCTTTTATTATTTGGGGCAGTTCATCATCATACTTTCCGCTGAGCATCTTAACATACATCACATCTCTGAGATTAGACATCATGGCATTGGTCGCCAATCTGGATAAACAGTCAGCGTTCTGATGCTTTGCTCCTGGGCGGTGGAGAATTTAAAAGTCGTAAGCCTGCAGCTCAAGAGCTCATTGGACTAGACGCCCTTCAGGCTCCTTGAGGTTCTGCAACCAACATAATTACGTGTGATCCATTACAACTCTGAACTTTATCCCATGCAAGTAGACCCTAAATTGCTTATATGTGTAGATCACCACTAAGCACTCTTGCTCAGTCATGGCATAATTATGCTCAAGGCAGTTCAGGCTTCAACTGCAGTATGCAATGGGATGCTCCTCACCCTCATCGTCTTTATGAGAAAGGACCACCACCACAGATGAAAGGGATGCATTCATCTGAACGATAAATGCTTTATTGAAGGTTGGATAATGTATGCACCAGCGCACTGATCAGCACCATCTGAAGTGTGTCAAAGGAGGATTGCCGGCGTTCCATCCATTTATACATGGCATCCTTTTTCAACAACTCAAATAGCTGTCCTTCAATACAGATAAAGTTAGGGATGAAGCGATAGTACTAGCTGACCATTCTTAAAAATACCTGTATGTCGCGCTTACTATTAAGTGTAGTCATTTTTTGGATGACCTATATCTTGGCCGGCTATGGCTTCAGCCCCTTAGAGTCTACCACAAACCCCAGGTATTTCAACTGGTCCTTGAAGAAGTTACATTTTTGAGGCTTAATTTTGATTTTTGCCTCAGCGAGCTGCGTAATACTGATTTTAGATGATCAAAGTGCTCAGAGAAGGTTTGAGAGAAAATATTAATATTATTGAGGTATACAAGGACACACAACAGCTTCAGGTCGCTGAGGATAGTGTTCATGGCTCATTGGAACATAGCCGGAGCATTACACAGCCCTTGTTGCATACAGGTCAGTTGAAAAAGGCCTTTAAATGTGATTATGGCGCATTTCTCCTGTCCCACTGTGGTCAACTCAATTTGCCAGTAACCCAATATCAAGTCCATTGATGAGATGTAACAAGCTCCCCCTAACCAATTCAAAGCATAGTCGATCTGTGGTAAGGGGTATGAGTCCTTCTTTGTATTACTATTGAGCTTCTGGTAGTCTATAACCATCTGGTTAGTGCCATCCTTTTTTTACAATCAGAATTGGTAAATCCCTCAGACTCTTGGATGGTTCAAGCATCCATTGCTCCAACAACTTATCAATTTCCTTGGTGACAATGTCTTCAGCTGCCCTTGATTGGCAGATTGGCCAAGACCTGATGGGGGATGATCCCCAGTATCCAACCAATGGACCACCCTCCAAGCACACCCTAAATTGTGGTTGTTGATGGTGAAAATCTCCTTATACTTTTAAAATAAAGCTATCACTTGGTCTTTTTGTTCTTCTGATAACCCTATCAAATTCTCCCGCAGTACCATTGTCATTATGCCAGGCTGTGACTTGACAGTTAGACCAAATTCATCTAACAAACCAAACTTGTGAACCTAAAGGACCTCCTCAATTGGGGACAAGTGTAAATATGACACTGTTTGGTGTCAGCGGATTTGCATTGGTTTGTTCTGGAGATTCACTAACAAAACCTTGACCTCTCCATAGCCTGGGAGTATAATCCCTGGAGCCACATGAGGCTCAAGCTGCATTTGCCAATAGGGCCAATGACCTCCCCAGAGAGCCCGGCTGGAACTTCCACTTCTAACTCAGTGCTCACTACAACTTGGTGTCCAAAAGGACTAGATAAACCCCAGCAGCTCAGAGAGGTAGCCCTTGATATTTGTATATCTACTGGGGAAGGGCCCAGGTCTTGCTCTTTAATCAATGGTAGCAAATTATAACCACCCCATCACTATATTCAAGATTGATATGACCCATGTGTACCAGATCCTTTGGAACTCCAATAGAGGTAAAGTAAATTTTGATCTGCTGCCCCAGATTTTTAAAGGATTTCTCTGTCATATCAATGACAGCCCCAAAGTTTCACAGGAAAGTAGTTTCAATTAGCAGGTCATAATTCCTGTTGGGTTCACTATCACTGTGGCTACAATGAAAATAGATCCAAACTGGAAAGGTAGCGCTGTACGCTCCCTCAGTACCGTGCTTTCCACTCCAGAAGTCCCATACACCATTTGATGGTCCACATCAGGCTTTAAAGTCAACTTTGCCATCAACTTAGTAGAAACTATGTTGGGTAGAGCACTTGTATCTATTATAGCGCAAATTCTACTTTTTGCTACAAAACGTCACATTATGTACACTCAGAAAAAAGAATATTGACTGTTTAATACATGAACATTTATGGAATCTCTTTTCCCAAGAAAACTCATAATCCCCTCAACAACTTTGGGGTATTCTTTAACAATAACGTCTATCAAAAGGACAACCTCTCTTTTGCTTTGATATATGAAACAAAAGCCAAATTTGAATTTTTTAAAAAAAATAAAAAACAGACGCTCAATTGAGGCAAACTTACCAATGTTGATGCATTTGATGCCTGCTGCCCTGATGTAGGGTGGTGGTGCGCCACCCACTGCCAATTTTTGGCCGCTGCTGAAGTGCATCCAGGATGGCTCTTCTAGCCCCCCTAATGCTACTGGGCATTATGTCCCCCTTGGGTTTTGGCCCACCATCTTGCAACCACCCAGGCGGTGCTTCAGAGCCCTTTGGTGCTCCCCCAGAGTAATTTGTGTTTCAGCCTTCAGGTCAAATATGGAAATCTCTTTCCATATGTGAGTGTGACCATAATCAAGATGGCCACAGCAGTTTTTAAAACTTCTAGTTTTATCAATTTCTGCCCCTTTAAGGGGTATTTCGACCATGGCTTTCACTCTGAAGCCAATGCAATGGCAACAGCAAAGCTGCCATTAATTTTTTAAAAATTCCACTTCCCACGGTTTGCACCTGGATCCCAGATGAGGCCACTTTGGTGGTCCAGTTTGCTGGGTTGCCTTTCCATCTCTCCCCTGAGCGCCTCCACCATAAACTCATGGAGGGTTTGGCCATTTATGGCGTAGACCCCGTTTTACGGTTTGTGGTGCCCAATGGGCAGATTGTTTGGCAGGGCCTTGAGCCTTTGAAATGATCTGCCCTTTCCATAATGATACTCATCTCACAATTTTCCCTTGTATGGCGATCAGATCTATGCCAGATCACCCCTTTTGGGTGCAGGTCAAGAATGGCCACACGATTTTCCCCTTGTGCTATGAATTGGATCATTCAAAGTGCAAGTACCCTGCAGTTTCTGCCTCTGCCACTTCTGCTGCCCCTCCTTCTGGTGTTGGCCCAGCTGCAGCCATGCCCAAATTCTTCAAATGGGGTGTGATCCTCCCATTCCCAATATCTGGGAATCTGGCACAGCTTAAAAAGCACAGCCAACAAAAATTCTAAAAATATAAAAATTTAAATAGTTTGACCAGGTTGTGGAATCCTGAGTCAATGGCTGAAACAGTTTTGGCTGATATGCCATGGTCAACTGTTCAAAGCCAATAAAGGTTCTACCACTGCACCAACTTCTGTGGCTGAGCCAGCGCTGGCAGAGCTTGATCCATTCAAGTGTCTCAATTGGATTGATTAAAACAACTAGCTGTTCAATGTTAAGCCAGGTTTTGCATTGGAGGAGTTTTTTATTAATCCTCCCAATCATGCCCTGCCATTTTCACTCTAGGAATAGATTCCAAAATTATAGAAATATTAATATAATGGAGGTGGAAGCTGCAGCTGCCCCTGCCAACACCCTCCTCTGCCAACTGTCAGGCGAACAGCAAGTAAGAATTAGACTGGCCTGCCAGCCCAGATGCCAGAGCACCCAAATGACAAACCAGAATGCCAGAGGCACTGCTGCTGGTATGACGAATATGGAACTGGAAGGGAGTTCCATCAATATCTGCTGGTGAGCCAGAATCTCATACAGGCACAAAATAGAATACCAGACAAACATGGTCGTTAACCCTGAGGGGTACAAGAGCATCAGCAGATAAGGCGGCTTAATTTTCAACATATAAGAACTGAATTTTGGGGAGGGTTGTTTTTAATGGAAAATTTAAGGAAGAAGAGTCGACCAACAATCCTCTCAGTGTGATGTGACTGATTAAATAATTGTTGATTTGGGGGAAAACAAGCTGGGATTAAGTCCCGCAAGTTTGTCCTAAGCAGCGAATTACTTGGGAATGGGCGAACTAGTTCCCTGGGAACCAACATTGCGAAATTTGGCGGCAGACCAAGTCATTGTCAGTTTGACCTCAAACATCTGAACCAAAGCTCGGCTACATTTCTGACAGTTGGCACAATGGCATTTGGCCCAACGAGCGGCAGGAATCCCCCAATACCACCCCACATATGGGTGGACCCATTTGGTTGGGAACAGGTTCAGAACGCCCAACCTGCCCATGCTCAGTCACTGGGCTATTCATTCAGTCAGTGTTATTGCATCAAGTGCAACACCCAATTTTCTGGCATGAAGCTTCAAAACCTCATCAATGGTGTCTGATGCTATTACCTGCCCATCTGGGGGTGATGCCTGACGGATTTAGGAGGGGGGAGATTTTTTTGATTGTCATGTTAACTGAATCACAACCATCAGGCATTCCGCCTGATAGATCAGTCTTAATACCTTTTTGACCATTTGAATTCCGAGCATTAGGCTGATTGCCGCTCAAATTAGTTGCAATCAATTTCATTTTGGCAATCTCAGCACAGATTTCACTGATTACTCATAACAGTTCTTCTGAGGAAAGTGTGGGTATCAGAAGCAGGATCTGAAGCGGAAGGGCTGTTACCCAGCGCTCGTCTACCATGTGAGCGAGATCGCCCTGAGTAATGAGGGGTATGACCATCCTCTTTGGTACCTTCTTGCTTGGGAATGGAAAAATGGCCTGATCAACGCCCAGAGGACGTTCCCCGGGACTTACACCAACATCTCCATAGGGCAATGGAACCCCTAGTTGAGGGTATTCCTAACCCAGATTTCCTCCCCAATTTCAATGAAGATGAAAAACATGAAATTGAGGAGCTCATTTTTGTGCAAGCCATGCTTGCATCAACATGGCAAAAACTTCTCTTTTTAGCCCCAATTATCCCCAAACCCACTAGCGCATCAAGTCTTTCACTTGTTTACCAGCTCTTATCAATTTCGCTGAGCATCAACTTGCTCAATATGTTAAGGTGATGGACACCACTGGCCTCATTAATGAAGAAAACCCTCAACTATACCTCCTTATGCCCCATTTTACTGATGTTCCCACCCTGATGCTATCCATCATGGTCCACCAGCTAGAGTGGGCACCAGACAAAGGTTCCCCAAAGCCTCATCACCTTCTGATATGGCTTCCTAGGACGATAACTTAGGGGCTATATTAGGATTTTTCATTTATAATAATCCCTTTATTTGGCTCATTTGCAAATAAAGATGCGTGGCAGCTCCCCCTTTTGGGTTAGACATCACTAGTGATAAAAAATGTCTACCAGAATAGTGACGTTTACTACTTTCAAGGTTGGTGTCATGGTCAAATGACATCATAGTGGGGACCAACCCCAAGGATAAGGCTGGGCGCCAAGAGGCCCATAAGGTGAAGCTGCAGGCCCTCCCTGACCTCAGGCATACACTAGACCAACGCTGGGTACAGGCTAATTATGCCCAGGTTGGTACTAGTGAGGTGCCAAATGCCCAGCCCCTTAAGTCAGCCCAGGCGTCAAAATGGATAGTTTACCAAATTAAAGCTGATGGTTCCATTTGGTTAGTCAAGGAACGGGGTTTCAAAATCTGTTCCATTTACAAAACAACGCGTTTGGGTCAGATCCAATTTCAATCAATTACTCAAGTGAAGTTGGTTTTGACATATTCAACCAATTTGGATGGAAGTGTCTGCTATTTGTGGGTTGGTGCTTGGGCCCACTTCAGCATACCCCAAATTCCCCCACCATAGTTTAATTATGTTTCCCATGACCAACACTCCTTGTTGGTTGACTTCCAAATAAACATTTTTCCCATTTTACGTTTTATTTAATGATATTTTGAATGCTCCTGTGTGCAAACCTCTTTGAGGAGGTCTTGCGCTCCATTAACCTTGCAATTTTAACTATACTCAAGCTATCCCCTAGTGCACCGTTGGTTGGCCCAGGTCCCCTCCAACCTGTGTCACTTAACCCCTTCCTCTTTGTGCACCGCATCACTCTTGGTGGGTTATTTATTATAAAACTCACACTTCTCTGCCAAAGTTATTATTGCTCCAGCACCCTCTTCTGGGCTCTAATAACTTTTGTATTAAAAGCTAGTTCCCTGGCGTTGGCTTTGTGCACCATGCACTACCACACTGAGAACAGGAGAGTTATAGATACTCTCCTTACATTAGTAAACCAACCCCATAAAATTATGTGCCTGAACTTTTTCCATGTGGGACTTTTCTGGAGTGGAGACAGTGGGCGCCAACTGAGGGCCTCAGCTGTGGTCAGCTGCACCAATGTTTTCCCTTTTTCCTGAACGTTGGAGCAACTTGGCGTTATTATGGTTGCTTTCAACTGGAAAGTATCCACCCTTCATGCTCATACCTGGTTGATACAGATTCTTCAATGTCCAAAAGTCATGATTCCCTGACTTTCCGCTGAAATTATCAATTTCCAGTTAAATAAATTAGTTTTCCTTCGACAGCATGTTCAGATGATGCTGGTGAAATTGGCGCAGATGGGCCTGGGGGTATTGGCCTTGGATAACGTCAGGCATTCAGTTGCAGTTAGGGGAATAGGGTCATTCACGTCTGAAAATGTGTTTTATGATAATAATCTTATCCAAACCTCTGAGCCATTTCTTAGCTTTTATGGCTTGGATGAGAACCCTATTCCAGTATATAGAATAACCCCTGAGAACCCTCGTTTGACCCCTACCATGATACATGGCACTCAGGAAGCAGAGAAAGAACTTCGTTTAAAATATAATAAAGTATATGCACCTGCAGATGGCATGGTGGGGTATGTGGCCTCAGTATTAAGAGTGGCCAACTATCCCCCCTTTTTATGGTTCCAAAACATACTCTGATGGCTTGCTTGAGCCATAGGAAGAATTTTTTGGTGAGGTGTTGTCATTGTCTACCATATATAAAGACCATTCTGGGTATTGTCTACTGACTGCTACCCTCTCCTCCCCTTTAGAGAAGCTTATTACTACTATTTTGGTGGATACTGGCGCCTCTGAAAACTTTATGGATCAGAGCCTAGCCGAATACCTTGGACTGAGTCACTTGTCAGGTGGTATGGCTAAGGGAGGGGCGTCCCAAGGTATTCCCACTCTGAAGATCATTGGGACAGTGGACTATCAGGTTGGAAAGTACCACTTGTTTGATCACTTCAAAGCGGTTAAAAACTCCTGTTCCCTATCATTTTAGGTGTGGAGTTGTGGCGAAAGTTTGATGTTAGAACCCACCTGAAAGAGAATACTCTATCCCTAACTGTGAAGAATGGTCGCACCTTAGTTGTGCCTTTGTCAGAAGAGAACGCCCAGAGCGAATTGCCCCACTGGACCCACCTTCACCCTTATAGCCTTGGCCCTTTGCTGAAGCCCTCAGTAGAAGTTCCTATACCTTATATCTTGGAGGGTTTGGAATCCTCTTTTGATGCAGCATCCGTTAATGCACTCCCTGAGCACTCTGAGTTTGATTGTGACTTAAAGCTCACTGTGGATCTGGTGAGTATATATTCTCCCATTTACCCATTGACTGTCTGGGAGGAAGAGGCGTTGAATGTGTGGGTGAAGGAACAGTTAGCCAAAGATGCGATTTTTCAGCGTACCTCCCCTGTATGCTCTCCACTTCCTTTGTTGAGAAGTCTGATGGCACTCTGAGCCCATGTGTGGACTATGGGAACCTTAATAACATCACCATACCAGATCTACATCCCATCCCTTTGGACTCTCAGATTGCGCGCTATGTGGAGAAGGCTAAGGTCTTTTCCAAACTGGATTGCCTCAATGCGTTTAATCATATTTGGATTAAAATAAACAATAGTGGTTACCCGCCTTCCATACCAGAAAAGGGATTTTCCAGTTTCAGGTTGTAAAAACTGAGGGGTTTTCACTAGTGCACAGGTTCACTTAACTACTGTTTCTGGAAATAAACATGAATTTGCTAATTGTATGAAGACAATTAGCTTAGTCGAGTTCAGATAAATGGTAGATTTGGCCCTACTCTGGCAGATAATATTAGGTGACTTCAGCCTTACTCTGGCAAGATATAAGAGTTTTGGTGACTTTGTCCTCACTCTGGAATTGACACTTAGACAGGAAGTACTTCTTCACAACTTCACCTTAAAGTGAACGATCACTAATAGAAAATAAAGTATTTACAATTCTAAGGTGTTTATTATAATAAAATGAGGGAATATTTATAGACGGAATTATGAGAGGACATTTGTTTAGGGGTAAACTGTGGTAATCACGAGGGTCTCACCACTCCTAGCCAACAAAAAAGAGATATTGGTTCAATTTCAGGAAATATTACAGCTGATATTCATGAGAAATAGCATATTTAAATTGCCTTTATATTAACCCACATGTCAGCTACCAAACCTGATGATTTACCATGAGTAATTGCCCATTTCAAGCTAATTTACTCATTTCCAAATTGTTGGCAACAATACCCAATGAAATTTTAACCATAACTATCATCATATATGATCCAATGAGAATTATGATTAACTGTTTGGTCAGTTATTGCCACCTAGATGACATAATTAAATTGTCATCCAAAGCTTAATCAATAAACTAGATTAAAATATGTGAACCATTAATTTAAATAAATTGAAGATTAATTAATCCCAAGCTGGATAATGTGGTCATATAAAATTCTCACACAGGTCATGCCCTTTGGGCTAAAGAATGCCCCTGCCATCTTTCAACGCCGCATTGATGCATCGTTGGGGGACTTGTTGGGGGTATGTATGGTTTCCTACATGGACGACATTCTTGTGTTTTCCCCTGATCAGGAGTCCCATGCAGTACACCTTTGTCAAGTGGTGGAGAAGTTAAAGGCAGCCAGCCTTACGCTGAAGATTAGCAAGTTTGAATTCTTCAAGTCCCAGGTCACTTGTCTGGGCAACATCATGTTTGACAAGGACACATTATAACTCCAGACAAGGAGAAGGCGATTTGTGAGTGGCTGACCCCTACTTCAGTAAAAGAATTGAGGAGTTTTTGGGGACGTGTACGTTTCTCAAGAAGTTCATGCCAAACCTTTCTGAGGTGGCAGCGCACTTGTATAGGACTAGTGGTGCAAAAGTGCTTCAGTGGTCCCCCGTTTTGGAGGATGCTTTCCAAGCTGTGAAGTGCACCTTGTTGTCCACGTCCATCTTTCACCATGTCAACTCTTCCAAAAAGTTCGTTGTGTCTACTGATGCCTCCAACTTCGCCATAGTGGCTGCTTTGTTACAAGTAGGCGAAGATGGGATAGAGCATCCAGTGGGATATTTTTCCAGGAAAATGTCTCTTCCTGAGTTGAATTACGCCATTTATGACAAGGAGTTACTAGCAGTGGTGGAAGCACTGACATATTGGCGTCACCACTTGCATGGATCTACCCAACCGTTCCATGTACATACAGATCACCATGCCTTGCTGTACTATTGCGCCCCTCATGTCCTAACCCCACGGCAGACCTGTTGGTATGAGACCCTTGCCCAATTTGACTTTTCATACAAGTTCACCAAGGGCAAGGATAATGGTTTGGCAGATGCTTTGAGTCACAACCCTGCTTTAGCCCCTGACCTCAAGGAGGTAGAAGTGCACAACACCCAGGTTATGATTCCTCCAAGTAAATTCTGTCACTACTTCCCTCTCCCCTGGCTAACGGGCCAGCGCTTGCATCTCTAGAAAATGCAGAGGAATATGGTATGTTCAGAAAGGTTGTCCTTTCTCAGCCACTGTTGGGCGAATATACTATGGTACTTGCTAAAAGCACTGTAAATCAAGAGGATTTATCCAAGGGTTATCGAGTAAAGGATGAGATGTTGTGGTTTCAGGGCGCCTTTGGGTACCTGCTGGACCACTGCACCTGGAAATCATCTGAGACCATCATGATGGAATAACCATTGGTCATTCTGGGAAAGCAAAGACCTTGGAGTTGATAGTCGCACCTACAGTTGGAAGGGTTTGCCTGTTCAGGTGGGGCGGTATTGTAAGGAGTGCCTGGTATGCAACCAGATGAAACCCAATCATCAACCTTTAGCGGGGTTGTTGGTAACAGTATAAAAGGCTGATGGGCCATGGACTTCCCTCTCAGTTGATTTCATTGTGGAACTACCTGCCTCTGATGATTATGATGCCATCATGGTGGTGGACCATTTTACAAAGTTCGCCCACTTCATTCCTTGCAGAACTACAATAACCGCGGCTGAGATGGCTAGGCTCTTTGTCCTGTATGTGTTTGCGCTCCTTAGGGTTCCCCAAGTGATTATCAGTGACCGGGGACCCCAATTTACCTCCATCTTTTGGGAAGAGTTGTGTAAGACTTTGCAGATTTACCCCTGCCATTTGACTGCCTATCACCCTCAATCAAATGGGCAGAATGAACGAGTGAACCAGTGCTTGGAACAGTTCCTGCAGTGTTACACCTCTGCGGATCATTCAGATTGGGCTTCTCACCTTCCTATGGCTTGATTTAGTTACAACAACAAATTGCATTCCTCGATCAGTTGTTTCCCTTTTTTCGCCAACCATGGCTTTAACCTCACCTTTAACATGGAGCCTAAATGTGGGTCTAAGGTTGAAGCGGTGGTGGACTTTGCCAAGACAATCAAGAAAGTCTACCAGGGGTTTCCACAAGCTTGGGGGAGGCAATGTAAGTGTATAAGGAGAATGCTGATAGGAAGCGCTGAGTGGGTCCTGCGTACAAGAAAGGGGACCTCATGATGCTTGATGCTCATAACATCCCTATCAAGCAGCCATGCAAGAATCTGGGACCAAAGAGGATTAGCACTTACCGCGTTGTTAAAAAGTGGGTCATGCCTCCTACCAGCTAGATCTTCCCTCTTCATTTCAGATCTTCTCTGTCTTCCATGAAAGCAAATTGACATTGTTTGAGGGCCCCCACCAGAGACTCCTGAGGCCTATCTCGTGGATGGGGTGCCATAGTGGGAAGTGGAAGAAATAGTTGCCTCCCATCACGTTAAAAGAAGGCTTGAAGACCTGGTATCCTGGAAGGGTTTTGATGCTGCAGAGAACAGTTGGGTTCCAGCGTGCAACTGTGTGCATGCCCAAGATCTGATTGAAGCCTTCCACAAGCGTTTCCCCCAGGCTGCTGGATCTCAACCCAAACCAACCGTTGCCGCCATGAAGTTGGCCCCAGCCCACAAGAACTTTTCTCTTGCACAAGCCCCTGGAGGGGGTCGAGCCCCATTGGGAAGAGAGGGTAATGTCATGGTCAAATGATATCAATTGGGGATCAACCTCAAGGATAAGGATAGGTGCCAGGAGGCCCAGAAGGTGAAGCTGCAGGCCCTCCCTGACCTTAGGCATACACTAGACCAACGCTGGGTGCATGCTAAATGTGCTCAGGTTGGTATTAGTGAGGTGTTAAATGCCCAGCCCCTTACATCAGCCCAGGCATTAAAATGGATGGTTTACCAAATTAATGCTGATGGTTCCATTTGGTTAGTCAAGAACGGGGTTTCAAAACCTGTTCAGTTTACAAAACAACACGTTTGGGTCAGATCCAACTTCAATCTGTTACTCGAGTGAAGTTGGTTTTGACATATTCAACCAATTTGGATGGAAGTGTCTGCCTATTTATGGGTCAGTGCTTGGTCCCACTTCAGCATACCCCAAATTCCTCCACCATAGTTTAATTATGTTTCCCATGACCAACACTCCTTGTTGGTTGACTTCCAAATAAACATTTTTCCCATTTTACGTTTTATTTTATGATATTTTGAATGCTCCTGTGCGCAAACCTCTTTGAGGAGGTCTTGCGCTCCATTAACCTTGCCATTTTAACTACACTCAAGCTATCCCCTAGTGCGCCGTTGTTTTGACCAGGTCCTTTCCAACCTGGGTGACTTAACCCCTTCCTCTTTGTGCACCATGTCACTCTTGGTGGGTTCTTTATTATAAAACTTGCACTTCTCTGCCTAAGTTGTTATTGCTCCAGCACCCTCTGCTGGGCTCTGATAACTTTCATATTAACGGCTAGTTCCCTGGCGTTGGCCTTGTTCACCGTGAATTACCACACTGGGAACAGGAGAGTTATAGACACTCTCCTTACAGTTGATGCACCTGCAGCTGGATCCAGCTTGTCTGAGGTAGCTTGATCAATTATCTAGCTGGCATTTGGCTTCAGTTGCTCTTGAGGTCCATCATCTGCTGCAGCCTTAATTACGCTCATGTCAGTACATTCACTCCTCCAACTGGTTGCTGGAATAAAATCCTATTATCATATTGATGGACTTCCACTGGATATAATACAATTATTTCAGATGGGATGTTCAGG
This sequence comes from Massospora cicadina, assembly GCA_022478985.1. Taxonomy (NCBI): domain Eukaryota; kingdom Fungi; phylum Entomophthoromycota; class Entomophthoromycetes; order Entomophthorales; family Entomophthoraceae; genus Massospora; species Massospora cicadina. Next base: position 162,446 of record JAKSZP010011958.1, read on the forward strand.
GATGGAATAGTGGAGGTAGAGAGTCCTGTATCTACTCAACTCCATCTTTTCCCTGGTAGTAATGATTCTGATGCACATAGTGAACATGACGGTTAGGAAAGCTCCATACCAGGTGGCCAGGGCGACCATATTCATAGCAATTAACCACATAAGAGCTGCATCCTTGGTTCCCATATGAGGATCCAGGCCAATAATTTTGTTGACGTTTGGTGTAATCAGGGCCAGGTCAGTAGGATGATTACTGTTGCTCATCATAACTAGGTCCAGGTCAGTAGTTAGGCTGCTGACAATTTTTGTAAATGGAGTTGTTGAGAATTTTTCATTCTCAATACTAGGTGACTCCCTTAGTGTGCCAGGCCAAACAGTATGAAGACTGCTGGCCCTTGCTTTTTCAAAATCATTGGAAACCTTTCCCTACAAATTTTCAGGGTAACCCACCAACCCAGCAAACCAACAACTTCTTCTTCTGAGGCTTGACCACTCATTATGGCTCAGAGTTCCTCTTTGGGACAAGTCCAACGATTGTGGTTTGCAGCCTCTATTGAATTATTCAGGAATTCTCCCCTTCAATCCTTCCAGTCCTTCATTATTGCTGCTAGTTGCCCAAGTTCCCATGGGGTTTCCATCTAGCTCAAGGTTGGGAGTTGGTTGCACCAACCACTCCAGGTGTTTTAACCCAGCATCTAATCTCTGGGGATCTTGAGTCTCACCTCTACAAGATAAGCTAATTACTGTTAACTAAAAACTTAATAAAGATATGAAAAAAATATTAGACTTGAAGATCTGAAGATTTAAAGATTAGAATATATTTTTATCAAGAGGGAGATCAAACTATTTATAGGCATTTCTTGCCTGTCCATGTCATTGGCATTTATTGCCAGCATTGTCAGCACTCACTGGTGATTCTCCTTGCTTAGTATTCATCTGCACTCTCACTGATGATACTCATCATCCTCAAATGTCCATGATTATGTTGATCCTTGATTCATCATAATCCAAATTAATTAAATATAGTGACATCCTTGGCATAAGTTGCTGGTGTCAAATTGAACCAAAATGCTGTCAGGGATTGTTTTTGATATTCTCACAAAGTTGAAATGCAATTTGACTTTATTAACTGAAATTGAAAAATACAGAGGTTCTCTATTCAACCTGTATATTTTTTTATTTCTATTTTTGTTCATGCATAACTCTGAAGCTACAGGACTAATTTGGATTCCTAAATTTCTCAAAAAGAGGATGCTCCAACCTAGATCCCATTTTACTTTTGTAATTATTGATCCAGTATCTGACCATTAATTTAGTAAGTATATAAAAATGAGCTCAGAAGTGATGGATTTCAATTGTGAGACCAGTTCATCGCTGGATAAACTTTATTCTGGCATTGGTGAAGTGCATAGCTTCAAAGCAACTTTTGACATATGTCTTATGGCTGAGGGTAAATTCTAAATCCAGGAAAGTATGAGATCATAGTGAGATGAGCTTAAATCATTATAGTTGGCTATCATTTTGCATAATTTGACCAATAAAATCAACTAAATTTGATAAAGTGAATTATTTTAGATGGCAAGCATTAAATTTAGTATAGACTAACCAATAAAACTAATTAAATTTAATAAAATTAATTACTGTAGATGACAATCATTAAATTTAATATGTGTTGACTAATAAAATCACCCAACTTTATTAAAATAAATTATTATAGATGGTGATCAGTATATTTAGCATGAATTGACCAATAAAATTGACTAAATATATTAGAATTAATTACTGTAGATGGGTATCAGTAAATTTAGCATATGTTGACTAATAAAATCATCTAACTATATTAAAATGATTCATTTTAGATGGTGATCAGTAAATTTAGCATGGATTGACTAATTAAATCAAATAAATTTGATAAACTGAATTATTTTAGATGACAAACAGTAAATTTAGTATATATTGACCAATAAAATTAACTGTTTTAATAAAACTAATCACTGTAGATGGTGATCAGTAAATTAGCATAGATTGAGCAATAAAATCAACTAAATTAGTTAAAATGAATTATTAGTATATGTGTTCATAAGATACTGTATATATATATATATCTAATGAGCTTTATCTTTATAGAGAAATAGTGAGGGTTCAAAAAGTATATATAATATAGGGATCTCTTTAATAAAATTATTTTTAAAAAAAATTCTACTTTTTGAAGAGTACTAATTTTTTTAGAAAAAAAAATAACTGGGGAAAATTTTTGGGGAAGAGAACCTTCTTCAAATTTCTTTTAGAAAAAATAACCTCCTTTAAAAAAGGCACTAAAAAGTGTGAAATAATTGAGAAATTATGCCTCCTCAATAAAACCCTTTTTGAAGTTGGTGCCATCTTCCAACCTGACTTATAGAATTTTGCTTACAAATACAAATTATATCTTATGTCTGGATTGGATCCAAGTGTAAACTATAAGCAACTTGAAATATATAGTGCTGAGTATATATATTATAAATGCCTATTATAAGTCAGTTAAAATATGCCACTGATTTCAAAAAAAGTTTTTTGAGGAGGTTTAATTTCTCTATTATTTCATACTTTTTAATGCCTTTTTAAAGGAGTTTCTTTTATCCCAATTTTTTTCAAAGTTGGTAAAAATGGATGTTGGTATATATATTTGTTTACTATAGACTCTGACACCATTTGACCAATCACCAAGAAAGTTTTACATATAAGTATTTTTCATGGAGAAGTTTTGGAATTTTAAACATTATTATTTTTATAGTAAAATAAAAAGTTATATATACAAGGAATGAAAACTCTATATATACTTTGATGGTATTCACTATATTGTTACAGTTGAGCAGTTTGGTATTTGGTTAATTCAGTTTTCAAATGGTTTTGTTAAGTGGTTAGTGGTCATTTGGATCTTTAGAAAGTTAATTTAAATCAAAACTGAATCAAAAAACCCAATATTTTACAAATATCTCCTTTAGCATAATTGACTCACTACTGGTGACTATGCAATTGGGCCGTGCGCCAGGGTGGATGGTCATTTGAGCAATCAGACCAAAAGGCTGACCAAATCCAAAGGGACATCAAAGCACATAATTCTGCAATGATTTCCACAACAAGCTGGGAGGAGCATAACTGATTGCCAATGAATATGCAACCGAGTTGATCAGAATAAGATACAAATCAAACTTTTCTCTCTTGTTGCAATCACTTTTGCAGCTTATTTAATTCAAGTCTGATTCTAGTTTGATAATCTCAAAGAGGAGATTAGTCTGCGCCCATGTCAGGGAGCAGTTGGGCAAGTAAGATAAGAGGAGCAGGTGGTAGGCCCACAGCCTCAAGCGTTCAAAAACGCCCTGGAGAAACTGGCGGAATAGAAAAAAATAAAAAACTGTCGGTTACTATTTCCCCAGAAATCCTCACTTGGCAAGCATGATGCAACCAGTACATCAACACGCCGCACTCCCAACCACTCTCATTGGTGAAATATGGAGTCTGTGTGTTTCTGGACATCCAACAAACAGCTTTATGGGAAAAAATTTTGTGGGGATGTGCACACTTTTTTCCTGACTGCAGTGTATGTTGCAACTCACTCCATGTCATGTGGTTGGCTGGACCTCAATTTCAAAAACAAGGAGGCAGCAGACAAAGCTGCTGCAGTGCATGTAGTGATTGACCTCCCCAAAGGGCAATGAGTCATCAAAACCAAATGTACCAGATGGACAAAATCCAACCAATTTTCCTCATGTTTGACTTTTTGCCTACTATGGTAAAACGTGCCATTTGGAGAAGCACCTGAAAGATGGTCTCACCATATATGGTGAAATACAATCTTTCAAAATGCAATGCTTTATGCTGATGCCACACCTGTGCACTGGCAAAGCCATCGCAGTTCTGACCCCAACTGAGGATATTGCAAAGGACCTAACCCATATCCCACACTCCACATATATCAATATTGAAGGGCATACCACCCACCCTTTCCAGGTAACTGTGGACAGCGCATCCCCCATCTGCACCCACTGTGACGCATTCAGCCATAAGGCACATGCATGCCCCACCAAGGAGGGCATCACATTCCAAGAGCACCCCTTGGTGGCCATGGCCAGCGGAGAGGTGCACTACAAACCAACTGCAAGCACCAAAGAGGCTTTCCCGTGGGGAGCACAAGGCTGCTACCTTCTGGTAAAACCTATTTCCCCACATGAGTGGAAGAAGGCCAAGCAGGGCCGCGGCCAAGGAAGCAGCCAAAGTCACCACCGCTATCCCACACTCCCAACGCCAGGAGGACATCAAAACCTTCGCGGCGGAAGCAACTCAGGAATCCCTCAACCAATCAGATTGGGAAGCCCATGCCAATTGGGCCACCCAATCTGAGGATCTGATGGGTGACTCGATCTCACCCAATCTTTGCAACCAAGCTCTAGTTGAAACTGACTTGGGGTCCAACCTTCCTGAAAAAAAAATTTTCAACCCAATCATTGGTGCACCAAACTCATCCGCACCACAAAAAATTTGTTTGACGTCGGGGAAACAAAAAGCAAAGGCAAAAGCCAACGCGAACCTTTCTGCTAAAATTAACAAAACTAACAATAGTGTTGCTGCAAACACCTGCACTGCCATGAAGGCCCATGGGGATCTAGAGGAGGCTAGTGAGCCCAGGTGCCCACCCCCTTGCACCTAAGGTGTGATGGGGGAAACCTTCACTTTAGGGACATTGAATATTGCCAGACTCAAGGCCTTGCTGTCCCAGGCTAGGAAACTGAGTTTTTTACAAAAAAATTTACCCATGGATATCCTGGCCATCCAGGAGTCCCACTGTCCGCGAGGTTCCAAGGATGCTTGGAAAACCATGCTCCTCCCATCCCTATCCTTTTGGTCAGAGCACTGTGGGGTGCTAGTTCAGAAAAACAATTTTTTCAAATTTTTATCATCAGAATCCTTCCTCAATGGCTGAGTCCTCATTGTCACTTTCTCATGGGCTGACGTGGCGCATGCTATTGTCAACATCTATGCCCCAACCTGTGCACAAGAGCGTCAGAAATTTTTCTCATCAGTCAAATCCCTCCCATTACCCCCAGACCCTTTCATAGTCGGTGACATGAACTGTTGGCTAAACACACCCATGGACCGTTGGCCTTCCTCCTCCCATGCCCCCCAAGGTCATGTAGAACTTTGCATTCTAAAGGCCACCCTTGGGTTAATGGATGCGCTGCCACGGAAAGCCCCGCTGCTCTAAAACATGATGCACCCCCACATCCACAATGGCCAATTAAGGTCCATGACCCGCATTGACCTTATCCTTACGCCGGCGAAATTCCAACCTCACATTTCCCGCTTCCAAACAACAAAATTGAATTCTCTGACCACCAACTGGTCTCGATAACCTACCACCTACCTGTCACAGTGGCTAAGGCCCCACATTGGTGCAAACTCTGCCCTCCCAAACTTGCATCACCAGGATTTTCCACTTGGGTGGAATCAGCAACTTTGGCAAAAGAGTTTGTTACACCATTTTGTGCGGACCCCATCTCCACATGGTCAACCTTCAAAGAGGATACCATCCGCCACTCTCGCCACCTCTCCTCCTGACGCTCATGAGCCACATTGGCCATCATCTCGCGCGCTCTGGAAGAGTCAGCACACCTGGAGTCCAACATCCCAGCTACAGGCTACAGCCCTGCATGGGGCCAGAAGTGGGTGGAAGCAGCCACCCACCTCAACGCGCTCAAAAGGCAACACAAACATCAGGTTTGTGTTCAGTACAGGGCCAAATGCATTACAGAGGGTGACAAGTGCACCGCATATTTTTTAAAAAAAATTTGCACCACGCCAGAGTGTGGCCTGCATACAGGTGCAAATATTGGATGATTCCATCTTGGATACACCAGCTGAAGTGGCAATCAAAATACAAAAGTATTACTCTGAGTTATACTGATCTGATCCAATTCAGCCAGCTGAAGTGGCGGAATTTTTTGACCAAAACCACATCTGCACCATTTTGATACCCAGAAATAATGAATTTGATTACTCTGAATGAACTATGGACAGCCATCCACAGTGCACCAAATTGGAAATGCCCAGGCCCAGATGACATTCCATATGAATTCTATAAAAAGTACTTCAAATATATATCCCCACTGCTGCTTGCCTCACTTAACCAGAGCCTTCTGGAAACGTGCCTCCTACCAGGAGGACAAGAGGCCTTCACCGTCACACTCTTCAAGAAAGGGGACAAGCTAGACTTAGCCAACTGGCGCCCCATTTCTTTAACTAACACGGATACAAAAATTTTAACTAAAATCATGGCTAACCATTTAGGGATTGTAGCATCTGCCACCATCTCCCCAAAACAATTTGGTTTCATACCCAGAAGGTCAATTTGGGATGACGTACACTCTGAGGCTAACGCATGCCAGTCCACAGCCTCTGGGGCACTTGTATTCTTGGACCAACAGAAAGCCTATGATAGAGTAAACTGGGAATACCTCAGGGCCTGCCTCCATCAATTCCGCTTACCCCCTCGCTTCATCAACTGGGTAATGCTGCTCACAGAATCTGCAACAATGGCAGTGAGTGGCCCTGGCTTCCTAATGGAAGTAGTCCGCCCTCAAAGGGGCTTATGACAAGGGGACCCCCTTTGCCCACTCTTATACAACTTCAGCCTTGACCCACTACTTCAAAACGTGAATGCCCAACTCACTGGGGTCCATGTACCAGGCCAGGCCCCAGTCAAGATGATGGCGTTTGTAAATGACTGTGTGGTAGAGGTGTCTAATAATAAAGATGCACGTGCACTTGAAGCTCTCATCCAGGAGTATTCCCGGGTAAGTAATGCTGCACTAAACGCTTTCAAAATCAAAATCATCTTCCTTGGTCAGTATCAAACCTGCTGGGCCCCAGCAACCAGTGCCTAGCCTGGCCCATCTGCTTGCACACTTGCTCGCCCTCCCAGCTCACCCCACACCGCCCCACTAGTGCTCCCCTTTGTGCCACGCCCTACCATAGGGCTGTTCCGCCATCTGGGCGTGTGGGTGGAGGCAGGCAGGTATGCATCAGCAGTAATGGAAAGTCATGTTCTAGACAATGTGATGAAGCGCATCGCCTCCCTCAGAGCCCACCCTACTTCCCTTACTGGCAGGGTTGTTTTAGCCAACTCTATGCTTCTCTCCAAAGTCTGGTTTGGAGCCCACGCCATCCTCTTCTCCCCAAGCTTTTTCAAATCCTTGTATGCCCTTCTGCAAGGATGGCTTTGGTCAGGCTGCCCACCACCAGTACAGCTAGAGGTCATGTTTGGCCCTCATCATCATGGTGGCATAGGCCTGCTTGACTTCAAAGCCCATGCTGCCAAAATCCTGGGCACCTGGATTGTGGCTGTCACCGCCCCTACACTCCCCTCCCAACACTGGTCCCGTGTGGCCCACTCCAACTTCTCCCACGCCTTGGGCCTTAACAATCCATTGAACCCTCACTCCTTGATGAAATACCTGGCTTCACACCCATTGGCCACAGATCCTCACGGGACTAAAACCCACTACAAACGAATCCTCCTCTCCATGCGGAGCACTGAGTGGAGAATTTGTATTAGCAGACACACAGCCCAGAGAGGCCGCCCCTCTCCTCAGTTCACACAAGAGGTACAGGGGTTACCCATCCAAGATGGCGTGATCCCCACATGACCCCATGTCCTATCCATGGTGGACTACCTGGACATGATGGACATCCCTTACTCCATTGAGACTCAGAAGACTATATGGAAATATACACACCATCCTCTGTTGCAGCCTCAAATCTGTTCCCATGTGTGGCGCTGCCTGAGGTGGGTGTACCATATGGCTGAGCGCTCTAATGCTTTACACTCATCCTGTATCATGTGTGGCCAGTATGGAACGCTGTTCCACCGCATGGCGAAGTGTCCTAACTCTAGAGTGATATGGTGCAAGGTTCAATGTCTGCTTAGCCAGGATCAAACACATCCCTTCAGTCTGTCAAGAGATATGTTTGCTTTATCAATGGCCTCCCCTTCCACCCTCCCTTAATGCTCTGGTGGTTGCAATTGCCATGTGGACTATCCATACAATTGTCTTGGATACCATCGCAGGCTCCACCCCCACCCTCCCAGAAGCTGTCCACAGATTCTGGTCTCATTTGGTGGACCACTTTCAGGCATGGATATTTGGATACCTCCTACCGCGTTGCTGACAGCTGGTCTCCTCCTGGTTCCCAGTTTGGTTCATCAAATCAGACCCTTTCCTCCACACATATTCAATTGTGGCTACGGCCCCTTCACATGTTCTCTCCCCCTCCCCATAGTGGCATTCCTGCTGGCAACAAGAGATAGCATCGCTTCTCTGGGGTGCCTTCCCTGTTACTAAGTTTTATTTCTTTTGGGTCAAATTTGGAAGTGTCCGTCCCATGGTCAGCCTTCCTCACAATAAATCAAGATACAAATTGATGCTGATAAAATATGGGGATCCACTCCTGAAACTGGGGTGCAATCCACCCACCTGTCCACAAATCCTAAACAACTGGACTACCAAAGGCCACAACACCAACTACCCAATGAAGGAGTTGATATTGGGCCTGAACTCCCACTTGGTAATAGCCAAACAGCATTCAGTAACCTGGCAGATCCTAAATTGGGCAAGCACATTGGGCTGGACTACCAGCACAAAGAATGCCCCATATGTGCTGAACTAGAAGCAGACATAGCACACCATTACTATGAATGCACCATGTTCAAAATATACTGGTCCATGATGCGCTACATCCTATCAGGTAAACAATTGCCACTGGGAATATATCCATCACAGGACCTTTTCTTTATAAAAACCCAGAGAATAGCTCCGATCCAACTATGAGCCTTCATTTACTATTATTGTGTATAGGTAATTCACTGTGCGCTCGTTGCCAAGGTTTTGAGCAATGAGCATCCCCACCACAGAGGTTTGGTATTGAAGACCATTCAGATTATTTCCTATCAGCTCTGTCAGATCTCAAAATTTTTGTGAATAATCCCCAGGTATTATAAAGCCACACATTTGGCTTTCCCCGTTGGATTGCTCATTGCATGTGATAAGGCAACTAATCAACTGAGAATCAAATGTCCTATAAGCTCACTGATGCTAGAACCATGGCTAGTGATGGCAATCACTGACCAGCAATGGTCAGAGGTGCTAGAACTCTAGTGGCCCAAATCCACAGTCCTTTTTACCCTCAGCCAAATCACTTGTATTCTGCCCCCCCCTCTTACTTTCCCTTAAATTTATTTTAATAAAGTATGGAGTTCCTAAAAAAATCTAGCATAATTGGCTCATCTTATAGCTCTAAACTTAAATTTGTAAGTCAGTTGTTCGAATTCTGGCACAATCACTTTTATTTAATTACTTTTTATCATTTAAACTATTTATATAGTTAAAGCTAATATTGCAATTGTAAGTGAAACTAAAAAAATGGTGAGCCAACATAGTAATAAATATAAATACAAGAATTATATATATATATATATATATATATATAAAAGCAAGTGTGTGTGTTTGTGCGAGATGCCCAGCCAAAACTAAAGTATATAGAGCTCTGAAAATTTGGCTATAGATGAACGGGAGGGGGTCCGTGTGCACCTCGAAGCCCGATTTTTAATTTTCATAGTAAAATAAAAAGTTTTATGTGTAACAAGTAAATTTTATGTTTTTAATGGAAATCGGTATATTGTTACAGCTGAGAAGTTTGATATTCGGTTGATTCGATAGTTCAAATGGTTTTGTCGAGCGGTTGGTGGTTTTGGGTTGATTAACAAGTAACGGTTTTAATAAAGTTGTTAGTGATTGGATGATTTGATAATTTGATTGGTTTTGGTAAGTGGCAGGTGATTTTGGTTGTTTCGATACATTTAGTTTTGATTAAGAAGCGGTTGGTGATTGGTTGATTCTTAATCTAATGGTTTTAGCTAAGTGGTTTAGTTAATTCGATAGGTTTAATTGGGTATGGCTGAATGGTTGGTAATTTTATACTGATTCAATATAATTTGATTTTTAATAATATTGATAACCATCTACAAATATAAAAAAGAATTGATTAGGTTCATCAGGTAAACTTAAAGCCCAAAAACAAATATGTTCTAAACTGGGTATCAACAAGAATTAGCCAAACTTTTCTTTACAAAACTATCATTCTGTTTATTTATACCGGATGCATTATCTCGAGCAAATGACCAAAAATCACCAAACTTGGCACAAGTATTCTATAAAGTTTGGGAACGGAATGCTAATATATAATTATTTAAAATAATCATATAAATTTAAATATCAGTTCTATTTAAGATCTAGAACATATGTTTCTAATATAATTATATAGCAATTTGGCTGGGTATTTCATATTCATTTAATTCGATTTTTTCATAGGTTTTTGATAAGGGGTTGGTAGTTTTTGGCTGTTGTAAGTTCCGTAATCAGTTTTTGCTGAGTAGTGGTTTATTTTTTGGTTGATTCGATAGGCTCAATAGTTTCAAGTAAGTGATTGATGGTTTAGTTTATTTGGCAGGCTTTATTGATTTTAGCTAAGTGGTTGGAGGTTTGAATTTTTAATAGGTTTAATGGTTTCTGAACTTATTGATAGCTATCTACCAATATAAAAACTAAAATAATTTAGAATCTGATTGATTTGATAGGTTTATTTTATTTGGCCGAGTGGGTTGATGGTTTTTGATCGAATCGATAGGATACAGTTTAGCTTTTGGGGAAATTAGTTATTGGCTGATTTGATAAGTTCAGTTAGATTTAGCTAAGTGGTTGGTGGTTTTGGTTGCTTCGATTGAGCAATTAGATTTGGCCGAGTAGTTATTGCTTAACTATATATAAAATCTAAATTAATCAATTCGAATCACCTGAAATTCTATAGAAACCGTAGCGAAGCACGGATAACTCCGCTAGTACATATCTATATATAAAAAATAGTATAGTATAAAACACATTCACTGACATACTGACATACTGACTGACATCTGAAACCTTTGAGTCTGATAGGTTCAATCTATTTGGGTGAGTTGGTGAGAATTGGTGAATATTATCGAATAATTCACCAAATTGCTCACCCGAAACTAAATAAAAATCAGGGTTCGAGTTTTAACTCGAGAGTAGCATTGGCACAGCCTATAGGTTATATCAGTGTGCGCTTATAAATAAACCCAAGCAACGCTGGGTAACTCCACTAGTTATTTTATAATACTTGATTTATTAAGGTGAATTTTAAACTCCTTTTTCATATATTAAACATACTTAAGATAATCCTAAAAATAAATAGTTTCTTAGTGGAACTACAAATTTTGAACAGAACCTCCATGCCAAATTTCAAATTCCTAGCTTTTGTAGTTTAAGAGAAACCTTGATTAATAGTGTCTATGTTATAGATTATGATATGATGAAAATTATACATGAAATGAAAAAAGTATAGTTTACTATGCTATATTAAATCATAGTATTTATAATCAAAAGATTCAGTAGTAGCAGTAACCATCCCATATAACAATACAAAATTTTCTTTTTAACTATATCATCTATAATAATAAAAGCAAGTATGTTCACGATGCCCAGCCAAAACTACAGCATGTAGAGCTTTGAAAATTTGGATATAGGTGGATGGGAGGGGGTCCGTGTGCATCTCGAGGCCGGATTACTAATTTTCATAATAAAATAAAAAGTTTTATATGTAAGAAGTGAAAATTCTATATGTTTTTATTGGAAATCGGTATATTGTTATGACTGAGAAGTTTGATATTCGGTTGATTCGATAGTTTAAATGGTTTTGGCGAGCGGTTGGTGGTTTTGGGTTGATTAACAAGTAACGGTTTTAATAAAGTTGTTAGTGATTGGATGATTTGATAATTTAATTGGTTTTGGTAAGTGGCAGGTGATTTTGGTTGTTTCGATACATTTAGTTTTGATTAAGAAGCGGTTGGTGATTATTTGATTTGGTATCTAATGGTTTTAGCTAAGTCGATAGATTTAATTGGGTATAGCTGAGTGGTTGGTAATTTATATTGATTCAATAGAAATTTATTTTTAATTTTATTGATAACCATCTACAAATATAAAAAAATTGGGAAAACCCCCCTTTAAAAAAGCTCTAAAAAGTATGAAAAATTGAGAAATTAGGCCTACTCAATAAAACCCTTTTTTGAAGTTGGCGCCATATTTTAAACTGAATTATAGAATTTTACTCATAAATACAAATTATATCTTATATCTGGATTAGGTCCAAGTGTAAACTATAAGCAACTTAGAATAAATAGTACTGAGTATATAAATTATAAATGGGTTGGGACCATCTAGTACTAAAAAAAAAGTATATAAATTATAAATACTTATTTATAAGACAGCTAAAATATGGCGCTGACTTCAAAAAAGGGTTTTATTGAGTAGGCTTAATTTCTCAATTATTTCATATTTTTTAGAGATTTTTTAAAGGAGGTTCTTTTTTCCCAAATTTTTTTTTTCGAGAAGGTTCTTTTTTCCAAAAAACTTTACACCCAGCTCTTTTCCCCTCAAAAAATTAGTACATTTTTAAAAGTGGCTCTTTTTCCTACGTTTATTAAATATTACTATCTCTATATATCATTTTTGATCCCTTACTATTTCTCTATAAAATTAAAACTTATTGCATATCTATTATTTATAGTATCTTATAAAAAATATACTAACAATTCAGTTTATTAAATTTAGTTGATTTATTAGTCAAATTATACTAAATTTACTCATCACCATCTACAATACTTCATTTTATTAAATTTAGATGATTTGTATGGACCCTCTACCACTGCCTCCCGAGTTCGATCCCGGTAATGGACTTTGGGTAGGGGACGATTTTGACTGTGTTGGTTTTGCACGCCAATGCCCCGAACCGAGATAGCGAATAGCAAAGGCGGTCCATGGAGTTCCTGGCCTATCATACGCCGCACATGGAGGTTTTCCGGGTTTTATCCTCCTTTCCCATTTTCTTCACTTCCCTAATCGGTGCGGTATCGTCCCCAGGTCGGCCCACCTCGAATAAAATTTAAATTTAGATGATTTATTGGTCAACGTATGCCAAATTTACTGATCGCCATCAACAGTAATTCATTTTATTAGATTTGGTTGCTTTTATTAGTCAATCTATGTAATTTATTGATCACTATCTAAAATAATTCATTTTATCAAATTTAAATGAGTTTATTGATCAAATTATGCAAAAGCGATGGCCATCTATAATGTTTAAGCCCGTCCCGCTTTGAGCTCTACTGACTGAATTTTGAATATATCCCCCAGCCAT
>JAKSZP010011959.1:0-175230 GCA_022478985.1 Massospora cicadina
GTAGCTAAACTGGGCCATAGGAAGGCTAGAAACCTATCTGAATGATCTGCGGCAGTGTAACACCGTAAAAACTGCTCTAAACACTGGTTCACTTGGTTAGTCTGCCCCTCTGATTGGGGATGATAGTTAGTTGAATGGCAGGGGAGAATCTGAAGAGTCTTACACAACTCTTCCCAAAAGACAGAGGTAAACTGAGGTCCTCAATAGCTTATTATTTTTTGGGGGACCCTGTGAAGAGCAAAAACATGAGTGATGAAGAGTCTAGCCATCTTGGCCGCTGTTACTGTGGTTCTGAAAGAAATAAAGTGGGCGAACTTTGTAAAACGGTCCACCACTACCATGATGGCATTGTAGCCATCAGATAATGGCAATTCCACAATGAACTCCACCAATAAGGAAGTCCAAGGCCCTTCAGCCTTTTGAACTGGTACCTACAACCCCACTAGTGGCCATCAATTTGGTTCAATTGTTTGAGGATCAGGCACTCTTTACAATACCTGCCCACCTGAGTGGCTAACCCCTTCCAATTGTAAGTGCGGTAAATTAGCTCCAAAGTCTTCGCCTTCCCAAGATAACCAACGGTGATTCCGTCATGATGGTTCTAGATGATTTCCAATCAAAGTTGTCCAATGGGAACCCATAGGCGCCCCATGAAACCACACCATCTCATCCTTCATGTGGTAACACCTGGTAATGTCCTCCTGATTCAATGTGCTCTTGGTAAGGACTATATTATATTCATCTGACAAAGGCTATGAAAGGACTACCTTTCTAAACATACTGTATTCCTCCGCATTTTCCAGAGGAGCAAGCGCTGGCTGGTGGGCCAAGGAAGAGGGAAGTTGAGACACAAACTTACCCAGCGGAATCATCAACTGGCGATATGCACCTTTACCTTCTTAGGATTGGGAGCTAGTGCAGGGTTGCGGCTCAAAGCATCTGCAAACCATTCTCCTTACCTTAAGTAAACTCATAGGAAAACACAAATTGGGCCAGGCTCTCATGCCAGTTAGTTTGTTGTGGGGTAAGACATGAGGTGCACGGTAGTACAGCATAGCATGGTGATCTGTACGTACATGGAAAGGTTGGGATGAGCCATTCAAGTGATGACATCAATAAGTCAGTGCTTCAACCACTGCTAATATTTTTTATCATATACGGCGTAATTTAACTCCGTCAAAGACATCTTCCTGAAAATATCCCACTAGATGCTCTATTCCATCTTCACCTACTTGTAATAAGGCAGCCGCTATGGCGAAGTTGGAGGCATCAGTAGACACAATAAACTCCTTTTTAGGATCTACATGGCGAAGGATAAACGTGGACAACAGAGTGCACTTTATTTCTGGGAAAGGATCCTGCAAAATGGGGGACCATTGGAGCACTTTAGCTCAACTCGCCTTATATAGGGGCACCGCCATCTTAGAAAGATTGGGCGTGAATCTCTTAAGTAGTGTACACGTAACCAAAAAAAACTCCTCAATTACTTGATCAAAGTTGGGGTAACCCACTCAAAAATCGCCTTCTCCTTGTCTGGAGTTATCATGTGTTCTTGGTCACTCATGACGTTGCCCAGAAAGTTGACCTGGAACTTAAAGAATTCACATTTTCTGATCTTCAGCGTAAGTTTAGATGCCTTTTAACTCTTCACCACTTGCCAAAGGTGTACTTCATGGGAATCATGATCTGAGAAAAGACCAGAATATCATCCATGTAGGCAACTGTGCATACCTCCAGCAGATCCCCAAAGCTGCATCAATACGGTGTTGAAAGATAGCAGGGGCATTCTTAAGCCCAAAAGGCATAATCCAAAATTGGAAAATTCCTTTTCTGATGTGGAATGTGGTTAGTCACTCCTGGCATCTTTAATCCAGATCTGGTTGAATGCATCTAAGCAATCCAGTTTGGAGAAGACTTTCGCCTTCTCCACATAGCATGCACTCTGTGAATCCAGGAGGATGGGATTTAAATCTGGTACAGTGACATTGTTTAGGTTCCCATAATATATGCATGGGCATAAAGTACCATTGGCTTTCTCCATAAAGAGAAGTGGGGAGCATACTGTGGAGGTAGACTGAAAAATCGCGCCTTTGGCTAACTACCCCTTAACCCACACATCTAATACTCTTACTCCCATATGGTCAAGTGGTAAATCTGTGGAAGATATATGCACCAGATCACCAGTGAGCTTGAACTCGCAATCAAACTCTAAATGAGCTGGTAGTACATTGTCTGAAGCTGCGTCATACAAAGATTCCATCTCCTCCAAACAGGAAGTTAAGGGTACCTCCAAAATGGGCTTCAGCAATGGAGCAAGACTGAGAGTGTAAATTGGGCCAGTGGTTCAGATCGCCCTGAGGAATTAGCTTAAGAAAAAGGGACAACTAATATGACCATTCTTTAAAGTTAAGGACAAGGTGTGTCTTTCAGGTTGATTCTGACGTCAAACTTTTTCCACCACTCTACTCCCAAAATAATGGGGTACAGAAGGTTTTTGATCGCTTAGAAATGTTCCAACAAATAATACTTGCCCACTTGATAATCCATTAACCCTAAAACCTTCAATGTGGGTATAACTTGAGAAGCCCTTCCTCTAACCATACTACGTGGCAAGTAACTAAGCTCAAGGTAGTCAACTAGGTATTGATCAATAAAGTTATCAGAGGCTACAGTATCCACCAAAATAGTAGTGCTGATTTTTTCTAAAGGGGATTCAAGGGTAGCAATCAACAAAAAATATCTAGAATTGTTTTTAATCATAGCAGACACCGCCAATACTTACCCATGAAAATATTATTCATGCATAAGCATGCCCCCAGGGTACGTTTTGGCATTAAAAAATGGAGAGGGATAGTTGACCACTCTTACTACTGAGGTCACATATCCCACCATATCTTCAGCAGTTGCATAAATATCTTTATATTGTAAAAGTAACTCTTTCTCCACCTCCTGAGTTTTGCGGATCATGGTAGTGGTCAAGCATAGGTTCTCTGGGGTGATTTAAAACTGTTTGGGTTCCATGTCAGAGCCATAAGAGAAGATATTTGGCTCAGTTTTATAAAAGGAAACCAAAATTTTAAGATGCATTTTAGGCTAAAAACGACACCATACCCATTTAGTGATGGGTTGTGCACCTTTATTTAAGGCCATCACCACCAGACGCTTTGTTGATGATCCCACCTACACTGTCCTAATGCAGTGCTGAGGAAAAACATTTTTATTGTATCAATTTTGTTAATTTTGGTGGAAAGTTGGAGAATCATGACTCTTGGATTGTGAAGCATCTGTATTCACCAGGTACAAGCAAGATGGGTGGGTACTTTTCATTGGAGGTAGAAAGAATAACGTTGAGGTGCTACAACCATCAGCAAAATGAGAAAATGGTGGTGAGTCCTAATGCGGCCATGACCAACAGCTAGTGCACCCAATTTCCACTATGTGAAAGTCCCACATGGATAATGTTAGTCACGTAAAATAAAGTGGTTGGTTGAAAAATGTAAGGAGAGTGTCTATAACTCTCCAGTTCCCAACGCGGTGGTGCATGATGAACAACCCCAATGCCAGGGAACTAGCCGTCAGTACTAAAGTGAGCATAGCCCCACAGAGAGTTCTGGAGCTAAAGTAACAAAAGGTGAGGGTGTTTAGTGAGGTATAAAAAAAAGATATCAAACAAACAACAAGGCTTGGGTGAACACTAAAGTGGAGTCCATATCAAGCGGTGACTTGGGCTGGAGTGCAAGGGTACCTCGGTCTGGAGGGGACCAAGGCGGCCCAGTGGTGAACCAGATTCAAGAGTTAAAGTTGTGCAAAATTAAATGGTTAACGTTGTGTAAGACCTCCTCAAAGAGGCCTGTGCACAGGTTCTCCCAAGTTAACATAAAAACTAAAACTAACAAGGGGATTTTATTAAGTTAAAAGTCGACCAATGAGAAAAGTTGGTCTTGAGGAAACATATTTAAGAAATTTTGGGGGAATCATTAATCAAAGGAAGTGGTGCTAAGCCAAGGTGCACCAATAAGTGCACATTTCCATTGGCAGGGTACTATATTTTGTAATTGACCAAGCCCAGGTTTTTGACTGAAAGTAAAGCTGACCCAAGCTAAAATTTCAAAGATTGAACGGGTTTTAAAACCCCATTTGCTAATCAACCAAATTTTACTGTTGCAATTTAAAAAGTAGCTTGTGCGTTTTAAAACCTGGGCATTTAACGCCAGGACATGCCTCATGCACATTCTCAGGACCAACCTGAGCATATAGGCCAGTACCCAGCGTTGGCCCATGGTATGCTTAAATTCAGGGAGGCCTGCCAACTTCACCTTTTTGGCCTCCTGACGCGCATCTTTGTCCTTGCTATAGGTTCTCATAAAAATGTCATCCTCAAGCCATGACATTATATCCACAATAAATCTCCTTTAGTGTCACTACATACAATTTTTTCTTCATCATATATCCTTCCTAAATTACCCTACTTCCATAACACTAAATTTAATAACTTATCTCACTGCATTCAGTAATGCCAAAGCCATTGTGCCAAACATTGTCCTCAATAGGCCCTTAGCTACTAGCACACCGTAGCTCACCCAAATGGTGCCTATTCCATATTATCATTATCAATTAAAGCGACTGGGTATGTTCTTAATTAGGAAATGCATTTTTAGTACATTATAGAGTGTGACAGTAGGCATTGTCATGATTTAGTTTACATCATTAGTGCAAAGCACTTTATGGTTATTATTTTTTTTGTCAGATACAGGTATCAATTTAAAATTTACATACTACTACTCATGGGTAGAAAAAGATATAAAGTTGTGGCCAGGGTCCCACCCAAAGTATAGCTTTGTTAAAATCCCATTTTCTCCCTCAGTTAATTAAGGTGGTTTACTCCAAAAGAGCACCTGAAATTATTTACCACCAATTCTGTTTAGTGTTCACTTATTGAGGTGTGGATTTGTATGATTAGCCTCATAAGGGTAATCCCAAATTCAAATATTAGTGTAGAAGTATATGAGGTATTAAAGTCTTTATTAAGACATTGTATCCTAAAATTTTTCCTGTTTGATACACAATAATGACTAGCCTATCTTCCTATGGGCTAATATTCAATTATCAATAACTTTCTTTAATTTAGATATTTCATGTTTTCTTTTGTTCCTGGTTGGCCTACCTCATCTCAATATATAGAATTTGAAAAATTTTAAGGAGTTAATATTTTAACTGTTAGTCATTTAATAGTAATGAATAAGATCATAATTTCTTTTAAAAATATAATTTTGGACCATATAAAATAATGATATTGAGAAATCAGTAGCATAGTGAGGTGGTTCCTGCTCCACTATGGGTCAGGTTTTGATTAAAACAGGTTTGAAACCAGCACAGGCTAAAATAAAACTTGGCGTGGTATATTTGTCCCAAGGTTGACCCGCCTCATTTACTTTGAAATATAAAATTTTATGCTATTAAAAGTAATTTTTCAGTTTACTGTCTTATCTACTTTTTATCATTTTAGTGTATTATGAGACCTTAATCTTATAAATGTAGTCACCCAAGTCTATGATTACTTAAGTTAAATCAAGATATTATGAGAGGCCTTCATTTCCAATAGGTAAATTCAGTTAATGTCTTTCTAAAAACTTGAACCATTTGTAACAATTACCAGTTAACATAAGCTGAAAGTGCAGGGGCAAATTGGGCCTACCAGCTTTGACACCTAGTAGGAACCTCAAGCTGTTACTTTTGGAAATTCAGGTAAGCCTTTCTGTAGGTGGGCCTTGGAGAATATCACGCTGGTTGGTTTTTTATTTGGCTATAATATTGAAGCTATATAGTTGCTCTTAATTAACTTTAGAAAATAGGCTACTTAAATTTTAATAAACTCAGACCTTAAAGGGATACTGAAGCTAATTATCTGTGCTATATTTGGGTTAAACCAATTTTAAAGGCAACACATATTAGTTAGGTAGTCACTTTTACCCTCATGCATATGAAAATTAAGTAAGTTTATATTTTTAGTTTAAGTTATCTTAATTACTCATTATGAGCTATACTGTAAAGTTAGCTTTGAGCTAATTTAATCATAAAATATTATTTAACTAATTAATCTGGTTATATAGATTTATAACATAACAAATTGTAATCTAAAATCTATCTACTTTAATAATTTTTTCTTATGTTGGAAACTATCTGCAAAGGTACTCAACATGCCACATCATCTTCAAAAAAAGCAGCTAGAGGGGGTTTATGGAGCCACATATGAATTGCTATAAGCAGACCATAAATATTGTGTTTTTTAGACATAAAGAGGAATTGGGGTTCTGTTTGGATGTCCAATGGTCTCATAAAGTATCAACGATTTCTTCTGAGTATCCCCTAGCATGTAAAATATGCCTCAACTTCCAGCACTCAATGAATCTCAATAGTTCTTTTTTAAAGCTAAGTGGTAAGTAACTTAAAGTGAAAAACAATAAGGATGATGTGATTTATGACCTTGTTATAACTTATCTTACTTTTGGAAAAGATACTGCAGCTTGCTGAAGTTGATTGTAGACTCTGATTAGATGTCACTAATGGGGTTACTAAGCTCTTGTTTGCTTGCAACTGATAAAACCAACCTATTGTGGAGACTTTCCTTACTTATCCAGGTTATTTATTTAGGAGTTTTTCAATATGAGGACTAGGCTAAGCGGTAAAAGTTTGGTCCCAGAAGACTGAAGTTTGGAAATTTAGTGACATACCAATCTATACTCTGTGACCTACGTGATTAATGAAGAGCATGTCCCTATGCGGCTTTTTCAATAAATTGATGCTATTGATATAGAAATGGATAAAAAAGATAGATCAATCTGAGAAATGTTACTTATCTAAATAAATTAAAGGAACATCTAAATTTTGGGTTTAAATGAATAATAAAGTTATTGGTACTTTCTATACTATAAGATTTTTTGAATAGTATTGATTGTAGTTTAGTATCATGACCTTACTTTTAAACCAAAGAGAAGCTTATTAAGTAACCTTTAGGAAAAGATAGCCTTTCCCAAGCGTTTGGGCCAGATTATAATGCTTCTGTTTATTCTATATACTTTTTGAATTCATGATTTTATATGAATTTTACATATTAGTTAAAGATAAAAATTGAGAAAATGAAGTAAATTTACCATCAAAAAAGTCATATTTCAACAATTGAACTTATGTACTGAACGTGTACCACATCAATCACTTGTATAAAAGAATTAGCATTGCTCTCATCATAAGAATGCCAAATTTCTAGCTGATTTTGTTTAAATTAGATTTTAGCTTTGTGTGTAAATATGGGATATAATGAACTTTTTTTATATAAATTAATTGATTTTTTATAGTAGGCCAATAAAGTTATGTTATTATAAGACAAGATAATATAGTTAAAAAACCTAAAAGTCTAGTGGGGTAAACTATGCCAAAACTAATCTATATCTATGAAATCCAAACTATGTGCAAAGGGCAATACTATAATTTACAACTTCAAGTTGGTAGTGAGAAGCTCCAGCTAGATATGCCATCTGCTTTTTGTATTATTGACAGTAAAGTATCTTTATTTAACTTCTGCAAATAGTTATAGAAGCATATTATACATGGATAAAATTACATAACTTAATTCTGATAATGTTCTTTATTTGTTACTTATAAATTGGTATAATAATATTTATGCTCTTGTCTGAACTGAATATGCTGAAATTTGATCATTTTTAAGAATTTAATTAAAGTTAGAATTAAAAAATATAACATGAATACCTATAATATGTGTTCCTATAATATCATACTAGATACTTAGTATATAAAAAGTCAGAGTAAGTTTGCTGATCTCAGATTGCTAAACATGTGAGGCTGACTCACTGTTCAGGGGGTCTACTCCGCGTAGATTAGGCACCAGACATACTTCACTTAGATCACTATCATCCGCATAGAGCAAATTCTCCTCTAAAGCTATCCTTTGTAGCATTAATCTCTCTTGTAAACTGTTTGTGCCCATGGAAAATCTCTTGTTGATACTCTTAAACATGTTTACTAGACGTTGGCCCACAGGACTCAAGGAATCCATTTCAACCTCTTCCTTTGCAGCTCAGCTCCAAGGTATCTGCAAAATTGAGTGTCCTTATTCAAGCAGAGCATATCTCAGACTGGTACTGTATTCTGCATATTTGTCTAATCCCAGACTGGATACTGGTGATTAGTTCACTTATAACACTATAAGTGATAATAAAAAGGAAAATACTGAGATTATGTGGAAATGTTTTAATAAAAAAAGTGAAGTATTTTATACTTTAAGTAAAAACCAATATAGTAAAATGAATAAATATTGCAAAAAAAGTTTAGGAATTTGGTTTTTGATATAGAGTTTTCAAAAATTCCCTAAGTTAGACAGCATCTGACTGCTGCTTTAATGGCTTCATCACTTTGAGTCAGTTTCTGTAGTCATGAGCTCCTTCTTGCAGTAGCTATCCCTGAACCTGGATGTCCATGGGCCCTTTCATCCTTCCCTGCTTCTGGGTTGTGGGCCGTTGTATATTCTTCTGATATTGTTTTATTACTAAATCTGATAATATGTTGCTAAACTCCAGTTTTAAGCAATGGCGCTCCTATGATGTACCTCACATTGGGGCTTTGAGCAAATCTCAAAATTGGTTGACTGTCAGATTTGGTGATATCTATTTTCAAGCCTCAAATGATTTTGTCAATGTAATTTAGTTGGGTCATCATCACATCATCAGCGGAATGCAAATTATTTTGGACAACTAAAGATATAAAAGTGGGTTAACTTTCATACTAATCTTTGGCAATGGCATCATATTTATTTAGTATATTTTCTATTCATTAGGGTGAAAATTATTTCGCATGACTCACTTTGGCATTGAGAAGATTGTTTGACTCTCCCAAATCTATAAAAGGGGCTCATTAATCCCCATCCACGTTGGGTTGGTCGCCTGTACTTCCACCAGTTTGAGTGTAACTCTAGTAATTCTTCTGGTCAGGAATGATCTGCTAATCATTTGTGGCCTCATCCATGATACTTCCCCTTCCAATATGAAGCTTGGGAATGACCTAAGATGCCGGAAATGTACTATATTAAACACAAAAAAGTTCAACTGCCCCAAATGGAGTATCAGCTCCTCTCTAATATAACAGTAGCAGGCTCAGTCCAAATGGCCTGTAACTTTTCTGAATGTGTCCCCCACATTTGCTAGAACAAAACCTTTTCTCTTAAACTGAACTTCTGAAGCCTAATTTGCCTTTAAACTACTAGTGGCTATGAGAAATAGTTGCTTTATGTTGTTTGAAGCCTCTAATTAAATTCTTAAAAACTCATCAGCAAACTTATGTTGATAGCTTTCAGAAGGCGGGTTCTTCTATTCTGATGAGATTATTGGTGTCAGTAAAATCAGAAGAGCGGTCTCTCGCCCATACAGGGCTTTGAATGGGGACATGCCAATCACTTGGTGGTGGCTAAACTAGTAAGCCAACAACACTGAGGGAAGCAACTGATCCCATTTTGACTTGTAATTTAGGGTCATATTCATCAAAATTCCTCCCAGGGTTCTATTCACTCACTTGACACTTCCATATGAGGTTGGAGTGTAGGGGGTAATGAACTGCTGCTTAACTTCTACATGGTCCATCAGTTTTCTCAACACGTCTGAGATGACGTTCTTCCCATTGTTTGAAAGTAAAACTTAGTGGTAACCATGCCTTGTAATAACTTGATTGTACAGGAAGCGTGCGGTGGAGTTTGCAGTATACGCCTCAACCACAGAGGCCTTGACCTACTTGGTGAAGTGATTGATTGTATTAAGATAAACTTTGATCCGTGGGAGGCAGTTGGTAAAGTCCCACCACATCAAATGAGACATTGCTGAAGGGCGCTGTAGGGGGATTGTCATAAACTAAAATTGCTTCTCCAGCAGGCGGAAACTTGAACAAGGTATGCACAACTCCAAAGCTTGGTGCACTTCATCTGACATGCACTCCCAGTAGAACCTCTCTTTCAGGTATGCTAGCGTTTTTTGAGATCTTCCATGACCCACGTGCTTATGTGCCTATATTACTAACTCCATGCGGTCACCAGGCTAAATATAGGGGTACCATTTGTTTTAAATCTTCTTTTGTAGATTTCAATTGGCACGCCACATGCTTTTGGAACATCTCCTCAAGAAGCTCCTAACTTCCTCAATTTTTTTCTGCCAGGCCTCTTCTGGTAGCCCAAATATATCATAAAGGTGATTGCTCTCTGATGATTGCAAGTGGAACACCAGTAATTATGATAGGCCATCTGTGTTTAGGTGTTTGTCTCCTACTTGATGTATTATCTCAAAATATTAGCCTTGGAGGAGTAAGCCCAGCGGTCAAGGCGTCCATTGGGATGATTCATGTTTTGCAATCAGCAGAGTGATGCATGATCTATCACTACCTTAAAATGTACCCCATCCAAATAAAGTCATGAAGACTTTGACCACTCTGATCACCACCAGCACTTGTGCTCAGTGACTGTGTATTTCTTTTCTACTTTACTAAACTCTTTTGATTAGTACTTGATCAGGTGATCCACCCCATCTTCATCCAATTGTGCCAAGATTGCACCAAGTTCTACATTGCTGGCATCAGTATAGAGTTAGAATGTCTTGTTGAAGTCAGAATAGGCCAAGATCGACGCCTCTACCAATTGTGCGTTTTACTCCGTGAAGGCCTGATCCTGTTCCAAGCCCCAATCTTACTTCATTTCCTTAATGAGCAGGTATTTGATGGGTGCTGCCAAGTCCGTGAAATAGGGTATGAACTTTCAGTAGTATCCCACCATTCTTAGATACATTTGGATATCCCTCATGCTCTTTGGTGGCTCCATAGAAAAAATAGCGTTCACCTTCCCATCTTGAGGTTTAATTCCGCAAGGGCTTTTTTATTCTAAAGGAACTCTAACTGCCTCTTGATGAAGATTCATTTGCTCCATTTCAACTTTAGATTAAGATGCGCGCAGCTATGTAAGGACCTCCCATAGGTGCTGCAGATGCTCATGAAATGTTTTTCTAAATACAGTAATATCATTGAGATAAATCAGCATTCTCTGATAATTTGAGATCACCAAAAATGCGATTCATTGCAAGCTGGAAGGTAGCAGGGGCGTTTCAGAGTCCCTTTGATATCCTTGTGGGCTCTAACAACCCCTGGCTATTGATAGGGGCGCTTTTTTCCTAATTTCTGGTGAATGCTCCATTCGCCAGTAGCCACTAGCCAGATCCATCGCCAAAGAGTACTTCAAGCTGCCCCAGTGCTTCAGAGCATCATCAATACATGAGAGTGGGTACAAGTCCTTCTTAGTTATCTTGTTCAAGGTGTGGTAGTCCATGATTACTCTATGGGCTCCATCCTTCTTCCATACAAGCAACAAAGGAGATGCCCATGGGCTCTTTGACGGTCTGATTATCCTAGCTTTTTCTAGCTGGTTCAGCTCTTGCATGATACTGTGTCTTATGCTTTCAAGTGTGGTAGGTTATGATATGAATGGTATAGCAGAACTGGTGTCCATTTCTATGGACCTTGTCCTTGCATAGACCACAATTGTTGGCTCCAGTAATGAAGATTTATCTGAACTTGTACAAAATCTCATCAAATTCCTTTTGCTACTCAGAGATTACATCCCCAATTTGAGCTCGTCAAAATCTCTACTGCATGTACAGATTCTATATCCTGTAACTGGTCAATCAGGCCAGTGCAACAATCTGTTCTTTTTTAACTCTGGTAGGCTGTGTAATTATGTTCCTAGAATTATATTCAACTCTTCAGAGTAGGTTGTGTCATAGAGCCCTGGTAGTACTCTATGTTCTTGCTTGCGGATTCCGTTGCAGCTATATGATTCCAAGATTGTATCAGATAGATTTTTACACTAATTGACAGGGTCTTCCTGCATTGATCCCTTGGTCAAATTTCTATAGTTTCTCTAGCTCTTAGTAAGAGCCTTTCCTCTGGTCTAATAATAGGCGGTAGCTGCTTCACACCTTTCTCAGTCAAGGTGTGGTGTTTGGGGTAGATTAATTGGTTTGTTTTCACCAGGCATGTACTTGTTTCCGCAGTCTTACATAATAATCCTTGAATACCAGCGGAAGTTGGTAGCTCAATATGCTCACTGTGCTGGATATATAATCAATCTTTGCTATAAACTTCAAGAGAAACTGTGTTCCAATCAAGAAGTTGTAGTGGTTGTTGTCCAAAACCACTGCCGGTGCTATTAGGACCATGCTTCTAAAGCATAAATATAATGCTGAATAGGCTCCTAAATCACATGGAACTTCTGATCCTGTGGTGCGGTACTTCATGTTATATTATCATATTGGGCATGAACTTCAGCTTCTTTATGAGTTTAGATGATATTATGTTGACTGGAACCCCGGTGTCCATTACTGTTAATAGAGCACCTTCTGTATAACCACTTCTACTTTCGTCATAATCTTTCCAAAAGGGTTTCCAGTGGTTAATACATTGGTGGCAGATTCTTTAAACTGTCTAAGAGCAGCAGCGCTCATGGTAACTTTGACAGTACTAACGCCATCTGGTGCCAAGTTCATAAAGGTATCAATATATAAAAGATATTCTTCCTCAACTGTATTAGTGACAAGGTAGTCTAATTTTCTTGTGCCAAGTAGGATTGCTCAGTTTAGATCCGTCAGTGCCAAGAACTCTCATTCTAGCAGGCACAGCCACCGCGCTAGGTGCCTCTAACATGAGGTATCCTGAACTATCCAAATCATCATCTTCATGGTTATCTGCACCATCAGTTTGGAGATCAACCCAGATTACATAGTTGGGGGTATCCTCTTTAGGGGGTGTGACCTTCTTTTCCATGGATAGTAATGGACAAGATTATGAAAAGAGCACAGGCTGATGGCACTTATTAAAGGTTAACTATTGATGAGGCAAGCACTTGTAAGAATTGAGATGAGCTCAATTGTTACATTTTGACTCAGATTTATAAAATAAAAAATTTTAGTCAATTTGCTTTAAAATAATTTTAGATTGGTCATTTTGGGCGCTGAGTTGTGCCTCACCCAAATCAAAGATTAGGCTTATACAAGCCTAATCTATGATTTGGGTGAGGCCCCCAAAGGGCATCCTTTATAAGGCACACCTGCCAATTCTGAAGTTTACTTCAGAAATCTAGCCTTAGTATTCCCTTCCTGGGAAGCATTGTCAATTGCTCCCCAGATGAGCTCTGGTCAGAGGTCCCTTTTTCTTATCCTGAATAAAAATAAAGGTTGTTTTGGGGTTTGCATACCTTGCTTACTTGTTGGTCTTTTTTGGGTGTCCGGTTTTAAGGAGCTTTTTGAGTGGGTTGGGTTAGACCAACCCCCCAGAGGACCTTGCGTAAACAACTAATAGTAGGCAATGTTTGGCGCTGTCAGTGCCCCAAACCTCTCCCTACTCATTTAGGCTGCTTTGGTTGCTTTTTGGTGCGCCAAAGAATCATTTTAATATACAACAATCAGAACTGAGGTTTTTCTGTCTGTGACAGCAATCAGGTGTTTTGAAACTCTTTGCCTTTGGTTTTTCACCTTTGTCATTAGTGACATAGAAGGTTTTTTTAACTTGTCAGGGGGTGATGTTGGTCCCATGGCCTTGTATTCAGCTTTATACATCCCTTATACGTTAAGTAATGCTTCCTTAGTGCCTTGAGGGACGTTGCGCTCTTTAAACGCAAGAGCCATATGAATCTTTAAGTTAGGATGCATCTTTAATGAACTAAGTAAAACGGTTTTTGTAGTAGGCAAATCCATAATTCCTGTAGTCCACAATTGTTGAGCTTTTAAATATTTATTGGGAGTTATAGTTTTGACTGACCCATTCTTGCCCATTTCACTAGGAGGATTTCTTATTTCATATCTTGGACATCTTGTTTGCTATCAAACTCTGGAAGTAGGATATTTTCACTTTGGCTCAAGATAGTCCAGGCCATAGGCTCACACTAAGGATCTCTTAATCCTCCAAGGTCATACACCCTTGCACGTGGCAAGCCTTTTTTGAAATTGGTAGCGCTATCCATGCTGTTCCATACCTTTGAAGAAAACCTGAAAATTGCTCCTTCTTCAGGTATGTACATGGTCTTAAAGTATAGTTTAAAATTGTAATCTTCTTCAACAGGGTCGGCGTGTTTATGGTCAGTTGTTTAGCAGTTCTGAAAGGTTGTGGTACATTCTGTTGAGTGAGCCATATAGGTGCCTCCAATCAAGTTACTGGTCAAGTAGAGGTTGGGTCTAATATTTAGCATTTGTTCTTCAAATCATCTATACTCTTATCCATAGCAAACACCATATTATTGTGCTGTTCCAAGCGCTCTCAAAATTTATAAAAAGTGTTGATGGTTTCCCCATTCTCTTTCTCAAGGAAGATGAGACATCTCTTTATATATTAAGCGTAGATTTCAGTTTATAATAGGTGATGGTCCTCTTAAAACAGGTAGTGAGGCAATTAGTGCTCTTCTGGTGGTCTCTTTGTACTCTCAACATCGTTGCATAGATTGCGCACTTCTAATTTTAAAGTACAAAGTCTTGAATGGATTGTTTTCTCCTCCCTCACCAGAACCTTAGAAGAATCTTCTCCATGATCTACTTCCATATCCGCTTCATCATTGAACTGCTCAAGAGAACTCTCATGACCCTAACTAGGGCCTGATGATGCCACCCCTGTAGTGATCACCACAGTCAGCTCGCTGACCTTGGCTTGCTAACATGTGAGGCTGACTCACTGTTCAGGGGGTCTACTCCGCGTAGATTAGGCACCAGACATACTTCACTTAGATCACTATCATCCGCATAGAGCAAATTCTCCTCTAAAGCTATCCTTTGTAGCATTA
The DNA here is from genome assembly GCA_022478985.1 of Massospora cicadina. Classification (NCBI taxonomy): domain Eukaryota; kingdom Fungi; phylum Entomophthoromycota; class Entomophthoromycetes; order Entomophthorales; family Entomophthoraceae; genus Massospora; species Massospora cicadina. The sequence continues at coordinate 14,867 of JAKSZP010011959.1, forward strand.
ATCTCTCTTGTAAACTGTTTGTGCCCATGGAAAATCTCTTGTTGATACTCTTAAACATGTTTACTAGACGTTGGCCCACAGGACTCAAGGAATCCATTTCAACCTCTTCCTTGGCAGCTCAGCTCCAAGGTATCTGCAAAATTGAGTGTCCTTATTCAAGCAGAGTTTATCTCAGACTGATACTGTATTCTGCATATTTGTCTAATCTCAGACTGGATACTGTTGATTAGTTCACTCATGTTTATAAGTGATAGTAAAAAGGATAATACTGAGAATATGTGGAAATGTTTTAATAAAAAAAGTGAAGTATTTTATGCTTTAAGTTAAAATCAAAATAATAAAATGAATGAATATTGCAAAAAAAGTATAAGAATATGGGTTTTGATATAAAGATTTTCAAGATTCTCAGTTAACAGCTTCTAGCAGCTGTTTTATTGGCTTCATCTATTTGAGCCAGTTTCTGTAGTCATGAGATCCTTCTCATGGTTTTATCCTTGAACCTGGTTGTCCAGGGGCCCTTCAATACTTTCCCACTTCTGGGTTGTAGGCGTTGTATCTTCTTATTATACTTTTTATTATTAAATTCTGGTAAGATGCTGCTCAACTTCAGGTTTGAGCAATAATGTTTCTACAATTTGCCTTGCATTGAGATTTTGAGCAGCTTTCAAAATTGGTTGACTGTCAGATTTGGTGATATCTATTTTCAAGCCTCAAATGCTCTTGTTATAGTAATTTAGTTGGGTCATTGTCACATCATCAGCGGAATGCAAATTTTTTATTTCTCCTAATGTATAAAGGGGGTCCTTTTTATACTAATTTTTGGTGACATCATTATCTTCATTAAGTAAATCCTTTAAATTGTTGAGGCAAAAGTTTATTATGCATACGTCACTCTGGCGTTGACAAAAATTGTTTTCTCTCAACAAAAATTATAAAAGGGGAAATTTTGTCTCCATCTGCATTGGGTTGGTCGCCTGTACCTCCACAAATTTAGGATAAACTCTAGTCAATCCACTGGTTTATTAATGATCTGCTAAACTGTTTGTGATCTAGATACACAACAGTCAGGTTTTCTATTTTTAACATATTATAACTCAAAAACTAGCCCAAAATGATACAAAGGTGTATAATATAACGTCATAAAGTACATTGAAAAATTGTATTGCAACTTATGACGTCCCAGTGTTTCTATTAATAAACTGCATAGTATTTAGATTTAAGAAATTTTTAGTGCTTATTAGGATTTCTGGAAAGTTAACCATATCTTTAAGTGCATATATAAAAACAGAAAAATTCATTTACTAGAACAATAATTTTATATTTTCAGATCAAAGCATTTAGACATAATTTAATAAGTTGTGTCCAAGAATATTAATTCCAATAAGCTTCATTTTCTATTCAAAGAAAAATAAATAAATAAAGCTAAATTTTTACTTTTTATACCTTTCTTTTATTATTTTTATATATAATTTACTTGTAACTTAATGTTGCAGTTAGTAATTGTTAATTTATTTGCTGCTTAGGTACTAGCTTTATTACACTAGAACTTGTTGTATTGAAAATGGAGATTTCCATGTTTAAATTTAGGACTTTATCTATATGTGATTCAAAGGATTTTAGGATGCCGTTTACTAAAGATTGTCTCTTTTTCCCAAATTATCATTGTCTAATGGCTCCCAAACTTCTTATCAGTTTGTGAGTTTTTCATAATATTTAATATTCCTGCTTTTATGTTATGCTGCTCATCTTCACTTAATCAAAAATAGGTAAAAATTTATTCATCACTTATTTTGGCTTTATCACCATTCCCCTCATATTAAATTTTTCCTAAATCATGAGTGACCTGAGCTTCCCTCCCATTTGTAAAGGGATTGATTAATTTCAATAATGATTTTGTGCATCTCAATCTTTCTGTTATGCAACATGAAGGCTCATTTCAGTATGCCTATTGTTTATTTGCTCCCAGCCTTATAATAATCTCATTTTCTCCTACTAGTCTCTTTCAGACTCCTCAACTATTTATAAAGTTATCTAAGTTTTTTGTTCTTCTTATTATTTAAAACAAAAATTGATGCTTTTTGCTGAAGCAATAGCTGCATCTTTCATTAATAATTTACTCAAAACTTTCTAAATTATCATGATTCTTTTTCTGTTAAGGATACAAAGCTCCATTAACCCCAAGTAGTCTGGCCATGTGTGTAGCATGAGTTCCTTCTTCATACTACATGTACAGGTTATAATTAGCTGATCTATCTCTTACCTTCCTAATCTAGAAGGCAGCTGATAATTCTAACAATAAATGTGATCCTTTATCTAAAATGACAAATAATAACTATAGTTGAGTCACTTCATTCAAGAATTAAAATAGATCTCATTATGAGGATCATTGACTACACATTACAATTATGGTAAAGAGTTGATTTATTGAAAAAAGGTTTGAATGGAAAGTCGTGGGGTCAACTACAATGCAATCTGTTTTAGTTTAAAAGCTAATAATGGGAGTGGAATCATATTAAGACTCTGATTTGTAAGTTAGAAATCAAGTCAATATCTATTCAACAATTTCTTCCCTCAACTTAATTTACCAATTGATCTTTGATGGGATGGTTGTCAGGCTCATAATAGGGTTGAAGAAACTTGGCATGAATGCGATTAACTATTCTATTTCAACCAATCTTCAAATAGTGTATGCTTTAGCAGCAACCCAATCAATTACAATGTAAGTTCTTTTTTCATAATGTGGTCAACATATGCGTCCTAAAAAATCCATAAATACCATAATAAGTGACTCAATAATTGACTGCAAATCCCATCACTGTGAGCTTATTAGAGTCATCCCTCTCTTTCTGATTAAATTTTCTAGTCAGGTAGCTCTATAGACTATGGTCTAAATTTTTTAAAAAGATTTTACCAGTCAGTCAAAGTATTCAGATGGCCAAACTTTGTCTTTATCAATAAATGTTGTAGTGTAATAAAGAAAGTAGCAGGTTGTTGACTGTGCAAAAGCTGGAAAGGTGAATATCCCATACCACTGTGGCAACTGATATTGTAAGCAAAAACAGTTGATCCACTTATATAGCTCATTGAGATGGAGAATTGTTGGTAAACTCTAAAGAGCTTACACTAAGATAGGATTGGTACATTCCACCATTCCTTTGGTCTCAAGGTTATAAGGGATGGTAAGAACTCTGCAAATCCTCATAAGCTCATTTAGTTTGAGAATAACTCAAGGTGTGTTTTAGTGGTATTGTCCATGAGAATAACTTGTGGAATTCAATGCCAGCATATTGTTTATTCCATTATATCTTTACAATTGATATAGCTCCAAGATTTTTGAGATGTTGAGCCTTAATCCACATATTTAGATGATAAATTACTACTATTATGTAATAGAATTTGAGAACGTTATTCAATGAAGGTCCTAGACATCAATAGAAACTGTGTACCAAGCCCAATTATGATTGACCAACTGGTAAGTTTTGTGAGCTTATAGGTCTGATGGGCTTGACATTTGTGACATTTTTTAACACATCTTGAATGTCAAATCTTAAGGACTCTCAAATTTAACTTTGTTGAATAGATTTTAAGGTCTTAAGTAGACCTCCATGGCCCACTATGCAATGAGATTGCATGATTATATTCAGACAAACTAAAGTGGTGGTTATAGTCTTTAGTCACTCCTTACAATTTTATACAATTGCTCATCCCAAATTTTTGTGCCTTTCATTAGTTGATCTATTGTATGATGAATAGCAGGCTTTTTACTGGTAAAAATTATGCTTTCATTTTTTATATAGCTGATCAGCAAAGGGGGGTTAGCACTGTTATGACAGGCAGCTGCAAAATCCATCATCATTCTAATGTGTGTATCCTGAGCAATAAATTATTTCATAGTCATAGGCTTGTATTTTAAAGCTTATTACGTTAGCCAGCCTTGGGGTTTCTTGATATTATATAATTAGTGCAAGTTAACATGTTCAATGACAATCATGAACTTATACCCAAATATGTAGAATTAAAATTGGTTTTAAATATATATGATGTCTAATCATTCTTGTTTGTTTATCATTTAATTGCATTAATGCTTGTCCAAGCCACAACTGTAGAAATTTATCAAATGCTCATCTTTGACATCCCCTATATGGTAGAGTACAGCGCCTATAGCCATGAGAGATGCGTTGGATTGCAATATAAAAGCATGATTGAAGTTGAGGTATCTCAGAATGAGGGCTTCAGTTAAGGCTTTCATAGATGTTCAAAGGAGTTTTTATATTCTTGTGACCATTGGAAGGTGATTCCTCCTCAAGTATATATAGTAAAGGCTTGGTAAGTTATGAATACTGGTACAAATTAGCAGTAGTATTTGACCATTTCAACAATATCTTGGATATCTCGCTTACTTTCAGGTTCTCTGATGCAGTTGATGGAACCAAGATTTTGAGTTTGTGTCCATATTCCTCAAGTGTTGATGTTGTTCCACATATTCCATATTAGGCTTGATTCTGGCATTTGCTAGGCTTGATCCTAACTGATCTTAAAACAGTCTCTAAAAGACCTCTTCTAGTTGCGCTAGAGTTGAGTAAAAAATTTTAAGAACACATTTATGTTGTTGAGATTGATCAAGTTGCAACTCATCTCAAATCAATCATGATAGTGTCCATTGCCCATTGGAATGTGGCCAGCGCATTGTACAGTCCTTGGGGCATTTGAGTCAGTTTTTCATCCTTGAGTGGTAATATTTGCACACTTTTCCTGGTATTAAAGGGGAAGGACAATCTGCCAGTATCCATTGATGAGGTCTAGAGTGGTAAAGAATTTAGCTCCTCCTAATTGTTTCAAAGCATCATCTATTCAAGTTAAAAAAAGAATCCTTTTTAGCTATATTATTCAAACATTGGTGATTGATTATGCCTCTATTAGAGATATCTTTTTTCTTAACTATGAGTACCAGACTGACCCATGGGCTGCACAAGGGGACAACCATTCCTTGACGTATAAGCCTCTCAAATTCTTAATAAACCTCCTTATCTCTGGCCTTTCTTATCCATATCAGCTGCAATTGATTGGGTCTTTCATCCCCAGTATCAAAATGATTTTAGATCCCCAAAGCGCATCCAATGTTGTAGTCGATATTCACATTTACTTGAGCGTAATTTTAATGAGAGCCCTCGCTTGATCTTTTAGACCCTCAGTTAAAACATAGATATGTTCACAAGGAATGCCTGCACATTTTGGTAGGGGTGATTTATGTAAACTAAACTCTGTCAGATTTCTGAACTCATGTATTTTGCAACTTTTTTTCAGTGGAGAGAGATACAGACGCGAACTTCTGACCTCTTTTGATTAACATTTTGGATGCAGTTAGGTTGGCAAGTATTACACAGATCTCCTGGTGGGTGGGAGAGATTATTGCAGGAACTGTGAAAGTTTCAGTTCTCAACTGTTTCCAGAGGATTTAATATATCCTAACAGCCTTCAAGTAACTATAGTTTATTAAAGTTGACACCACACGTTGTTATTTATGGTATATGAAACAGTCCCTAGAGGCTTTAAGTGGGATGGCTTTGTTCTCATGAATGGTGGCAGAAGGAGGAGAACTCTTGTGGCCCATTTCCTGGTAACGAATAGGCACTACACCATCGTTATAAACCACATTGAGAAGTTATTTCTGTGAGTTAGAGAAGTATGATTATCTTTTTGAGTGATGAAGAGATAATTTTTAGCCTAAGATAGTAAAAGTGTTATCCTCATAGTTTAAAAAGGCACCATATAACTTCAGAAGATCAGTGACAAAACAGTAATTGGTAGTTATCATTGGTAAGCACTATAGCAGATGCACTAACCTGCAGAGAGATGAACCTCATCAGTAAAGTAATATACACCCCTTTGCTTATGGTACTCATGGGGTCATCTGTTTCATATCATAGATAATGGCTACATCAGGAGCTATTCTCAATTGTTTTTCAAACTGACTGGATACTTATTCACAGGAGAGCTGCTATCAATAGTGACTCATACCAAACTTTGTTTACATGAATATCAATATAAGTACAATCAGAAAGATATTTTAATTACCCACATACTGCAAGTATAGAAAAACATCAACTTTGTTATTCTTGGTCTTGATTTGTTCTCTTACAATGGAAAGTGGGTATTCAAGATCTCAATTGGTAAAAAAACTGACTTTCTTTAGGAAAATTAGGAGTCAGTTTGTCAGACCTAACTAACTTAACTTGTGAGGCTAACTTGCTATGGAGGGGTTCTATTCCACACAGATTAGACACCAAGCGACCTTCTGAAGAGACATAATCATCATTACTGTAAAAACCTCTTATGATGCTACCACATGTAGCATCAATTTTTATTATAACTCTTCATGCTCATGGCGAAACTATTATGAAAACTCTCTGATATGTTCTCTGTTACATTGGCCACCTCAAGACACAATGAAATCCTATCTAATCTCTCCCTCACCAGCTCATCTCCAAGTTATCCTTACAAACAAAAGTCTTGGTCTTCCAGAGCTAATATAAGACTGGCTACTGTATTCTGAACAAATGCTAATCCCAGACTGGTTACTGACGATTAGATCACAAAACTGATATAAGTGAACCAAAAAAATAAACTGAGATCCTATGAAAAAGATTATTAATATAATATAATTGAAGTATTTTTATACTACTTCATAGAGATCAGGATAAATTCAAAGGGAAATTGAAAATAAAATGGATCTTGGGGTATCAATAAAGGTGGTCTTCATGATCCTCTGGTGAGTCTGAAACTGATTTCTGCTTTAGTTATGGCATCCATTTTCCTTAATTCATGTATCTGCAAACTCTGTCTTGTGGTGGTTATCCCTTAAACATAATGTTCAAGGGCCCTTTGTACATCTCAACTTCTGGGTTGTGGGCTGCAGCTCTACCTTAGGTTATTATTTTTCACCCCAATTTGGTAATATGCTGATATGCCAGGTTCATTTGATGGTGCTTCTCCAATGCGCCTTGCTTCTGTTTTTTGTATGAAACTCAAAATTGGTTGATTGCTTCTTGTGGTAGTATTTTATATGAAAAGTTTGATCATTCTGTTAGGGTAATCTGGCTCAGTCATATCTTTTTCATTGGGCCAATTTAAACTATTTTAAACCCCCAAAGGTATAAAAGGAGGTCAAAACTCATAGTATTTGGTAGAGGCTTCGTCATATTTATAATAATAGCTCTCTTCAGCTGAAAGGTACTAAATTATATCAGGTGACGTCATTCTGAGCGCTTGGACTGCTGACTCCTATAAAAGGAAATTTAATTCTTAACATGGCTAAAAATCTTCTGCAACTTTGTCTGTCTGGTATTGGACTATGTCTTTCCAGTAGACAAGGAATGATCATTGATGACTTTGCGGCAATACACAATAGTAGAAAATGAGACTTTTAGTTATCTCTAAATTGGTTGTGCTGCAATTTGGGTATCATAGGGTTTGTAGATAGCTTCTTATCCCTCTTGTTCTATAGCCGCTTGTTGACTTCTGGTGATGTCTGACACTGTAGAATGCTCTTATTGGACTCTTGAGTATAATTAAGATTCATATTTTCCTCCTGACTCTGGGACAGACCTTGATTATAACTGGCAGTAGAGCGTCCCCCTTCTACCGCCAAGTTTTTTTACCTGGCTTTCATCCCCTTAGAAAGGTTACAAGGTTCATCCTAGGATGTTTTTTGGGCAGGAGGTCATAAAATTTTCCTTTGATTTACAGCTTCAACAAGTTATCTCAGAGAGATTATGTTAATTGACAAATTTCTTGAGGTTGAGGAAAGTCACTGTGGGCCCTCTGTTGCCTTTATTAACTTATATAGGTTAAATGGTTCACACTTCCACATTGGGAAGTCCAAACATAACTTTGCACCTCCCAGGTATTTGATCATGAAGAGTGTATATAAATCCTTCAAGGCACCAAAAGCAAAGAACGGTGCAACTCTGGGTAATTCTTAGAAGCATAAAAGCACAATATTGACATTGAAGTCCACCATGGCTTTAGCACCTAGTGATACCTGGACCTCATGGTAAAATCATCCAGTAAACTTAATATTGGTTTCATTATTGTTAAACTAAATGGTCATAAATGAAGCCTTGCAAGTAGCCATGCATTTGGGACTACTGAACTCTCATAAAACCGAATTTTCCACATCAGCAAAGGTCAAATGCTCCTTGGGTAAGTAGGGCATGAACATATCTTTACTCTGGTTATCTAAACAGTTAATCACAGTAGTGGCATATAAAGAAGGTCATCAGCTTCATATAAATTCATATTGAACATTTTTCAAACGCGATTACACATACTTGTGCTTGTCAAATTTGGGAATATTAACCAAATTAAATTGCTGGAATCCTGGATAGAAACTTCCTGACATGGAAGTCATTAGTGCAGCATTAACTCTAAGGTCTTGGGTTACTAGTACAAGGTTTACTCTGTTCTGGAAGTGGTGTCCTCATGGAAGGAGTCAAAGGAAGCAAGGATGTTGGTAATAAATGGGTAGGTTGATGAATTGGTTCTTTGGTAACCTCCTCTTCCATGGGTTCCGCTCCAAATAGCTCTGAATGAATGGGTAGAAATGGTTTGATAAGGGCATTGGCATCTACCATCATGCATATCTTCTCTTTAATGCTCCTAAGGAATTCAGTTCTTCTGCTCCTAAAGACATTGTTGCTTGAACGGTCATAATTATTTGAGGCTTATCACATGTCATGCACACAAGCGTGAAAGTCCTCAAATTCACCCTTATGGGAAGTCTTCATGTTATGAAGTTCATAAACATGATGGTATGGTTCATTGTTTGACTGAAGAAGATCTTCCGCTCTCTTGTTAAAGTGGCAGAAAAATCCTCTCATCCTTTTATATCCCGCTGCATGGGTTTTTGTTGATTTCCAGTTTCTTGCAACTCAGACAGGAGGTGTTTGGTAGTCTTGATGTTGCTTCATAAATACTGTGCAGCCACCCCCATTTGTATTGGATGTATTGGTATAGTGCCTCAACCACCTTGGCCTAACAAGTAGAATCCTCCAGAGTGACATGGCCATGTTTATTTTCCTCTTTGAGTTGAGTCATTCCTTAAATCCATTTGTTGGTGAAACTGCAATGTTCAAGTCTTGATGTCCTATGGGCAATACGTTCTGATATAAAGATTAAATAGTTAATCAAATCATAGTAAATTTTGCACACTAAGGTTTTAATTGTCATTAACTACCTGGTGAACACTTTGGAAACTGGTTTCAAGCTGCTTATTTAGTCCTGAAGCATTTTCTCATTTTGTTGGTTTCTGTTAAACACTTCCATAATTAAAGCATGGTGGCGAAAATGGTCAATTGGGAATCTTATACGGTGGATTATAGATGCCTAGCAAGATATCTCCCCATCTTAGCTAGTCTATTAGCTTGTTGTAGTATTTTATTATGCCTCAGAGACTAAAAATTCTCTATATCTGACCAGCTTGTCCTGATTATTCTGACAATAAATAAAAATGCATTAGACCAGATTGTTTGTGGCTAAAGAGCCAAAATCCCCAAAGCATCATATACCTGATCTGTTTCAGCTTTTCTGGGGTGAACATATAAGTATTAAAGCTCTCAAACCAAGGAAAATATTAAAATCTAACTTCTTTCAGTCCCATTCAATCAAAGTAGGAGAATTCTTATAGAAAATGATGGATTGATATTCTTACCATATTCCCCTTTCTGAGTCAGATCCATTGTAAATATATAAAAATTTATGTAATGATACTACAGCCCCCTATAATGAGCACCACTTGTGTAGCACAAGTTTCTTTTTCCTGCTATATGTACCTTTTTAGTTAGCCAAAATAAGTATCAGCTTTCTAATCTACAAGACAGCCAATAAATTTGACAATAAACATAAAATTTTTTTAGAATAGGTAAATAATATCTATAGTTGAGTTGCTTCATTCAAGATCTAAAGATAACACATGATGAGACTCATTGGTCTTAATAAAATGCAATTGTGGGTAGGAGTTGATTTAATGAAAAAAGTTTGAATGGGAAGTCATGGGTCAACTACATTTCAATTTGTCTTAGGGTAAAAAATAATAATAGGATTGGAATTTTTATGACTCTTATTCACAAATTAGGAATCAAGCCAATGATTATTTAACAATGTTTTCAAGGAAAATAAAATATTTATAAAGATAGGATGATGTAATGTTTGTGGTGCTTATAAAGGAAAAAATGAATTCCTATTTCAGATATACTGTCTAATCTACTATTGATCCATTTAATAATTTGTAAAATTCTATGTCTATACTTGCTTACGCCAAGTAACTCTAACTCATATATACTTTGTCTAAACATCAATAAGAAAAAGCCTTTTATGCATTTTCATGCTACTTCACAAAACTTTTCCTATAATTCAGATGAAACCCCCAGACATAAAACTTATTTAAATCATGGAGATCATAAAAGAGTAAAAAACATATATTCATTATAGCCAAGTTTTTATGTATCAAGTTTTGACTTATAAAAAGCTTAATATTTTATTATTTCAAGATACTTTATCTATACTTGAGGTATTAAAGATGTTGATTAATGGGCTGCTTGCACTATAGCCACTTTTCACCTTCAAGGAGACCCCCTTTGTGATTAATATCTCACTTAGCAAGACTCTCAAGTATGACCTTCTATACAATGTATCACTAGGTTTATTTAATTTTTTATGCCGTCTCTCACAAATCTATTTTAACTTACAACATGATGTTGCCCCTCAACTCTCAGAACGCTATATATTGTGCGTCATGAACTTCACTCAGGTTTCTCTTCTTTATGCAATGCTGTCCATTTTCACAAAAAAACTCTGAAAGTAATCAGTACCCTTCCCCATCCTTTTGCACTAATATAAATATTCATTGTCAGTTATTATTGCCAGATAAACCCCTTTATTAATTTTTTTAGCTTCACCAATATCCTGTATTCTTGCGTTCTAACTTCTTTTTTATTCTAATCTAAGAGGGGCGTTCTGCCATTATAACCTGGCATAATTATAAGTACAACAGAATATTTAATTTTTAATCATTTTTAAGAGTAACATTTGTCTTCCTACCCTTTATTTACTATTATCATTATTGTTTTCATGAAATATTTATAAAATATGCACAACATCAATATATCAACAGAAATTTAAGATTGACAAGAAATAAATACACTCTTTTAAAATTGACCAGGAATTCACTAATAAGATATAAAGATATACTTTTGATGCTCTTCCTTATGCATGTGTCAAAACATTAGCTTCTATATCAAGATTTTTAAATAAGATAGTCTTTATTTTTATCTTTCACTTTTTAACAAATATATAAGCTTATTTTTTAATCTATAGTCTAAGACTAGAGAGATTATTGATTTTTAGTTTAGACTTACCATATTCATGTTCTCCTATGTTACTTGTTTTCAATTTATTCGAGGTATGCTGACCAGGGGATAGACAGTACTGAATCACAACACTCTTAATGACAAAAAACGCCCCCCCTTGGGTTGGGACCATCTAATACTAAAAAAAATGACAAAACAAAACTACTAACTAGGTGGGAAGCAGAAACTGCTAACCCACCATGGCAGAGGGTGAGGAGGGGTTGGGGGGTTGGTTTTCAGTAAGACCCTCCTCAATCAAGGGATGTTGATTACAGTACCAGATCAGAGCAGAGAGCCAGAGCGTTGGGGCATCCGCATAGTGGGGGTTGAGGTCAGCGTAGTAGGAGTTTTCCACTTCTGCATCAAGATAATGATGGGAAAGTGTTTCAACAAAAGCTGCGAGGAGAACTTCAGCTTCTTTGCGGGCTTCAGGAAGCTGGGTGAAAAGGGAGATACTGTGGCAGGTGATTTTGGCTGAGGGGTTGAATGAAGCAAGCGTTGCAACATTCATAACAGCAACTTCAGCATCATTAAATAGTTTCAAGATGTCACTGCAGGGAGATTCAGGTAAGTCAGGGGGGAAGAAGAGGGTGAGCAGGCCATGCTGGAGCTGAGCCACTGACTGGGCCACCGCGGTTCATAGTTTCAGGCAATGAGGAGAGGCCACCGCAGCTAAGGCGAGCTGGTGATCACTTTGGAAGGGGGCTGTATTGGGCAGAGGAGCGAAATGGCGAGGGGTAGAGTTTTCATCAAAGTCAGGAAGGAAAAATTCCTCCTGACCATAATTGCTTTGGCAGAGAGGTTGACCTGTATGCTTACTAATGAGGACATTACCTGATTCGTCAGTTTCAGCCAATAGATCCCATGGATTTTGGTTCACTGGAATAGTGGCGTTCAAATTTGGATGGGTGGGATTGGGCAAATGGGCAGCTGCTTGGGTGCCAATAATGGTCCAAGCATTGCTCTGATTGGCTGGGGTAGATTTAGGTGGGAGAGTGAGGCTATAGGTTTTGGAGGGGGCTCATTTTCCATGTGGGCCCACTGAACAAGATTGGAGGGTGGGAGAAAGCAAAGCGCCCCATACTGAACCTCCAGAGGGGGCTCAGAAGCTGCAGCAGTGGACTTAGCCTGAGGGCACGCTCTTTTTGCATGGTTGAGGCCAAAGCAGAGAGAACAAATCTGCCTACCATTATTGACCTGAGCCCAAAAGAAATGCTCAGGTGCTGCAGCCACACTAGCGCGGGGTGGGATTTGTTGGGCTATGGTAGGGTGGTGTGGTATGATGGTGACTGTTGCCCGAGGAGCAGCAAGGCGCTCCACACCAGATGGAATGGCAAAGATGAGGTTGGGCTGAGTGCCATAAGCCATGAGCCCCACGACCAACTGGTCATATAAAACCTGGGGTGGAAGGTGGGATGGGAGATTTGCAAAGGATACCACCAGCGTGGTGTCTGAAGGGAGGCAAGTACAGGTTGTGGGAATGGGGTTTTTTTTTTAAATTAGAGGAGTTTGTGCTGCCGCTTCAGCATCCTCCTCAGATTGGAACCCAATATCAAAGTTGCCCTTAAAAGGGCGGAAGTCTATAAAGCCAGCAGGCGCAAAGGCCGCAGTGGCTAGGTCAATAATTGCCTTATTGGCATATGGGAACAAACGCCCATATTCCACTCTAAGGCAATAGCAAATGGCAGAGCAAGGGAGGGCGAGAGGATGGGGGTGAGAAGGGTGGACGTGCGCCAGGTGGAGCGTTAAGTCCTGTGGGGGGACAAAATGGTTGGAAGCAGTGGGTGGGCTGTTTGAGCTCATCTGAACGCGCTTGCCCATGGGGTGGAAAACGCTAGGTGGGGGTGCACTGCTGCCCCACACTAGGGTGGCAGGCTGTGGAGCCAAGGACATCAAAGAATAGGTTTGGGCAGATGGCTGTGGATAAATAAAACTTAAATTTAAAATTGCTCAAAAGTGACTTTGAGCGGTAAAAGAAAGTTTTTCCTATGTTACTTGTTTTCAATATCATCTTTTAAATTTTAGATACTAAGGTAAAAATAAATAAAACATATGATAAAATTTGCAATTTAGATATATTTGTTAAACAGTAAACTGATATTGTCAGCATCTGATTTGTTCTAAACAGGGATGTGATATAAGGGCAGTATTGAGGCTTCACTTATTTGAATTTTAGTGTTTAGTTAAATGTTGGGAATAGCTACTAGTAAAAAATATAAGTAATTAATTTGAAGCTAACTTATAAAAATTTATTCATACTTTGCTCTATATGTTTTGTATTGTGTAAATTGTTTTGTTCATTTTTAAACTGATTATATATTAAATTAGACCTTTAGATATCTATAGGGCAAATAGTAACACATTGTTAAAAGAATAGTCTTAACTTTGACAAGTTATACATAATTCATTCTTAATTTTTAAAACATTAGTGCTTCCTCTTTCAACTGAAGTTTAATATTCAACTAAATGAGGCTTAAGGGCTCCATTGGGGAGAATTTATTTTGGAAAATTTTTAATTAACTTACTAGCATATTTTGTAATTTAGCAATTTTTTATTTTTAAGTGCAAATTGTTTTGTTTTAAACGTCCTTAAGATTTGTTAACTATTAAGTCTTTACTAATAATGGAATATATATGATATTAACTAAAGATAAACAATACTAACCTTGACTGATTCATGAATTTAATAACGTCTCATTTAAAATCCTTATAGAAAAACATATTTTTAAGAAAATTGAGAAGGGATTTAATATATTTTGTTTTCTGATCCATAGTAGTAATTTGATATTCAAATTTTTCTCATAGTACTTTATATGGTTCTGACCATATGTAGCTAACTTGAGAATCAATAAACCAGGAAAATACGATAGATTAGCACAACATAACAAGCTGAAAGATTAGAAGGGAGCATTATAAAAATATAATAATATGTTTTTGTAGGTAGGAAATTATAAAGAGTTATTTTATGGCTTGTGTAAAAATTTATTGTTTCTAGTTATTATCAGCCAATAACCCCTAAAAACTTTTTACTTGCACAGGTTCAGTTTTTGTGCAATTTGTCCGTGTTGTATAGTATTTGATATTATTGGTTGATAATAGTATGATGATTATTATCTGTAGTTGAATGAACATCTTAGATCTTGGCCCAACGCTTGGCCAGTATTCCCGCTTAAAATACTTGAGATGTTTTGATATAGGGATATGTTTCCTTGTACTGTTCAACCTGATTTTCTCTGAGATTCCCTGGTGACAGTTTCTCTGTTTTAACACACAGTCAGCAGCAATCCCCTATTGTTTCTCCTTCTTCTCTAGATCCCCACTTGGATCTTTACTCTTTTTCCTTAAAGAGTCTCCCAATTATTGCACACTGCAATAATATCCTGGAGAAGAATAGAACAATCAAAAGCTGGTAAAGTTTTCTACTTAAACCATATCCTGGATGAAAACTATAAAACTTTATACTCTGTTTTAAACTCTGGTTTTCTTTTGTTTACTATAAGTGAATTCTAGGGAATTTATAGTGGGTATTTGGTTATCTAACCCTTGATTGACACCTCTTTGATGAAATGGTAGCCATTGCTGTTGAATCACCCATCCTCATCTCAGCAGCGATGGTCTTCCCCATCCTGGCTAGGATTCTGTCATTGGACATCCTCAAGACCTAAATGGAAAGAGTCAAAAATGTGTCCCTAACAATTTCCTCTTGATCCAAGCAAACCAACCATATTTGGCTAGCTACCTGCTTAGGTTATGGGACTTGTTACACATTAAGGCAGGTCATGAACCAATTAATTAATTTGCTAGTTGTAGGCAGCATCACTTGCCTCACAACTTACTACTTATATTTTACAATCAGTTGGTGATGAAACCTGACCAATCCCAATTATTACGCCTGATAGTTAATCACTATCAGATGCCCCTATTTTGTTGGCAACTCCACCTGACAAAATCTTAAGCATTTGTCCAGATCAATCCCTGATGTATATGACCAGGAAAATATCTTAAAATCTCCCAAACATATTTACTCCAAAATTAGGGTCCACCAATTTTTAATTCACCTCACATTATGGATTTATATACTAGCAATTCCTGTTAATCTAGCAGGCTGGGAATATGGGTAAAAATTCCAACACATCCCCCCTCTTGCCTAGATTTCCAGCAAGAAAAGGACCAGGGCATTAGAACACCACTTCAGACACTTGGTCAAATACTTCTTTTGTTCAACCAGAGTACAATCATTAATACTCAACACTACTTGGGATGACCTTCAGCATGCAGCTCTCTTCCTCTTCCTCCTTGCAACCTCCTACTCAGAGCAAGGTCCTAATGATCTACTGTTGTGCTGGGCTGATTAATTTACTTGTGACAATATTAGTACCAGCATTCAGTTTTCCCCATCAGAGCATATGACCCGCTGTTATATTCAGGATTCTTGGTCCAGCGTCCTTTATTTTCTGATTTTCTCCTCATCCTAGAAAGGAGACTCTTGCTATTGATGTTCATTTTATGGCCCAATCAAGAATACTTATTTATGTTCTCCCTTGAAATTTTTCTCTCATAACCTCTTGGCTCATGTCATTCTTAATTCTTCTCTTGGAGAGCTTATCCCATTAATTTTGAGAAAAATTCTCCAAAATTGGAGCTTAATGGATTATAGAGTGCATAATGTCAACTTCCATATAAGTCTGACATCCCCCCTATCATCCAGCTCATATGTCAAATTCTGAGTCACAGTATCAACAGCTACTAAACAGTTTGTCTGATCAAGATCTTTGGCTCTTCCAGCATATGTGTCAGAATGTGTGACGGAACCTCTTCTATGGTCCTTCCAGAACTCATACGCCTAGTCTGGCGCCAGTGGCTAGTCCTTTAATCAAATTACCACAAATGGTAACCAATCCTTATGAAACCAGGCTAGCAATCATTTTGAATAACTCGCAGCTGATTCTCCCTCTTTCGTCAATTCCAGAGTTGGATTTTGAAACTCTCCTGGATTTGGCTCCTTTTGCAGATGCGCTTAACATTATTGTTGATACTCCTGAAATTATTCCTTTCTCTCTTGATTACTCTTTTCTTGCTGGGCCAGACTTGCTTCCTAAGTTCCTCTTCTGACTCATACAATAATACAAACCCAGTGTCTTGACTACCAAGCTCACCATCATTAACAGTATTTATTTTGAACTCCCCTATGCTAAATTATGGCCCCAAGTCACTGAGGCTTTAATCCTAGCGCTGAATCTCTCCAATATTGAGAACATCCTAGATTGGGACATCACCGTTTATGCTCTTTGCTTTGCCAGCCAAGTTCTTTGAAGTTGGTCCACAAAGCTTCCAGCCTCTTCTGGGTTTCATTGTTCCTTCATCTTCAGCTTCTGAGAAGCTCATATTCATTGCTTGCAGGATGTTAAATTCTCCCTGCATGACTATCTCATCTCCAGCGCTTCCCATTAGTATCTTCTGCTGATAGCTTTAGTAGGGGGAATGATTTGGAAACCCCCATCCAAATATCCCTTGTTTGTTGCTGGCCCATATGTCCAGTGCTCTTGACAAAACCCGTTGTCAGGCGCTCAAGGCTAACCTTCCAGCTCCAGTGCCATATTGGGATTACTCAGGGTTATTCGCCAACTGCCTCTTTCTATACTGTTGCTTCCCTCCCCACTCCAGGGTTTTGTGATTGGCTTCTTTCAACATCTCAATTTCCCTTCCCTTAGTCACTTTCTTGCAGGGATCTGAGTCCGCTCAAAAAGCTTGGTTTTGTGTAGGTCTAGTCCTTGCTAGCGTCTGATCTCACATAGGTTTTGATGGGCTATTCATTCCTACTGCAATCCATCCTCCTCCCCAAGAGGCGTCATAGGTGGAATCATCCCATATCAAGGATAATAATAAAAAAATTATAAAAATATATTGGTTTTTTCTATGCGGTTTATAAATTTTTTCCTCAATACCTTTTATCAATCTTTTATTTTTTTCTTCTTTTTTTCAATGGGACTTGACCTTGTTTTGGTTCAGCGGTCCATCTTTCTTTATTTTCCCCCAAACTGGGTCCTGGGTACTTAAACCTACCAGTTTTCCATGGTTCAGAGGTCCTTTTTTCCAGACTTAACCATCTAGATTGGTTCAGAGGTCCTTATTTGGACTTGACCTAATCATCAGGACATGACCAACTTAATGGTTCATCGGTCCTTTGAGAACTCTTTTGTTTTTTTCATAAATCCATTGCTTCAAATAATTAGCATGGACTTGATTTACAATTCTTCCATATAAGAGATTCTTAATGGAGTAGGCATCAGTCACCATCTTGATAATAATTTCAAATGGACCTGACCACAATGCATCCAGTTTGTTTCTTCTTATGAAACCATGCATATCACAATAGACAACTCTTTTGCCTATTCAATATTCTGCTAATGTGGGTCAGTTCTTATCATCTGTTAATTTCGCTCATATCCTTTTCTTCAACGTAGTATCAAATGCTTGTGATTGCATCTCAATCAGGATATTCATCAATCAGTTCAAGTACTGTTCAGCACTCATCCCCAATGTTGGTTCCACCATTAAATATAAAATTGGTGGTGACACGGCCTTCCTCCCATATAGCAACTTAAACAACATTTTCCCCGTTGCCATATGATAACTGATATTGTAGGTGAACATCACCAAACTCGATTATGTTCTCACACATGAAAATTCTTCCTGTGACCAGCTTCCTCATCATCACAGCCACTGTTCCATTCACTTGTTCTACCAGTCCGTTCTTCTCCAGCTGGTATGGTACAGACATGACTCCTCTGATCCCCATTATCTCATTCAGTCATGGGTTCACATGAGACATGAAGTTTGTCCCATTATCACTAAGCAGAACCTGATGGCATCCATGTCAATAAACTACTTGATCCAGGATGAACTTTATGGTGCTGGTAGCATCTACTTTCGCCAAAGCCATCATCTTGACCCATATTGTCAGATGGTTGATAGCAACTATTATGTACTTGACTCCCCCTATGCTCATTGTCAGCAGTCCCATCACGTCAATGGACACCATATGCCAGGAAAATCCAGGGCGGACCAGTTGGTATCCAGTTGTATTCTTATATGGCTTGTGCAGCTGGCACTCCACGCAACAAGCTAGATAGTCAGCAATATTGTAGTTGATTGACTCCCAGTAGTACTGGCAAATATGATCAGTTGTTTTCTCAGGCCTTCATGCTATAAACTTATGAGTGGCATGAACAATAGCTTCTTTTTCTAGGGGCTTTAGGAATAATAACCGCTTCCCATTAATCATATTAAACACTTGTCCATCCATGGTCTCTGTTTTCCATCACTTTCTGAAGTGCACCTTGGATTTCTCAGGTCTCGTTCCCTGATTTCTCCATCAACCATTCTCTGGAAAAACTCATCTGCCTGCAGGTATACCATCTGGACCATTGGTAACCACAATAAGCCATCCACATTTTGGTGAGAAGCCCTCACTCATTGGACAATCTCATAATTGTAAGCCTGTAGCTTAAGTGCCCATCGTGCCAGTTGTCCTTCTGGTTCTTTCAAATTATGGAGCCAATGTAACAAAGAGTGGTCTGTCACCACTTTGAAGTGCATTCCATGGATGTATACCCAAAAATGATTACAGGCATAAATGACTGCAAGATATTTATGCTCAGTTACAGTGTTGTTCCTCTCAGTGGCTGAGAGTGTCTGGCTCACATATGCCACCATATGTTTGTCCCTAAGTTCATCTACTTGACTTAGTATGGCGCCAAAAGCTGTTAATAAAGCATCAGTTTGTATAATAAACTCTTGATCGTAATTTGGATATTTCAAAATCAGAGAATCTATTAGGTACTGGCGTAGCTTATCAAAGGATTCCTGCGTTTCTTCATTCCATATTGATCCTTTTTTCAGATCTTTCAACAGATGTTAAGGGCTTGGCTATTCAGGCAAAGTCCCAAATAGTTCTTTTGTAGTATTTGACTATCCCAAGGAACACTTGGATGTCTCAGACGCTCTTCAGCACAGCCATCCATTCTATGTCTTCTATCTTCTGGGCTTGTGGCTGCAATCCACTAAAGTTGATCACAAATCCCAGATATTCCAACTCTTTTTTGAAGAAGTGACACTTCCTCAGCTTAATCTTCAGGCTAGACATGGACAGTCGCTTGAATACTTCTTCCAAATGGTGTAAATGATCAGTAAACGTCCTACTGATTACATTGATATCATACAAGTATACCAGGATGCACAACAATTTCAAGTCGCTCAGTATAGCGTCCATGGCCCTCTGGAACGTTGCAGGCGCATTACATAGACCCTGGGACATCCTCGTTGGTTGGTATAGCCCCTGCGTGGTTATAATTGCGCATTTTTCTTGGTCTTCTTTTGGCAAATTGATTTTCCAATATTCCAATATCTGATCTATTGTGGAGAAATACTTTGCTTCTCCTAAATGATCTAGCACATTGACAAATTCTTGGTAGGGGATATGAATCCTTCTTCATAATTATATTCAGCTTTTGGTAGTCAATCACCACCTGATTGGAGCCATCCTTTTTCTTTATGATTAGAATTGGACTTGCCCGGGGACTCTACAACAGACCTAGAAGCCCATGCTTTACTAGTTTGCTGATTTCATCTTCCACTATCACTTTGGCTGCTTTTGACTTATTAATCAGTATCATCCTGATTATAAAATTTTCCCTGGTGTCAACCTTGTGGATCACATCTCTCATGCATCCCAGATTGTGGTCATCCTGAGCAAATACTTCCCAATAATTTTCAAACAATTTGAGCACTTCCTCTTGCTGGCCTTCCAACAGATCAGCAAGTTGCTCTCAATTAACCAATAGGTTGATACTTTTGATTACCACAGCCAGTAATCCAATCTCGTCAAGGGTCCCAAAATCGTGGAATCTCTTCAAATTGGCCATTGGGATTTCTTGTCACTTCATAGGTCTGAAACTCATAGACCATAAAAATTGATATATTATATTTTTATGTTTTTTTGTATTTTTCTTTTGCAATGGGACTTGCAACCTACAAAAAAAGTTCAGAGGTCCTTCTTTTCCCCTTCACACAAACTGGGTTCTAGGTAACTCTGACCTACCAGTTATCATGGTTCAAAATCTTATCCTCTTAAGATTTAACTATCCATTTGGTTCAGTGGTCCTCTTCTAGGACTTGACCAAAATCTCAGAACATAACCATTTAATGGTTCAGAGGTCCGCTGGGAACATTGCAAATATTTTCTCTTGGGCACAATACTTTCCAATTAGTATTGACCTTCTTCACTATATGACCAGCAGCGCTGTTTCTTCACGTATAGGCTATACTTGCCAATTTTGGCAATACTCTTGAATATATTAGGCCTTTAATCCCAACTGGCTGTTTGTTTAACAGGGTTTAATTTTATCTCATAATTTGGCAACAGATGCTTGGATCCTTGTATCTCATTATCCAACAGTTCCACTTGATTGTTCAGATTGTTTTTCTCCTCAACGATTTTTTACCCTTTGTGGCCATCCTTAATTACACAGGTCTTTCTGGCCTCATTAGCTTCATCCAATTTCTCCTATATTGATGAACTCGTCTCCAGCAACTTCTGATCATTGGTTAAGTGTTATTGAGTCAAATATTTTTTCCACTACCTTGGATCAATCATTTTCTGTTTTGACTTCATATCTTTATTAGTACAGTAATCCAATTCTCCTGGTTGATTTCTTCCTATTTCATCCAATGTCTCATCTAAACACTCACTTCTCAGTACTAAAAGCAGACCCAATTTTAGCCTCAGTTGATCCTGCTGTTCCTCAGGACTATTTCCGCGGACCCAATTTCGCCCCAAGTTGGCCCTACTGATACTCTTCATCTCAAGTAGATGTTGGATGAAAAAGGTTTCCTTGCAGCACTAGATAGTTCTATATTAGGCTGCAAGTCCTTTTCCCTGGTAATGAGTCTTTAATTTGCTTTACTTGGAGCTCCACTTCTGAGCTGGGTGAACGCCGATGAACATAATCCACTATATGTTCAGATTCAGAAACATCTTTATAGGACATCATGTTCTAAGTTCTTCTACTCAACTACACCCCTGTAGCGAGCATCAATTTGTAAAAATTTATTGTTTCTGGTTATTATTAGCCAATAACCCCTATAAACTTTTTACTTGCACAGGTTCAGTTTTTGTAAAATTTGTCCACATTGTATAGTATTTGGTATTATTGGGTGATAATAGTATGATGAATATTATTCAAAGTTGAATGAACATCTTAGATCTTGGCTCAACGCTCAGCCAATATTACTGCTCAAAATACTTGAAATGTCTTGATATAGGGATTTGTTCCCTCATACTGTTCAACCTAATCTTCTCTGAGATTTCCTGGTAACAGTTTCATCATTCCAACACACAGTCAGCAGCAATCCCCTATTGTTTCTCCTTCTTCTCTAGATCTCCGCTCAGATCTTTACTATTTTTCCTTAATGAGTCTCCCAATTATTGCACACAGCAATAATATCCTGGAGAAGAATAAAACAATCAAAAGCTGATAAAGTTTACTAATTAAACTATATCCCAGATGAAAACTATAGACATGTATAACTCTGTTCTAAACTCTTGTTTTCTTGTGTTTTTTATTATAAGTGAATTCTAGGGAATTTATAGTGGGGATTTGGTTATCTAACCCTCAGTTGACACCTCTTTGATGAAATGGTAGCCGTTGCCATTAAATTACCCATCCTCATCTCAGCAGCGATGGTCTTCCCCATCCTGGCTAGGATTCTGTCATTGGACATCCTCAAGACCTAAATGGAAAGAGTCAACAATGTGTCGCTAACATTTTCCTCTTGATCTAAGCAAATCAACCATATTTGGCTAGCTACCTGCTTAGGTAATGAAACTTTTACCCATTAAGGCAGATCAAACCAACTGATTGATTTTCTATTTGCAGGCGGCATCACTAGCCTCACAACTTACCATTTACATTCCCAATCAGTTAGTAATAAAACCCAATTGATCCCAATTGGTACAGCTTAAAATTAATCACTTATATATGCTCCTATTTCATTGGCAACTCTGCTTAAAAAGATCTTAAGCATATGTCCAAATCAATCCCCAATGGATACTACCTGGAAAATATCCCAAAATCTCCCAAACATAGTACATTCAAAATTAGGGTCCACAAATTCCAATTCACCTTGCATTAGGGAATTATCCCCTAGCAATTCCTAGTAATCTAGCAGGCTGGGAATAAGGGCAAAAGTCAACAGCTTGTAATCTGACTATCTTGTCATATTAAGCATACAGGGTTAGTTGCATAATCTATTAAATATATTAAACTAAAATAATCAAAAGTCTATAGTTCTAATTTCTCATTATCATCCTTAGAGAGCTTTAAAAGGGGGCATATTAAATCCAAATGTTAATATAATATGCTAAAAGAGCTATTAATAAATAGATCCTAATTTTTTTTTCCTAAGCTAAACTATAAAATTGATATTAAGGTGCTATTTGTTCTTTTCTGTAGTTTCACTGTTAGGTGGATTATAGTGAATCATAATTTTTGTATTAATTAAACTAAGTTACTTTATGGACTATGTGTGAGTAATATTTTTCATTGTTGAATAAAATAAACTCTAAGAAAGCCATTTTAAGTAAAAATACTCATATATACAAAGGATGTGGTAGCCTTGAAGTTACAAATGGAATAAAAGTTGTCTTGACCTGATTATTTAAAATTTTAATTACTTATGTTTTTATCTGTTCCTGTAAGTCTCCATTTTCAGGGGACTAACTGCATCTACACTTACAACCTGGAAGGTTTCTAAAGGTGCAACTACTTAATGCTTAATTTTAAAGTTAGGTTGGATATGAAATCAACAAGTTAAGTATGTCTCTAATACTTTATGTATGGGCTTTACAGTTGCTTATATATATAATAGCTGCAAACTTATTCTACGCTTGAGTGGTGAGCATTTTTCTTGACGTTTTGGCTCAGTTTGGAGTCATTTAATTGAATTAGTAAGTTCAATGGTCTCACCTAAGCATTTTGTGGTCATTGGTTGACCTAATAGGTTCAATGTTTTTGACTAAGAATTTAGTAATATCAATGGCTGTTACAATACCTAATGTAGAGAGAGTATTCAAGGTGGGTTGACCTTAGGGTAAATATACCACACTAAGAATTTTTCTAGACAGTATAGGTTTTAAACTTGTACTGAACAAAACCTGCACCAGGGTGGAAACAGTTTTACCCGCCAGGCTAACCATCCCTCACAATACATATTGTAACATATTATATTTTAACCTATCAAATTGGCCATATCACCACCAACCATTTAGACAAAACCTTTGGACTTATTAATTGACCAGATCATACCCATATATAGAAAAAACTATTGAGCCTATCAGATTGCCTAAATAACCACCAAACCAATTGAAAAACTATTGAACCTATAAAGCTAACTAAAAATCACCAACTGCTTGAAAAACCCAATAAACCCTTTAAATAGACCAAATCACCATCTATGTTTTCAAAATCAGTGAGCCTAACAAATTACCCAAATTATCACTAAACCAATTGCAAAACCACTGAGCTATCTAATCAACTGGGTATCCATCATATGCTTAGTTTAATTTATTGAACCTATCAAATCAACCAAAAATCACAAACTGCTTAACAAGACTTATGAACATAACAAAGTGACCAAATTGTCATCTGCATAGATGAAACTATTGGCAATAAAATACCAAAATATTCATTAAATCACTTGGTAAAATCCTTAAGCCTAATAAATTACCTATATAACCACCAAGCTACTTGTCAAAACTATTAAACCTATCAAATTACCCAAATAACCACTTATCCATTTGGCAAAACTCTTTAATCTATCAAATTACTTATATAACCACCAAACTGATTGCAAAACTATTGAGCCTATCCAAAATTTAAATAAGCCCAAACTGCTCAGATAAAGTAATATACTAATTTTCATCAATAAATATATATCATTTATAAACTTCTATATAATTTTATTTCTATTAAACTAAGTTCTAGAAAATGTCTATAATTATTTACTATATAAAAATATATATGTCAAGTTTATTTATTTTTGGTCTGAATGTTTAGTAAATAATGTGTCTCACATATATATATTCAATGATAGTAAATCTATAGAAGTATATTACTAATTTAACCAAACAAATCAATGAAATAGTTAAAATTAGTTGAAAAAGTTAAGTAATTAATTATTTTATGATGGTGTGCACAACGTCAGTCTATTCCATTATAAAAATTATATGTTTTTATAGTTTTATAAATTTAGGCTCAATTTTTTATCAAGTGGTTAGTATTATTTATATATAGTTGAGGTGAGCTGACCTAGGAACAATATTTCAATGATCAATGAGAAAATCAGATCAATGGAAAAGGAGAATAAATCCCAGTAAACTTCTACATGCAGCGTTCTGATAGATCAGTAACTTTATGGACCGCTTTACTGTTTGCTATCTCAGTTTGGGGCATTGGTGCACAAAGCCAACACAGTCATAAATCATTCCCTACCCAAAGTTCATCTACCAAGATCAAACTTAGGCGGTGGTCATTGAGTCCATACTCTACCATTGGGACACCCTCTCAAGTATTAAAATTTTTTATTTTTGAATGAATTTTACTAAGTATTTGGTGTTTATGTGACTGAAACACTACACACCACTTTATATTTTAAAACTTAGGTTTAATGGTTTTACCTAAGCAGCTATATCATTTGATTGATTTGATAGGTTGAATGGTTTCAAGTAAGTAGTTGGTGAAATAATGCCTGAAACACTACCTTCATGTTAAGTTAGAAATCAAATCAATCAAATTGGCTGAAAAATATATATATATAATTTATTATATGAAATCCAGCTATTATATATAATATTTGACCCTTATCTACTTATTTGTCTTACAAGAAGCCACATGTCATACCTAATTATATGAATTCATAATTTAACTTGCATTTAAGAGGGAAGTTGTAGACATAAAAGCCATAGTCATTTTATTATATATCATTCTGTCAAATATCTAGAAATAAGTTTTTTTTCTTAAGAATTAGATCTTAAGGACTTACAAATACTAAAGCTCTTGTCAGAATATGTGTAAGGACCAGGGGAGGCCAAGTTAGCTTTGGTTGTGAACTTGAAGTTTTATATAAACACCTGAGTAACAAGCAACTAGTATAAAGAAGGCCCCAAATCCCTCCAGCCAATGATGAGTTAATCATCCTAGAAGTTCATGTAAATGGCTGTAGTGCACACCATGATGCACAAAACGCTTCAATAAAAAAGACAAATAGTAAATTTCTAAGTATCTTTATTTTCATTTATAAATAAATATAGAGAAAATAATGCAATATATGCCAGTGCTCTCACTTGTGAGAGCACTGGCATATATAAAGGAAGGGGTTTAGGGGCCTACTGCGCTGTTCTTAGGACTGCAACTACTTCTTGGATTTCAGATATTATGCAGTTCAATCTTGGGAGAAAAAAGTAAGAATTGCAAAATTGTCATAATAATTGGGCTTGGGAGGGATGATGGGACACGCCATGATTAAATGCTACTAATTAAGTTATTTTAAAAATCTTTCAAATGAATATGGATTAAATGCGCCCCACCCTTGGAGGTCCAGTGCTCAATTGATAGAGATAAAACTGTAAAATTGAAATGGGGACTTTGAAGAAAAATAAAAGAGAGAGTCAAAACTGTAGGTTAGAAATTAAAATTTATAGTAAAATTATTACATTTAAAACAAAAATAATTTAAATGAAAAACAAAGTTTGAAAATAATGGATTTGGAAAATTGGGAAGCGTTAGGGGGATTTACCTGCAGTAAAATCTGCCATTTTGGTGATATAGCTGGCGGATTTCTCAGCATAAGAGGCTAATCCTCTCAACTTACTCACAGCTAGGCAAGGCGGGTGATGGAAGCATTCTTATAAGAAAAAGGTAGAATGCACCACTTGGCTTATTGCTTTTTGTGGAAATCCTTGCAATATGAGTCAAGTATTTTATCCTTCTTTATGTAATAAGAACTTCTAGACTAATGCACTCTTTAAAAGCCATGATTATTCTGATGACTATATTTGGTTATTTTTTATATCAAACTTATAGCTATGAAGCTTTATAGACCACCCTGTATATTTTTATCATGACCTTTCATTTGTTGTAACCACTTAAGAGAGAAGTTTGATCATAATAGTCTATGTGTGCCATATGAAAATGGCTGGTAACATTTAAAGCTAATAGTATGGCTAGACAATTAAATATTGTAATGCTAAAAGTTGTCTACTTTAGATAAAGTTTTATATAAGGAAATGGGTGATCAGCATTTTGTTCATATAAGTTTGAGCTAAAAAACTAAAGGCCATATTACTTGCATTGGTGTATAGATTAAAATTCTATATCAATTACAAATTTTACAATGAAGCTTGTAAGAATCCAGGCCGCTGTCATCAAGCTATATAGAGCAGTATGCCTTTTTTAGTCCAAAAAGGGTATCAATCCAAGATCTTTACCCCTAGATAAGATCACATACTTGGGGCATACCCTCAATGAGCAATGCGTTGCCATCATCCCCCTCAAGTTGACACCTTTACCTTTTCTAAAAAAAACTTCAACCGTTCCAAACCAGATATTATAACTGAGCCTGTTGAATTTTTAGACAAGAAAAAGGAGATTGGTAGTGGAGTACAAATTATACTCAATGATATGAACGCAAAACAAGTGCCTCAAGACATATAAGTTGGCCATCAGCGTTAAACAGAATGCCCCCAAACAAATGATTCAGCTGCCTGGAGGAATTCTGTATGAAAAAAATTTTACAGGTAAGGTCTTCTTGGGTGAAAATGGGGAGAAAATATTTTCAGTCACAATAGTAAATAAGTTTCTGAAATTGATGCGCTGAGAAACGCAATTGTCAAATCCTGATATGAAGGCTAATGTAAAAATTTAGCTCTGAGGAATAATATTGGTCTGATCCTGACGCCTAAATTAATAAGCAATGTCACTTATATTATCTTTATAATACAATTCCCCATATACCAGTATGTATACCCAGCGCCCCTTCCAGTAGTAGGGTGCTGAGCTGTTTTTTCTATTATACTAATCACAATAATATCCCCATACTTTATTTTTACTTAAAGTAACCCTCAAAAAAATCTACCTACAGCAACAACCCCGCATATGTCTATGAAGGGGATATATTCATTTGCTCATTAATGGCTGTGGCATCTTTTTGGTTATCACTGTAATTTCCACCATTGGGGGAGTATTTCAAGAGATACAGATAGGAATTCCTTTATTAAGCGCCTATACATGAACAAGCCCCCTCTTGCCACTACTTAGGCGCCAATGCATATGACTAGAACGCCCTCAACTGAAATTTTACTATCATGAGGAGAAACTACAGTAAAAATAGAGGCTGAGAGTGACAAGGAGGTAACTAACGTGACAATGTAACAATGATTACCTTTCAACCTCATACCAACAAAACACAATTTTAGTAAGGTAAAGACAAGTACAATTTCTAAGAGAACATTCACCCCTTTAAAAACATCAACAACACCCCAGTGTGGTGAGCGTATATATGGCTGTTTCCTGTCTTGAGTTTAGTTTTCAGCGCAGGAAAAAATTCATGTATCATTACTTCCCTTACTTTTTGCTTAGCAGTTCTTACACCTGCATCATCAACACAGAAATGCCTTGTATGCTTTGGATGCTATTGTGGGTGTGTGAGTACCCCCAAAGGAAGCCAAGTATTCCTTGGTAATTTGTTTTATTGAAAAAGCTGTAAAAGTTATTTTTTAGTAATTTAAGACTCATAGCTTCAACTAGACAATTGTAACATTTATATGTAATATGTATGCTAGAGGCAAAGCTATTTTTGGCAAAGTGAGTAATAGATTGGCATTAACATCATAATGAAAAATAAATGGATGTCTTTTGACAATTAGAGCTATATTCTAAAGGCAACGCTTTTCTAAGAGGCATGTTTTTCCTTGGCTAACTTTATATTAAAATTTTCTATCTTTTTATAGAAGTACTAGTAAAAAAGTCTCAGTTAAAAGGCTTTAAAGACATAAACATACTATATGATTATGTTTCAATAATCAGTAAAGCTTTAGAGACAGTGGTGTTTTCATTAATGAATAATCATAAATGACAGTATAATGTCTCTTTAAAAGCTATTAATGCTTCTGAAAAATTGTTACAGTATTTTAGAGCTCCTGAAGCACTGGCGGTCTTAGAGCACGTTTTCTATCTATTTAAAACAGAAACTAATCTTCATATAACAAATTAATCTGAAGTACATTCTGTATAGATTTAAGGCAAAAAAATAGTTTTGCTGGCCATAAGTCTTAAGTTATCATCAATATAAGGTAGGGGTTTCTATCTTTTTGTATGAGAGAATTTGAAAAACAATAATTGATCACTACCTGATGTAACTCCTCTTTTTAAAAAATACAAAAAAGGAAATTCTGAGAAGGTCTGGAAATCTCCAGAAACTCAGCTTATAAAAAAGTAAAATATAATGTTCACTTGGTATATTCAAGTTTGGACTTGATATAAGTTCCTGATATTAACATAAGAGCTTCTCCTGTGCTTTTACAAGAACTACTTCAGAAAATTTCCAAAAGCCATGACTCTTCAAGAAGAATATGTTGGATGTTACTTTGTTATAATTCAATTCTAAACAAAACCACTATAAAATCTAAAATCAAGTTTAGTTTTGTAGGAGATTCTTTTAAAGTAGACTTCTCTATCTTTTATTTAACTGAGGTAAGCCAACCAGGGGATAGACAATACTGAAACTGAAACATAAACTAAACCAACCAAAAAACATGAATTGACCGTCCTTTTCTGGGAAGTGAGATATAAAAAGAAATGATAAAATTACCTACCAGGTGGCATAGTGGCAAGCTGCTTATCCCATCATGGCGGAGGAGAGAGGGGATCAGGTAAATCATCATCAGGTGCAGCATTGTAGAGGCGGATCAATGCTGAGAGCAAGGGGGTTGTGGCATCCACAGGATGAGGGTTGAAGTGGAGTAGATAGTTGTTGAGATTGAAAATTTGGTCCTGAATCAAAGCCTCTATGAGTTCAGCAACATGGTGTTCATCCTGGATGCATTCATTAAGAAGTTGTTCTAATTTTGCAGTATTGGCTCTTGTGGTGCATGTGGATGGGAAAAATCTGCCAGTTCAGCGACATTCTGACAGTGGTGGTGGAAGTTTTGTAGAGGCGTTGGATTTACTTTTTTGCAGTAGGAGGAAAATTGGAGGGGGACAGGGGATGAAGCCCTTTTTTAAATTCCATGACAGATTTTTCACACAATTTGCAAAAATAGGGATTATTGGGTGAGGCCACTGTGACCTCAGTAAGCTGTTGGTAACTTTGGAAAAAGGTGACCTTGGATTTGGGGACATATTGGTTGGTTGGGGCTGAAGCATCAAAGTTTGAATTCAGGTAAGGTACTAAATCAAATGGACAACTTGGTGGTGGGACAAATTTACAGATTTGGTCACTTCATCCAATAAGTTCCAGGTAATCTATTTAATTTGGGAAGATATAGTTGTAGCTGACTTTGGTTGGGTAGGTTTTGGGATGGAAACTTTTCTGGATTAAACAGTGGTCCAAGCCTGCACCTAATTGATTGGCATAGGTGTGCATTAGTCTAGGTTTGAGGTGATATATTTTGCTTCTCATTTGAGTGCATGGCATGTGGGGTGGGGGTACCCAAAACCTCCACTTGAACACTTTTGGTGTGGCCTCATGGGTGGTGTTGGCCATGTTTGCAGGATGTGAATTATATTGACATACATTTTTGGTGTAATCCAATTTATAGCAGAGGAGGCAAATTGTGTGACCGTTGTCAGTGAAGGCCCAAAAGAAATGGTCAGGTGCAGATGGGATATAAGTTTGCAGTTGGATGTACTGGGCCATGTTTAGCTGGTGTAGGATAATGGTGGCCATTGCCCAAGGGGCCACAAGGCGTTCAGCACCACAAGGGACAAAGAATTGGAGGATAGGGTTTTTGCTGTAAGTGGACAGCTCTGACATCAACTCCTCATAAAGTGTTCGAGGGGGAAAGTGTAAGGGGAGGTTTGCAAAGGTTACCACAAGTATGATATCATCTGGAAGGCGTATTTGAGTGGTAGTAATGGGGGTATTTTTATAAATTAATTGTGTAGCTGCTGCAGCAGTTGCATTCTTTTTGGCAGGGAATCAATATCAACTAGCCCTTATAAGGGTGAAAGTCAATAAATCCTGCTAGTGCAAAGGTGGCTGTTGCCAGCTCAATTATCACTATGTCAATGTATGGGAAGAGACATTCATACTTAATG
The DNA here is from genome assembly GCA_022478985.1 of Massospora cicadina. Lineage (NCBI taxonomy): Eukaryota > Fungi > Entomophthoromycota > Entomophthoromycetes > Entomophthorales > Entomophthoraceae > Massospora > Massospora cicadina. The sequence continues at coordinate 45,645 of JAKSZP010011959.1, forward strand.
CAGAGGCAAAAGCAAATATTGGATCAGGGTAAGTCTAGGGGGTGGTGGCAGGTTGGGTGGACTCATGCAAGGTGCAGTGCTAGGTCCCTTAGAGGGATATAGCAGCTAGATGTATTTGGCAGATTGGACAAGCCCATCCACATGCGTTTGCCTGCTGGGCAGTAAACACTAGCAGGTGGTGGATCTGAGGGCATAAATTTGGAAATTGGTGTGGTGATACAGATGTGGAAAATCAGCTTGTTTTTTCAAAATCACTCAAAATTGATGTTAAGCAGAAAGAAAAAAGAGTAGACTTTATATCATATCAACTAGAATACCAATGATGGTGCCATTTAAATACCTGTTAATAATAGTAGTTATCTGTCCAGTAGTCCACAGTTTTGCTCAGTGAGTATTCTTTTAATTGTTTTATAGATGGAGGTGGAAATAGATACTAGTAAAATGCATTATAAATAAATGAAACAGTAGTATTTTAGTTATTTTGTAAGGATAACAAAGAGAGGACATAATCTATACCTTAGAGATGAGTCTTGTAGATTAATAGTAAAACTTTCTATAGTATTGCATTTTAAAATTCTCAGTTTGTAACTAAGATCAACTTATGAGCTCTTAGTTGAGGTATCACAGAACTATAGGAACCTAACATAACTGGAAATCAGAATGTAGAGGAGTTATATATCAGAGATTTTAAGTGGAAGTATCAAAGCTCTTAGGAGACTGATGCTAAAGTCCAATTTTTATATTTTTAATTTAAGTTTGACTGAATTTCTTATAGCTCTAAATTTACTGGTTTTAGCTATGATAGTATAGGCTTTGAAGTATTTCATGATTTTAAATCGTTATGTCTATACAAAAAGTGTGCCTTAACTTTAGATTTAATTTAAATAGATTGATATTATCATTTTATGGGACATTCTCTTGTTAATCTCATGCTAAACTAATGAGGCGTCATCACCTTTTTCCAAGTATTTGCACTCTTATTTCTACTAAGAAATAGATTGTTTACTACCATATAGCCTGATTTATCTATTATAGGTGGTAAAGAGGCCACTTACTTCTAACCAAAAGATACACTAACTAATCTTAATTACTTGATATTTACTTGACAATCAATATGATCCTTTATAAAACAGTATCACCCTTACTTTTATATTTCTTAATCAAACAACCATGTGGCATTTTAATTATAATCATGCCTTCTAGGAAAAATATATAAATATATAGATTTAATAATTCTTCTGGGTTTAAAACTTTACATAAAGAGCTCTAGTCAAATTAATTTGGACCTGAGTATCAACTATCACTAGAAATATGATGAAAGTTGTAAATTTATCAAGTAGTGTAAGGCGTTTCCTTTGCTAGCATCTACAATAGGTAGGGGGTCTTTGTCTTAGGTCACCCACATTATAAATGAGCTGACACAAAGAAGATTTTCACCTGTAACACTATTTTTTTATTTTTGTAAAGACATTTTTAAGAATCTAATTTTATTACTATTAGTGCACATTATTTTAGTTATAAAAAAGTTTTATATCAAAATATCACTAAGCTTAATTGTAACTATGTTTCAATTATTCTTAAAAACTGAGCTACAGCTAGAGCAGCAAAGACTAGTTAAAAATATATGGTTAGATAGAAATAAACTAGGGTAGGATATTCCAGTGGTAGAATATGGACCCTCTACCACTGCATCCCCAAGTTCAATCCTGGTCAATGTAAATTGGTTAGGGGACAATTATGACTATGTTGGCATTGCGCATCAATGCCATAAACTGAGATAGCAAATAGTAAAGGCAGTTCATGGAGTTCCTGACCTATCATATACCATGCATGGAGGTTTTCTGGTTTTATCCTCCTTCTCCATTCATTTGATTTCCCTTTAATTAATGTGGTATTATCCCCAGGTTGGCCCACCTCAAATAAATTTAAAATTTAAAATTATATATGAATAAACTTGGATAGCCTAGTTTCTATGAAGCTCTGTTATATGCATTCCAAAATATGCTGCAAAGTGTAAAACATTTATTTATAAACTAGTCATTATGTAGATTATGTTAACTATTGAACCATTTTCCATAAATACCATGGTTTTCACTTTATATTCTACTATATCAACTTAAATTATAACATTTTATTTTTTTGAACACACAAATCTATATGCTTAACTTTAATAAAAGGTCAAATAGATCATTTTTACCCATGCTTATACTTTTAATAATAAAGAGAAAATTTAATAATAATAAAACCCAAATATTATTTCTTTTTGTCTAGAGAGGTACTTGTTCTTTTAATAGCAAGATCAAAACAACCAGCTTGTAACAGATGGGTTTTTCAAGGACCCATTTGCTATGACAGAAAACTAATTAACCCATGGATAGTTGCTTTTATCCTTAGGAATTGTTGGCTAATAAGTGTAACAAACCAGAAAAACCCCAGTTTTGGCCACCTATAATATTTTCTTTGGTGCACCAACAAGCAACCAAAGCAGCCTAACCAAAGCAGGAAAGATGTTTGGAGCACTGACAAGTGCCAAACATTTCACCTGCTTATTGGTTATACATGACCTCATGATTGGTCTGACCCAATCACATGAAATCTCTTTGGAAATGAGCACCCCAAAAAGACCACAGGTATGTGAGGTATGCAAACCCCAAAACAACCTTTATTTTTATTCAGAAAATAAAAAAGAACCCACCAACCAGAGCTCAGCCAGGGAGCAACTGACAATGCTCCCCAGAAGGGACATGCTAGAGTAAGAATTCTAAACTGAGGTTTGGAATGGGTGGGCGCACCTTATAAAGGCAGCGCTTTGGGCCCTCACCCAAGCTATCAATTAGGCTCACACAAGCCTAATTAACAGCTTGGGTGAGGCACAACCCAATGTCCAAATCAACCAAACCTAAAAATGTTTTAAAGTGATCTGACTCAGTTTCAGAAAATCCAAATCTAAGTTGGAATGTAACAAATGGGACAAACCTGCTCATTACATCACCCCCCACTAAAGGAAAATCCCTCCCCAAAGAGGGGCCCCTTGGCGGAAAGCCACCATGATGAGGGCTTTCTGGGGCGAGTTACCTCAAGCCCCATGAAAATTAGCCCAAATAAACTCCAAGCCCCTCAAAGAAGCACAGATGGTGGGATCAAATCACCACTGGGCTGCCAGAATCAGCCCACCTGGCATGAGGAGGCATCCCCAGCATGTGGCTGTGTTGTGCTCCCCTCCCAGGCCCCCATTGGTGATAGTCTTCCCATCCCAAATGGGAAGGCACTTTTACAAAGGAGAATGTGTGAGGGGTGCACAGTCCAGCACAGCTGGACATCTGGCCCCTTTCTGGGTGGACCATCTATGGGGTGAGGGAACCTTGCCGGGATAAGTCCCCTCAATGCTGCCAAATCCCTGGTGGGTGGGAGGCCCCACCAGGAAAATTAACTGATGGTCACTTCAAATCCAGAGTTGGCCATCAGTCACCATCTTTCACCAGTGCTGGTTACTTGACAACTGGGACCAAGTGACCACTGAGGTCAGCTAAACTGGGGACCAGCAGCATGCAAAGCATTTGAGTTTGGAATTATGTAATGAACCAAAAAACCTCAGTTAAAGCTGCCTATAATAGTTCCTTTAGTGCACTGACAAGCAACCAAAGCGGCCTAACCAAAGCAGGAAAGAGGTTTGGAGCACTGACAAGTGCCAAACATTTCACCTGCTTACTGGTTATACATGACCTCATAATTGGTCTGACCCAAATACATGAAAGCTTTTTGGAAATGAGCACCCCAAAAAGACCACAGGTATGCAAGGTATGAAAACCCCAAAATAACCTTTATTTTTATTTGGGAAATAAAAAGGTACCCGCCAACCAGAGCTTGGCTGGGGAGCAACCAACAATGCTCCCCATAAGGGACATGCTAGGGTAAGAATTCCAAACTGAGGTTTGGAATGGGTGGGCACACCTTATAAAGGCAGCGCTTTGGGGCCCTCACCCAAGCTATCAATTAGGGTCGCACAAGCCTAATTAACAGCTTGGAAGAGGCACAACTCAAAATCTGAAGTGACCAAACCTAAAATTGTTTTAAAGCAATCTGATTTGGTTTTAGAAAATCCAAATCCAATTTGGAATGTAACAAATGGGACAAACCCATCCATCTCAGTAAGTACCAACCCCAAGAATTTAGTTATACACACTGGCACTGAATTAAGGTGTTTCCAGAATAAAACACATATGCAAAATGGTGCACTTAAGCTTTAACAGGTCAGGGTGTGGCAGGCAGTTTGTGCTGTCCATCTAATATCACTTTTGGGCTTTCAAGAAGAACTTGAATGGCACTAATCTATCCTAAAAATTCATAGGACACATTGTTAGAATTTGAGCCTGTCCTGCCTCTGGTCACCTACATGGTCATATATCAGGTATATTAAGCCTGTACTCACAAATTAGCGGGACCACCGGTTTTCCTCTTTTAGGACCCAGTGGACAGAATATCTTAATCCAGTGATGATTTTTTTTATTTTTTTATTTTATTCAAAGTTGGCCAAGCTTGGGACAAATATACTGCACTGATTAGGGATAGGGAGCAGGGAGTGAGAATATAGGAATGGAGGACAAAACCCAAGTACTGGGGCAAAAACCTATCTGCATGTGTTCTGATAGGCCAGGATTACATGATCTAACTTTATTAATTTGCTAGATCATACTGAGGCATGGTGCACAACTCCACATGTATTGCTATCCTATTGGCAAAGAAATACCAATCTTTGACATGAGCAGATTCAAACCTGCATTGTAAAGATGCAATAGTATGATGCCATTCTCACTATGCTAGCAACTCCTTGATGCCAGTGATGAAACTGTTGCAGAAAAATTAGCTCCACAAGGGGTTCTAAACCTTTCACCCCAACAAACATACTGAACACAATTCCAAATATAATTTGTAACTAAAGCAATAAAAATTTACTCTCTAATGGAGTTTTAAGTAGAACATAAAAGAGATAGTTTCATAGGGGTGAAAACAGTGATAATTCCATATGGGTAGGATGGGTCTCTGCTCATCCTGAAAAAGAAGTCCAGAAAAATACAAACAAAAAATGTAATTCAGGTTTGGTGAGAATAACAAATGAGCAATGTCCCAGCATCTTGCTGGCCTGTGGTCAGGAAACTTTAGCAATCTCTATATATTATTTCTCAAAGGTGTTTTTTGTCGGTGTGAAATATCTCCCTTAATACTGTATCAAAATTAATGTTTGATACGCCATTTTGAAGATTATTTTTCCCTCTAATGAAGAAAAATAAGCAAATTATTATTTTCATAGTAAAATAAAAAGTTTTATATGTAACAAGTGAAACCCCTATATGTTTTGATGGTATTCAGTATATTGTTACGGCTGAGCAGTTTGATATTCGGTTGATTCGATACTTAAAAGGCTTTGGCGAGCGGTTGGTGATTTTGGGTTGATTAATAAGCTTAACGGTTTTAATAATGCAGTTAGTGATTGGTTGATATGATAAGTTAATTGGTTTTGGTAAATAGTTGGTGGTTTTGGTTGTTTCGATAAGTTTAAGTTTGTTTTACGAATACGAAGCAGTTGGTGATTGGTTGATTTGGTATATTTAATGGTTTTTAACCGACTTTGAAAAAGAAGAAGGTTATCAATTGACCTGTATGTATGTTTGTTTCTTTTTTCTATGTTTGTTCGCGCATAACTGAAAATACTGGACCGATTTGGATGATCATCTCCAAAAATAGAGGATGCTCCAACTTAAGTCCCATTTTACTTTTATAAGTATTGGTCAAGTATCTGCCCATTAATTTAGTAAATAAAAAATGGGCTCGGAAGCGATGGATACTTCTCTATATATTATTTCTCAAAGGTGTTTTTTTATTGGTATGAAATATCTCTCTTAATACTGTATCAAAATTAATGTTTGATACACCATTTTGAAGATTATTTTTACCTCTAATGACAAAGAATAAGTAAATATCTTAAAATTAATGTTTTCATTAAAAAATTATATTTTAAAACTTATATTTTAAAAATTTCATTTAAAAATTACATGTATAAAGTGTCATGGTGGTGCCGAAGTCTCTGAATAGAATAGAATAAGCGTATAAATAACGTACAAACAACATATAAATGTATAAACAACGTGTCAATCAAATTAAAACAAGTAATACAATATTTGCAAAAGCAGTGGAGCACTATTCTAACCTCAATAATATTGAGGTAGCAAAGGGAGGATACCCCAGTGGTAGAGTATGGACCCTCTACCACTGCCTTTCGAGTTCGATCCCGGTAATGGACTTTGGGTAGGGGACGATTTTGACTGTTGGTTTTGCGCGCCAATGCCCCGAACCGAGATAGCAAATAGCAAAGGCGGTCCATGGAGTTCCTGGCCTATCATACGCCGCGCATGGAGGTTTTCCGGGTTTTATCCTCCTTACCTATTTTCTTCACTTCCCTAATCGGTGCGGTATCGTCCCCAGGTCGGCCCACCTCGAATAAAATTTAAATTTAAAATATTGAGGTAGCAAGCGTTTGTTGTCATAATTTCTGAAAAAAGTAAATTTTCTTATAAAAATAGTAAGTTTTTTGTTAAAAAAATTAGTAAATATACAAACAATGTGAAAATTATTTTCATTTGAATTAGAAAAAAATTTATTTTGAAATATACATCACACTATTTGTATATTTACTAATTTTTATTGATATTTTTTCACAACTTCAAAATTAGTTTTTTTTAAAAAATTATATTTTATTTTTGTTATGTTAATACCAGTTTGCATTATTTGTTATTTGCAATAATCTATTTTTATTGATTAAGTACTATCCATAGGATAGTCATATAAGGAATCTTATTACCAGAAGTGATGCAAAGTATTCACATGGGTCACCTAGTATAAATTAATTTGGAGAAATGTTTCTTCATAAAAAATTCAATATTAAGTTTTTAATGAGATAACCTTGTTGAACTATTGATATTGTGACTGTCAACATAAAAGGTTTCTTTAATACCACTTAGGAAAGCACATGTATGATTTACTGACTGTTACACAAATAATTTTAAGCTCTCTTGAGAATATTGTGTACTTAAGCTATAAAGTACTGAAAATTTTAAGAATTCTTGTTATTTATACTAGTTCCTAGTTCCTCCTTTGTTTTTTATTACAACAATGTTTCTCTGTAGTTAAGTTAGCTATTGCATTAAGTAACATGGACAATGATTATCAAAAGTTCTAAAATGTTAGCTTTTTAATTACTCAGTTATGAAAACCTCCACTTGTACACTGGGAAAGAAGAAAGGAGTCTGAGTGTAATTTTCTTTGGATTCATCTTGTAATAAGTTTACTTAAAATAGTGAGCTTAATAAAATTTATATAGCTTTATAACTAAAATTTTGAAAGCTTGGCATATAGAACTGCAGTGATGACATCAATCAAAGTATATCTTTACAAGCAACTAGGGTATAAGCCTTAATATAGAGGCAATAAAAAAAGCTGAAGCCACCCTAATATAACTAAATTCTCATATTGGCTTGTTTTTTTAGAATGTCTTATTGCTGCCAAACCTTTTTATATTTTTCTTATATACTTTACTCTAACATTTTCTCCTAATAAATATGAAACCCTTATATCTTGAGAAAGTTGGCTATGAAAGAAGGAAAATACTTGAACCTTTGATGATCAGTAGCCTTTTATAACATTCAAATACACATAGGAAGTATATGATACTTTTTTTCTTGTTATCTTGTAAAGTTAAGGGAATATAGAATTAGGGTTATCAGGAACATATAAGGCATAAAGGAGGCAGAAGCTGATTGACTTGAGCCTAAAAATTTTTTAATTTGGGTACCTAGTAATTAAGAGCCTAAAAAAGAAAGTAAATAATTTAAAGCATCTCTGAATTGGTTTTATTTCTTTACTATAGCATAGAGTAAAATCAGTTTGCAGATTATTTTAAAAAAGTGATTTGCTCAGCATTATATAATTTAATATTGAAGAGGATCAGCAAGTAACTTGTTCTAAGATTTCAGACAATTATAGATAAATTTTAAATCTTTGGGTTTTACCTAAATAGGTTGATTGTAATTATTAAGGCTTTTGTCTCAGACTTATATAAAAAATGCATAAATGTATAACACTATGATCAAAACTATATCCAAGAGCTAAGACCTCTCAAATTGAGATTCCAAGACAGCTAATCTAATCTTAGTTATAGATTTTAAATTTTTATTGGCTCCTTTCATATGAAATCCCCTATTAAGGTCTCATAAACTGAGATGTCACTAATGTTCAGGAAAATCTATAAGATTTTAAGGGCTAAGTGATCCATAAGTAACAGGGGTCCTGATTAACTAGGGGGCTCTGAGGGTTTTCAGGCCTTGGGCTATTAGGGACCAAGGGAGCTATTGTGACTCATATTACTAGGGTCCTTCACAGGCCTAAAGGTTCATTAGGTCCAATTTGAGGGACGTGGTTACTTAAATTATCTAATATTTCAATTAGATTCAAAACAAAGGTACTAAATTGTTATAAAAGATTAGATTTGGACTCTAATTTACTTATAGAATATTGTAAATGACTTATTAAATAAATGCTACTACCTGTTCACAATAATTTAGCTTATTTTAAGGGGTCTGAAAAATGAACTGCCTTTCTTTAATAATTTCAAATATTTAATGTATTTGGAGCTGTTGATTAAAGTTAACATGGAATGGGATATTTGTTATTGCCTTACTCTAAAAAAATAATAATGATTTATCTTATTTTATAAAACTCAGCCACTTCTGCATCCAGTATGTTTAACCATAATTGGATCATGTTATCATTAGTAAATTGTCCAAAATTTACACATAGCTATCACTTGCAATATTAAACATTTTAGAAGAGTCAAGTAAAATTATATATAAGGTTCTGAGTTCATTAAGATATTAAATCGTTTTAATACATGAATTATTAATATTTGTTTAGATAAATGACTGGGTGTACAAATGTAAAAAAATTGATAATTTTCAGTTTTTACTTTAACATCTAATAAATTAAGATATATATTGCATAATAGAAGGAACAGAAGAAGCTTGGGAGATAGAAAAGATTAGACTGGTAAAGGACACCTTATAACATGAAAAATAATACTGCCACATTTTCAAGTAGATCTGGTATACATATCAAGATTTCAGGAAGATTTTGCAAACAAAGACTGTAATACTATAAGCCTTGGTATCAATGCAAACACTTTAAAATGAAAGCAGATATATTGTTAGCTATACTTAACACTGGTTTTGAAACTTTTCATTGTCATTGCTTTTACATTTGCTTCACATGAATAACTTAAAAACCTGGAAGAAAAACCAGTTTTGTTGGCATCTAAATTTGTTACAAATGGTTCTGTGATAGAAGGAGCAATTTTATAGAGATACTTGAAGTGTAATATATAGTTTACTTTAAAGAATCATATATAAAAGTTGAGATTATACTTTGAAAAAAGTACAAATATAGCTAATTATAACCAGGTAAATAATTTACCCCATAAATTTTGCATCAGGTAAAGTACCTTAATAACCTAAAATTAACTCAGTTATTAAATATAAAATGAAGCAATATATTTATAGAACAAGTTATAGTGATATCTAACAAAACAAATTTAACTCAAATAAGTTATTCCTTTTTCTGAACTCAATACTTAAAGTGTAGTTGTTTTTTCTTTCACTACTTTTGATTCACTTAGAAGAGGATTATAAATTACTTCAAGAAGACATTATCTTTTGTAAAGAGGTTTTGTAACATATAGTTGAGTTCTAGAGTAACCAATAGTGTAAAGTTAATACTGTTCTAATTTAGGTAGCTATAAGACTTTTTTTTCTATTACTTTTTTATTGTCAATGGGATCTCTATATCATAATTTAAAAAAGGTCAGTTTAAAGCTTATTAAGTTCACATATCATAAATTCAATTATCTTTAAAACTTATATTATTTTTTTATAAAATTAATAAAGTTCATTAAAATGTTACATATATTATAATTTTATAATGCTATTATATCAGTTGTTCTCCAATATAGTAATATTTTTAACAATTATCAACACTATAGTGTAAAGCGCTCAAAGGAGCTTATGTTAAGATGCTGATTTACCAGCAAAAAATGTTTCAATATTGAAAAATCTTCTTATCTTTGAAGAATGTAGGTTGTATCCCTACTATAAAAGAGGCTAACAATTAAATTTTAAAAACTTGGAATACAAATATCTATTGCTTTTAATTACTAAATATAACATATTGGAGCTCTATGTTCCTCATACTGAATTTAAGACATTACTTTCACAGAAAAGATTCAATATATAGTTTCTCATAAAAGTTAATCAAAAAGTTATAGACTTAATATTTACTAGTATACTATCATATAGCCTAAATAATAAACTAAATTTGTTATCAGAATCTTATGTAACAGACTTTTCTTTCCACTTGACATCAATTTTAATCAATTTTAGAAAAAAACAAGTTAATTTTCTATCACTGCCTCACTGCACCAATCTCCAAATTTATGTCCTTGGATCCACCACCAGCTGCCCCAGTATGGGGAAGCAGTGCTCCACCCACTAGTGTTTACCACCCAGCAGGCAAATTCATGCAGACTGGCTCATCCAGTCTGCCAAATACATCTGGCTGCTATATCTCTATAAGGGACCTAGCAATCCACTTCACATGAGCTCACCTAACCCACCCCCATCCCCTAGCCATACCTTAATCCAATATTCATATATGCCTCTGCGTTGAGTACAGATGTCTCTTCCCATATGCTGACAATGCAATAATTGAGCTGGCAATAACCACCTTTGTGCCAGAAGGGTTTATCAATTCCCACTCATGCAAGGGCTATTTTGATATTTAATTCCCATCAAAGAGAATGCAGCCACTGCAGAAGCTACACAATTAATTTAAAAAATATTTCCATTACCACCACCTGAACATGCCTCCCAGATGATACCACACTTGTGGTAACCTTTGCAAACCTCCTCACACCTTACCCCTCAAACACTTTATGAGGAATTGATGTCAGAGATGTTCACTTAAGGTGAAAACCCTATCCTCCAATTCATTGTTCCAAGTGGTACTGAATGCTTCATGGTACCTTGAGCAATGGCCACCATTACCCCCACTAGCTGAACATGGGCTGGCATATCCCACCACATGCCTATATCCTATTTGCACCTGATCATTTCTTTTGGGCCTTCACTGATGATGGTTGCACAATTCACTTCCTCTGCTATAAATTGGACCACACCAAAAAGGTATATCAATATAATTCACACCCTGCAAACATGCCCAACACCACCCATGAGACCACACCAACAGTGTTTGAGTGGAGATTTTGGGTACCCCCACCCCATAGGCCATGCACTCAAATGAGAAGCAAAATATATCACCTCAAACCTAGGCTAATGCACACCTATGCCAACCAATTAGGTGCAGGCTTGGACCACTGTTTAATCCAGAAAATCACCTGCCCCAAAATCTACCAAACCAAGGTCACCTACCACCATATCTTACCAAATCAACCAAATTCTTTGAAAATTATTGGAGGAAGTAACTAAATCTAGTAAATTGTCCCACCATTTAGTTATCCGACTGATTTAATGTCTTACCTGAATTCATACTTTGATACCCTCAGCCCTGACCAATTAATATGCCCTCAAACCCAGAACCTTTTTAAAGTGATTGCAACCTTTCCATGGTCATGGTGGCCACACCCAATAATTACTGTTTTTGTATGCTGCATGCAAAATATGTTGTAGAAAAAAGGGCTGCTCAACCCTTGTTCCCCTCTGATTTTCCTCCTACTGCAAAAGAGGAAATCCAATGCCTCTATGAAACTGCCACCACCACTGTCAATCATGTCACTGAACTGGCAAATTTTTTTCCATCCACATGCACCACAAGAGCAAAAACTGTGAAATTAGAACAACTTCTTGATGCCCACATCCAGGCTTAACACAATGTTGCCAAACTCATATAGGCTTTAGTACAAGCCCAAATAGTTGATCTCAACAACTATCTACTCCACCTTAACCCTCATCCCATGGATGCTTTATCCCCCTTTACTCTCAGCATTGCTCCACCTCTACAATTCTGAGCCAGATGAAGACCTGCCTGATCCTCCCCTCCCCCTCCTCCATGATAGATAAAGAATCTCACCACTATGCCACCTGGTAGGCAATTTTCTTGTTTCTTTTTGTGTCTTGCTGCCCAAAAAGAGTGGTTGATTCATTTTTTATTTTTTTAGTTGGTTTAATTTTGGAGTTCCAGTTTCAGTATTGTTCATCCCCTGGTCAGCTTACCTCAGTTAAATAAAAAGGTTCTGATGTAACTAATTTTTAACAAAACAGTGAAAACTGGGTTTATTGAGTTTTTCACTATATAAATTTAATATCACTATAAAATTTCTTTAGGCTGCAATCTAAGTTCTGTAACATAGCATAATTATTGAGCAGACAAGGCTTAAACAATTATGCTCTTTATTATCACACAGTCACATCTATATATCTGATATATACTGTTCTATCTTATAAATATCTTTAGAATTTTATACCCCTTGCTGTATAATTTATAATATCTACCCATATTTTATCTTCTTGCTTATATTAATAATGATATATAAGCAAACGCCCCATGTGGTTTCAAATACTTTATAAAATAATTTTATCTAGTCAATTTAGGTATTGTTTTTTATCTATATAAAATATATCTGTCTATATAAGGACCAATGAGGATTTTAGGACTAGTACAATTTAAAAACAAATGGGTATCATAACAATACTATAACTTCTAGATTTTTATCTTAATTAAAGCTTCATACTAAATATTTGCATTTTAAAACTGTAAAACTAAATGATATAAAACAGTATAGAAAATAGTAAAGCATATGATTAATATAAAAATCTGCTCAGAGCCTTTACTGAAATATAAAATTATAAAACTAGTTATAAAATATTGATTATATTGGAGATAAGCCATCTAAGGATTATTGATGGTAGCTTACTAGATATCCTTTACTATGAGTAAGAGAGTTTTTGTCTTTTAAAGTGACATAATTAATAAAAAAGGGTTACAGCATTTATAGAAGATTTGCATGACACTTAATTACTGATTGATCATTTTATCTTGTATTTTACATGCTATAAGCTTAAAAATTGTTGTGTATAATATTTAAAGTAAATTTGATTATCCTAGTAATTAAAACTAGCCACTACTAGCTGAATATGCTAGGGTTAATTTTTGCACACTGATAAACTTTGCTTGTATATTTGTCCCAAGATGGATCTGCCTTAGTAACTTTTATGTTAGTTAAAATAAAAAAGCTTCAAAAAACTTTTTAAATTTATAAAGCCTCAGTCTAGATTAACTAAATTTAAATAAGTTGCCTTATATAGTTTAAACTAAATAAAAAATGATAACAAAATATTACTAAGCCATCATTACATAGAATAAAAAATTAGTTTACTAATAGGAGTTTTTATCACCCTAGGTAGTCTAGTTAAATTAATTTATTTCTAATTATGATTATTGATATTTGTATCTCTGTTTCTTGTTAACTATAGGACAATATTAAATATATGTAAATTACTGAACAAACAACATTGTATTATATCATCCCTTTAAGTTAAATTACTTCTCTTTAATTAAATATTTAGACTCAGCTATTTAAATACTAAATGAAAATGAAATATATATTTTTCTGATATATCAGATTATATAGTTCATATATAATCCTTTAACTTATACCTAAAAGAGTAATGATATATACATAAAGTATGTTAAATTTTATGACTAAAAGCTGCACTGGCAGCATGATAAAAATTCACTGAAGGACAATGGTTTTATAAAATGCATTTTAAAAATATTATTAGTGCTTGTTTAGTAATCAAGGCAGGTTGACCTTAGAACAAATATACCACACTGATTAAAAATATGATTGTTGATCCTGCCAGGGATCAAACCTGAAGTCTTGAGTTCCATAGACTCACGCCTTATCCATTGGGCCACATTTTTAAGAACTTCATACTTTGTTAAAATAAATTTAAGGGAAAGTAAGAGGGGAGGGCGGAATACAAGCAATTTGGCTGAGGGTAAAAAGGACCAGGGGTTCAGGCTGCTAGAGTTCTAGCACCTCCAACCATTGCTGATTGATAATTGCCATTGCTAGCCACAGTTCTAGCATTGGGTGGGCTTACAGGCCATTCAATTCTCAGTTGATTAGTTGCCTCATCACATGCAATGAGAGATCTGGTGGGGAAAGCCAAACATGTGGCTTTATAACACCTAGGGATTAAGCAAAAATTTTGAGATCTGATGGAGCTAATCAGAAATAATCTGAATGGTCTTCAATACCAAACCTCTGTGGTGGGGGCGCTCATTGCTCAAAACCTTGGCAACAAGTGCACAGTGAATTACTCATACACAATAATGGTAAATGAAGGCTTGTAGTTGGATCGGAGCCATTCTCAGTGTTTTTGTAAAGAAAAGGTCCTGCGATGGATGTATTCCCAGTGGCAATTGTTTGCCTGATAGGATGTAGTGCATCATGGACCAGTATTTTTTGAACATGGCGCATTCATAATAGTGATGTGCTAAGTCTGCTTCTGGTTCAGCACATATGGGGTATTTTTTGTGCTGGTAGTCTGGCCCACTGTGCTTGCCCAATTTGAATGCCTGATTTAGGATCTGCCAGGTTACCAAACGCTGTTTGGCCATTACCAAGTGGGAGTTCAGGCCCAATATCAACTCCTTTGTTGGGTAGTTGGTGTCTTGGCCTTAGATAGTCCAGTCATTTAGGATTTATGGATGGGTGGGCGGATTGCACCCTGGTTTTGAGAGCAGATCCCCATATTCTATCAGCATCAATTTGTACCTTATTCTGATCAACTTGGTTGCATATTTGTCAGCAATTCAGTTATGCTCCTCCCATCTTGTTGTGGAAATCATTGTGAAATTATGTGCTTTGACATCCCTTTGAATTTGGTTGGCTTCTCAGTCTGATCACTCAAATGACCATCTGCCCTGGCGCACAGCCCAATTGCATAGTTACCAGTATTGTGTGGAGTACCTTTTTGGGAGGTTATCCACGGGTGGTTTGCCATCCATTCACATATTGATCAGGGGGAGACTGGCTCTTGGAGGCCTTGGGCTCTTGCCCAGTTCACACCCCATGCTAGGGTCAGGCAGCGCATGTGTGTCTGTGTTAGCTTCAGGAATGACTTCCCCCATATACACCAGGTATGAGATTCAAAGTCCAGGAGGCCCATGCCTCCTTCATTCTTTGGTTTTGACAGGGCTTCCAGTGGTATTGGCGCCACCTTCACCTTGAACCACAGGAAGGTTTGGAGCATTGACCTGATTTTCTTCTCTAAGTTTGGGCTCATTGGCAGCACATGAGCAACATACCACAACTTTGAGAAGATGAAGACATTTATTGCCTGCACTTTCTCCTCAAGGCATAGTCTGGCGCTTTTTCAGCATGCCATTTGGATTGATAAGCTTGACAATACTTCCTGTTTGGTCTCCAGTACCGCTGGTCCCTTGTCATTGAAGAGTATCCTGAGGTATCAGACTGTCTGGGAGTTCATAATCAGCGTTGTGTCAGTTGGTGGGCTGAAGCTCAGGTTGCCAACCCTCATCACTGAGGTTTTTGCCAAGTTGATTTTTGCGTTTGATGCTAGCTGATAGAGGTTTAATAGTTCCTCAGCCCTGGAGGTCAGTCAGGGGAGCTTATACCTACTACCATATCATCACAAATGCTAGCATCTTCAGTGGCATTTGGTTAGGGTGGACTAAACCCTGGAGCTTTGCATCTGCTGCCACCAGTAGAATATTGGCTGCAAAGTTGAAGAGTATTGGTGACATAGGGTCACCTTGATGGAGACCTTGCCTGACAGGGATTTTGTTGGTTATGCCATCTGTGACAATCACCTTCATTACCAGGCCTGAGTACAGCATCATTATCCATGCTCAAAATGTGTCAGGGATACCAACTGCCTTTAGTGCCTCATGAAGGAATGACCACACTACTCAGTCATATGCCTTTTCCATGTTGAGGAACATAAGGTACCCCTGTTTGATGCCCCTCATATCCTGGAGTATGCTCTGGACTGAGCCAATGCTGTCCCATATACTACAGCCTTTGATGAAGCCATGCTGGGCACTATGGAGCATGCATGGTGCTGTTGCCATCAGTTGATTAGATAGTATGCACATGAGCAGTTTATAATTGGCATTTGATAGTGCAATTGGGCGCCAGTTCCAAAGTTGGCATCTGAGGCCTTTTTTGTACAGAAGTACAATTCAGGTCTCATGGCCTCCCAGAATTTGCTGGCCATTTTGCAAACAGTGGTTAAAGAGGGCTTTGAGCTCCAGCGCTATGCAGTCTCAGAATATGCTGTATATTTCTGCACACATATTGTTGGGGCCTGGTGCTTTCATTCTTGGTGACTCCTTTAGCGCCCTCTTAACTTCATCAATAGAGATTTTGGCAGATAGTTTGGTGACATCTTCCAGTGTACAGCCCCCCAGTGCCAGCTTGGCCAGGTCAATAAGGGTTTTTGTCACCAATTTGCTCATTTCTCATTGTCAGAATAGATCACCATAAAAAAGCTCAACCTCACACTTGATCATTTTTGGGTCTGTTGATACTTCCCCTTCTGCTGTCTCCACTTCCCATACCCTAGCCTTAGTTCAGATTTCCTTGAGGTGTTTCAGGCCCTCTTTGGTCATCATCCCCACTAGGCTCTGATATCAGTAAGTTGCATTGGTCCATCTCTCTGAGTCTTGCTTCATCATTATGGCCCAATACTTTTTGTGTGTTGTTTGGTACTCACTCCACCAGTCTTCACTGTCCCATCAGGTGAGCCTCAGCCTTTCTAATTTAGACTTCAGTTGTTTCATGGTGGCAGTTCACTTGTAGGAGGTCACTTTTTCAAACTTCATACTATCATGTTTCATTTTTGCTTTGATCTGGGTCCATCATTCTAGTGGGTCCAACTCTGGGCAGTTGTCCAGATATGCTACCAGTCAATCCAGTCCAGTGTCAACCTTTTGGCGCCAATCCCCATCCCTCAGCATGGCTGGTGCCAGTTGCCACTCGTAGTTCCTTGGGGGTTCATCAAGGTCAATCTCACCCAGATGACCATGTGGTTGCTTTTGGCATTTATGCTAACCTTGCTGTTGGATGTCATCAGCTTGAGATCTGATGACACTAGGATGTAATCTAAATGTGATCCTGACAGTGGGGATCTGGTGGCATCATATGACCACCGCATTAGGTTGGCCAGGTTGTCATCCTCTTCATCAATCATTAGGCACATCCCCAATTTGACTAGGTAATTGAGCATCTTGTTGGCCTTACTGTTGGGATGTTCTCTCATTGGGAACATGTCCCAGCTCACATTCATCCAACAGTTCAGGTCACCTGCTATTACAGTTGTCACTTCAGATGGCACTTCCACTAAGAATTTCCAAAAAATATGTTTTTTGTGGAGCTTCTGTGGGGCATAGACTTAAAATCCTACCAGCATGAATTTCTTCCACAAAATCCAGGTCTATTTTCTTATCCATTGCAACTTATCCATTGGGCCACAGGATCTATTATTGCATGTTTAGACATATAAAAATTGGGGTCACAAAATGAAATATCAGTATATAGTCTAGGTTAATCTTATCTATATAATAGTAAACTTTTAAGATTTTTTAAATTTTATTTGAGGTGGGCCGACCTGGGGATGGTACCGCACTGATTAGGGAAGTAAAGAAAACAGGAAAGGAGGATAAAACCTGGAAAACCTCCATGTGTGGCATATGATAGGCCAGGAACTCCATGGACCGCCTTTGCTATTCGCTATCTTGGTTTGGGGCATTGGTGCGCAAAACCAACACAGCCAAAATTGTCCCCTACCCAAAGTCCATTACCGGGATTGAACTTGGGAGGCAGCGGTAGAGTGAACTTTTAAGATTTTTAATTCTAATTTTTAAAATAATAAGCAAGCATATATAGTAAGGTAATTTATAGAAAGCAGTTATCAATATATAAATAACAAAAAGCTACACTTATTCTAAATCTATATGCATGTGGTTAAATACTTAAGCTTACATTTATTTTTAGTACCTTATATACTCTAGAAAAATTATTTTTATATAAATTAAACATTAAAATATAAAAAATGTTATGCTGCACTTAGAGTTTTTGGAATATTTAATAAAATAGACCAGAAAAAAATAAACCACACCTATTATGCAGATTTATTCTTAAGCTTGCTGCTGTAATAAAGTAAGCAAAGCATATAACTAATATAAAAGATGTATTTGATGACTAGATTTAAGGGAACAATTTGTAGCTGTAATTTATAGAGGGTACATAACTTTGTAAAAACTTTCACTTATCACACAGAGCTGTTTAAACATAACTTTTATATTAAATGGAGCAATACTTAGACTATTGTTTAAATTCTAAGTATTATTTACCCCAAATAGTTCACTGCTAGTTTAGATAACACTTAGAGTTATTTTACAATTTACACTAGAAACTGAAACAATTTTATCTTATTAGATTTCCCATTATAAAATTTATTAACTATGACAAAATTACAATATTTAAATTTTCTTAAATAACACAGAGTTGGTCTAATTAAATATGGAATTTCTACTATCTCTCTTTTCTATTTCTATAGAACAATTATGTTTAATTTATGACAAGTACCTTATTATATAAATAATATATGTGTCCTATGGAAGTAAGATACAAATTAGACTTCATGCAGTTTATGTTATTAATTTATTAATTGCTCTTTTGCCATGTTTGACATAATGTGTCATGAGATAGATTACTGACCTTATCTTGTATTTTTGGAGTGCTGGTTTTTGCTCTATATTAATATTTACATTGCTCTTTTATATTTTAAATCTAATCAAAGCAACTCATAGTTTTTAACTTAATTGTATTAGTGCTTTTTTATAGTTATAGATTTAAAAATGTTTGATTTAGGTCCCTACCTATTGTATATTCTAAGTCACTCTTCACTTTCTTTACTAACTGTAAATTTTCTCAATATTAAGTCATAAAATGTACATAACTTTTATTTTGATTATATAAAGTTGTAAAAAATTATAATGGGATTCTAGATAGTTAGGGTCTTAGGTTCTTTACAAAATAACCATTAATTTATATGCTAATCTCATTAGCATAAAAGGGTAGTGCTGGGTGAGATGAATTCTTCTAATAAACATAAATCTAAGAGGGTTGTAAAATTCTATAAATAATGTAGATTAAAGTGTTCTATAGTTGCCACTCCTGTTTCTGTAAATAGTTGGGAGGCTAACTTTATGGTTTTAGTATTATAACAAAAAATATAGAAAAGGCTCTACAACTGCCTCTTTGAGCTAGATTCCAGTACAGAAACTTTGGGTAGGGGACAATTATGACTGTGTTGGCATTGTGCACCAATGCACCAAACCAATATAGCAAATAGCAAGGTGGTCCATGGAGTTTCTGGCCTATCAATGCCACACATGAAGGTTTTGCAGATTTTATCCTCTTTTCCCATTCATTTTGATTTCCCCTTATTGGTTTGATATCATCCCCATGTTGGCCCACCTTAAATATAATTTAAAAAAATGTAGAAAGTGAAGCCATCTCATGGACACAGTGCCTATATGCATCCCTCATATTACCAGAAAGTTAGTGGACATTATGATGCAGTCCACCTTCCATATCCATCTAAATTTCAGCAGGATTAAGAGGGGTTTTGGAAGACTATAAATAATATGCATTGGGGAGTTTGAGGAACAAATAATACAAAAATTTAAGCTAAAAGGTCAGAGGTGATAACACAAAAACATTTAAACAGATAGTTTATTGAAAAGAGATCAAGTTATAACAAAATAATGAGATAAAAGATTAAAATGATTATGTTAATTCAGAAACTTGAGTTATTGTGCACTGCAGATAACTGTTATCTTTATCAAAACTTCATAACCTAATTAAAACAGTTGGATTTAGTTATAAGGAATTAAATCAACTGTGTTTATCTCCACTTTTATAAAATATTTTATATTTGATAAATTTATTTAATACTATGTTCTTTAATTATAAAACATGTTAATTGGAGTTAGATTTTCTCTTGGTGTCTCTGCTATCATTATATAAATGATTTTTTCAACAAGAGCATATAATTCTAATGGGAAAATTCCTTAGCTGATGCTTTCCATTTTGGCATTTCTGTGTGATGGCTAGGAACTTGCAACTGCTAGTGATCTTTCCCATACATCATATTATAAGAAAGTATTATTTCATTGCTAGCTTCTGCTACTAGCTGGCTTTTTGTGACAGTTTCATGTTTACTCAAAATTTTCTGAAATGAGATTATGCCTTTAATAGTCATGGTCATCTTGTTGGTTATGGTGTTTAGCTTGTCATTTCAGGCAGTAGCTGAGAGGGCAATATGGCCCTGGAGCTCACAAAAGGTGGTTGAAGTGCAGTTGTTGATGCTGTTACCAATGCAACCCCATGTTGCAAAAGTCACCCAGGTTATGGTGAAATGGCTATTGTGGTGGAAGTATTCCAGGTACCTCAAGGTTTACTTTATAGTATTCAAAAGTGTTTCATATAACTTTACCTTATCTCAAGGGTCACTCTCACTCACCACTTACCTGGATGAATTTAATGCCTGACCTACCAAATTAAAGATACCTTGAAAGCCTACTTATCACCCAGCACTTTTGATCTAGGATGCTATGGAATATTACCTTCCCATCTGGGCTGATCTCCATCTTTTATTGGCTTATACTTGTAACAATCTTCAGTAATAGGTTCCTATCATGGTTTAAAGAACCTATATATTAAATTAAAGGTTATTTGTGAGTCATAAAGAGGTTTTTGGCATCTAAATTCCTACTTTGTTTGGAAAGAGTGGGATACACATTTTTCTTCTCACATTAGGTGGAAAAGATGTGCTTTGCATGCCTGCCCTGCCATCTCTTGAACCACTTTCTCTCCTAATTTCTGAGAAAATGTCTTGACCTGAAGTTTCCAGTAAGATACCCTTCTTGTTTATTTCTCACTGTCAGACATTTGCCCTTGCAGCTATAAACTAAGAATGTTTTAGATCAAATTTAGCCAAAAAGATAAAATGTTAGCCATTTGCAATTCTCTGATGCCTTTATTAGTGAATTTAATATAAAAGTTGATAATATCATCCAAAAGACTCTGGCCAATTAAAAGTAGAACCCCATTAATTGGGGTAAACCATTGCAAAACCTGCCCAGGCAATTAATAAAAAATTGAACAGTTGAATTTCTCTGACCACTTGACAGACTATGGAGCAACCATCATAAGGCATGCCTCCATCCTCCACTAGGTTCTTCCAAGCACCTTCATGGGGACCACCCTCTTTTATAAAGGTGGTGGAGGTCCCTTAGGGTAAAAGTACCTTATTTAATGGTAATTAGGTAAAATACATCTGAACATTACCATATGGGTACATTCTGCTTCAAAACCCCAACCTTCATTTTATAAAATTTACCAACAATCTGATAGGAGCAAAACCCATACTTCCTAAATAAAAAGCATCAAAGCTATTTTAAAACTATCCTCAAATCTCCATCAACCCTTAAAATCAGTTAAAATTTGGATTTGGCAGATATTGAGGGGATCACTTTATTGTTTTCTACTCTGCACTCCTAATAAAAACCTTACAAAACCAAGTTTTTATTAATGTTAAATTTATAATTTTTATTAAAGCTTTTGTGGGATTAAGTGGTGTAAGTATAGCGAGCACCAGAGAGCTGGATTTTTACAAATTGGTGATAACTATGTGGGGCCTTGTACATTACAAATTTTGTCAAAAATGGAGGCTACAATCATGAGTAACCCTCCCAATTTTCCTAATCACTTGGAATCTCATTTAGCTGCTTTGAAAATCAACTCACTAGCGCTCTGTTCTGACTTACTGAACTTGAGCAATACCCTCTAAACCTATGTTTTAATAACAAGTTTATCCCTGAAAAAGGGAGTATTGCTACCTTTTTGTATGTTTGTGAAGCTGCCATGGATAGTGCAACAGACAAGCAAAAATTGCAACGCATCCTTCCTTGTTTAAGCCACCTAGCACAAGAAGTGATAGTTTCTTACCTGGACCCTCTTCACACCTGAGCAGAGATGAGGAAAGCTCTTCTAGCTGAATACAGATCAAAGCAAAGTCTATACATAGAAATACATGCCTTTATGTGCCTTAGTATATATGAAGTTGAATCAACCATTAGCCTTTGCTGAATGATTTTATCTCACTTTGAAAAGGTTGTCCACTTCAAACATGATTACCCTTGATGATGCTCTTGCTGCCCTGTTAACTGGGCTAGTGTCTCAGCCTTCTCTAGCCAAACATATCATCTCATTGAAACGCCACTTCACAAACATCCACAATATTAAATAGGCTTTGGCAGAAGTGGCCAAATTCTAAAATGTTTAAAAGTAAATGTTGCTAAATTGGGAGTGAGCTCACCTGTGCCTATCCTCCCTGCTAAGCCTACTCCCTCAGTACAATTCAAAAAGGCTATCACTACTTTTTATGCATCACCACCCTGCAAGGAGATAACAACAAAACGCCCACACAAGCTCACTAAAGCTGCCATGCCTATCTCTCCAGATAAGCTGGTAAATGCGCGCTTTAAGGCTACTTAATCTTCTGTGGCCATCTCTCCTACCCTCATTGCAGCCTTGCCTGTTGTTGAAAATACCATTGGGGAGGAATCTGAGGGAGGTTACAATAACATTGGTTACTACATATTGGAGCCCCCTCTGGAAATAGATGTGCCTGACCATTTGGACACTGGAGGAGTAGATGAGACCACCATACTTGAGGAAACGTATCTTAGCCAAATACTAGAGTGTCCAAAAGCTCTTGACACTGCCAGCAATGGTAACCAATTATTAGCTGGCTTGATACTCCCTCTTCAGTGGGTTTATCCCATAAAATCCATCATGGATAAATATCCTGAGACTACTAAAAAGCTAACCTCTATATTTTGGCTCAAGGAGGTATTAGCTTTGTCACCTAAATTTTGAGAAACGCTCACTAAGGTTGAAGTGGTCATTCAAAAGGTCTGAATATTGGCCATTCTGGACACTGGCTCCCCAGTCAATGTGATCTCCACTAAGCTTATCAAGAAGATAAAGCTAGTGCCTGACTTGGAGTACACGCAAAAGTCTGGAACTGATGGCCCCAACAATACCTGTGCTATTGGAGCATACTCTTCCCTTTCCATTCAAATTTGAAAGCTTATCCTATCAGCCTCTGCTGTGGCTTTGGACAATAACGCATATGATATACTTATTGGCACTCAATTTATGATTGAGTATGAAGGAATAATCAACCTGAAGCAAGGGGTCATCTTGTTACTCAACTACAAAGTCCCTTTAGTCTTATGCAATAAAGAACCCAGCAAGCACAAATACTCTTGCCTGGTCAAATACCATTTTTCAGCTATAACCTTGAATTATTCCATTTCAGGTCAAAATAAAAAGAAATTACTTGATTCAGTGGATGCTGGGGATGGTATCCCTTTTTATGTGGCAGATGAGGTCTTGATTTAGCCTGGGGAACAAAGAGTGGTTGATACTAAAACCACACTACAAATCACACAGCATTGTTTATTGCACCTCATAAGTATTGAGGGTGTTAGCCTCTTGAAGCCTCATGTCTTGCCTGGGATACTAGATCCAGCCTATCAGAGGCCAATTACCATTCTTCTAGGGAACCTCACTGGAAAAGACATAATCATATGGAAACACCAGGATATTGGCAGAGGTTACTACTCCCAGTAGAGGACATTGAACATATCACTCCATTGGCTCTATGTTGGATTTGGGCTTACCCATGTACAACATGGTGTGCAACTTGCCCAATGTTCATATTTTGGATAAGCTGACCCCAGAGGAGTTTTAAAAGTTTATACCTTGTTAGATAAATGCAGTGACATATTCTCAAAATTGGAAACTGACTATGGCTACATGAAAGGCTAGTGCCATTCCATTGATGTGGGTGATACCTGGCCTTTAAAGTTCAAACCTTATTTTAAGTCAAAGATTAGGAACAACAGATGAGGACAGAGCTCCAGCAGTTATAGGATGTGGGGTTACTCAATCCTCCACAAAGCCCTTAATCTTCACCTCTCTTATTAATTAAAAAGAAAAATGGAGGTCATTAAATAGTTATGGATTACCGTAGGCTAAATAGCCTCACTAAAAAGGATAACTATCCTATCCCTCACATTGATGATGCCCTGACCCAACTCTCTGAATCTAAATTCTTCTCCGCCATGAACTTGGCCAGTGGCTATTGGCAAATGGACCTTTCTCCTCAATATTAGGAGAAATGTTCTCTTATTTGTAGTGAAGGTCTTTCCTAACCCACATGACTACCCCAAGGGTTGTGTAATGCACCTGCCTCTTTCCAGCGTGCAATAGATCACATCTTGCAAGACCACAAATTAACTTGTGACATCATCTATCTTGATGACATCATGGTGTTCTCAAAAACTTTTAATGAACATCTTGATCACTTAAAGGAGGTGTTTCAACAGTTATGTAAGTCTAACATAAAGCTGAAGCCCTCAAAGTGTATCTTCTTCCAAATTAAAATTAGATTTCCTTAGCCACTCCATTTCTCAAGAAGGAATTTAATCCATGCAAGACAAGATCAAAACCATCTCAAAAATGCCGCCCCTAAAAGTCTCAAAATATTCAGGCAATTTGTGGGATAATGGGCTATTACCATCAGTTCATCCCTAAGTTTGCCCAACTCAGTGAGCCCCTTGTCCAGCTATTAACCAAGAATACCCCTTTTTATTGAGGCACTGAAAAAAGACCACTTTTGATACAATGAAGCAACTGCTACAACAACATTCTATCTTATGGTGCCCAGATTATCATAAACCATTTATCCTGTTTACTGATGCCTCAGACTATGCTGTTGAGGCCATCTTAGCCCATTTGAATGAAAATGGTGTTGACTATCCTGTATCCTATTTTAGTGAGATGCTGTCAAAGGTGGAATGCAACTACAGTGTAACAGAAAGGAGTGCCTTGCTGTTCTGTTAGATGTAAAGCACTACTGCCCTTTTCTCTATGAAAACCACCTTCACTGTAGTTACTGACCACATATCTCTAAAGTGGTTACAGAACATGAAGGATCCTACTGGTCAACTAGCTTGCTAGGCTCTAAATCTTCAGCCTTATGACATGAAGATCAAACACTGCGCTGGAACCCATCACTTGAATGTTGATGGGTTGACTAGGCTACCCATCCTTCACTTGGATAATAGTGAGGTGGAGAGGTTACATGAACTTTTAATGACCCCCAATGAATGGGAGGATGAAGATGAGCCCGCTCAGAAGATGTTAGTCCAGCACTTCCATAACACTAAAGTTGAAGATAGGAAGTTGTATAATCAGGTGGGGACAAAATGGCTACCTTCCTTCAACCCTCAGAACATGTACCTGCTATCTTATAAGCACATTCCACCTTAGGTTATGGAGGGGAGAAGAAAACCTATAAGTAAATTAAGGATTGGTTTTACTGGGATGGAATGATGGAATCTATCATTGATGTTTTGAAAGCATGACTTACTTGTAAGAAGCAATATGGTTTCAAGTCTAGATACCAATACAACCAACTACCCCTCAACAATCATTCCACACCATCAGCTTAAATGTAGTAGGTCTCCTTCCTCAGTCTACTAGTGGAAACAAATTTATCTTAGTAGCTATTGACCACTTTACTAAGTGGGTTAAAGCTGTGGCTCTTTCTGCCCAAATAGCTAAGGCCACCGCCACCTTCTTACATTAACACATCTTCACCCATCACATTTGCTCCAATACTACTCTGCAATAATGGTAAGAACTTTACCTCCATAGTAGTCAAAATCCTGGCCACATCTGTGGGAGCACAACAACTTTTCTCAGCTCTGTATAACCCCTCCACTAATGGGATCATGGAAATAACAAATGGAAACTTGGTTTTCATTCTCCAAAAACTGTCCTCCTTTGATCTACTTCACTGGGATCAATATTCACATAGTGCTCTTATGGCATACCAGATTAGCTATCACTGGATTTTAAAAATGCCTTCATTTCATGTCTTGTATGGAAAAAAACCAGGCATACCTGCCCTCTTAGCTAAGGATTTATTCTTTTTTAGAGTTGAGGAACTGGAAAGAGTTATGAGAAGATTGGCTCAGCACATAATTCAACTCCAATCCAAAGCTATGACCAATTTAGCAAAAACAGTGACAAAAGAGGGGAAGGCTGCCAATGAGTTCTGAATCCCTACCTACCTTCCAAGTATCTGACATGGCGTTGTACTACCATAACAGCAGCACACCTATAAGTGGTAAGCTTGGATCAATTTGGGAGGGTCCCTTAACCATCATCTATAAGAGAGGAAATGAGTATTCTATCAAAAATCTAGCTACTGATATCACAATTATTTGCACACATAGCTATTTCCTACATCCATATTCTCCCCCAACATTCTCAAGGGGGATAATGTTGGACATTTGCCCTTGCAGCTGAAAACTAAGAATTTTTTAGATCAAATTTAGCTGAAAAGGGGAAATGTTGGCTATTTGCAATTTCTCAATGCCCTTATGAGAAAATTTAATTTAAAAAGTTGACAATATTGGTCAAAAGACCCTGGCTGATTCATGGTGGAACCAAGTTAATTGAGTAATACTATTACAAAACCTGCCTGGGCAATTAATGAAAAATCAAATGGTCAAATTTCACTGACCACTCAATGGACCATGGGGTGAACATCAGAAGGCACACTCCCATTCTCCACTAAGTCCATCCAAGTGCCTTCATGGGGACTGTCCTTTTTATAGGGTGGTGGAGGCCCACAAGATGAAAGTATTTTATTTAATGGTGATTGGGTATAATACATCTAAACATCACCACATGGGCTTATTTAACCCCAAAACCCCAACCTTCATTTTATAAAAAATTAACCTATGATCTGATATAAGCAAAACCCATATTTTCTGATTAAGAAGCATCAAAGCTATTCCAAAACTATCCTCAAATTCCCCTCAACCCTCAAAATCAGTTTAAATATGGATCATGCAGATATTGAGGGGATTGCTTTTTTTGTTTTCTACCCTGTGCTCTTAATAAAAACCTTAAAAAACCAAGTTTTTATTAGTGTTAAATTTAAAATTTTAATTAAAGCTCTTATGGGATCCAGCAGTATAAGCACCAGTGAGCACCTGAAAGCTGGATTTCTACAATCTCATTTATTAAATGCTATGCAGCATTGGCTCCTTCCCAACATCCTGGTTGCCTTTATGCTCCCTTTAACACAATGGAGTCTCTCAACCAGTTGAGATTAATATCATAATTAATTTTAGAATTAATGGTCTAAAGATCTAAGATAATAACATAAAAACAATCAAAGAAAATGGGTTAGTGTAATAAGATCAAGTTAAACCAAAATAAAAACAATATAGATTAGATGATAATCATAAAATTTATAAAATTATATATTATTTAATACCAATAATTACAAGCATTGATTGATCTTTATGGCCCAATCTGAAACAATTTTTTAGTTTATAAGAGATTAGAAACCTTGTGCTGAACCCCACTTTTTTATATTTTTTAAGCTTAATAAATGTTTCCATCTTACATTTTTTATTTTTAAATTATGTCAATTAGTTTTGACACTTCTCTTAGTGTCTTCATTATTACTTCTATGGACAATTTTATGAATAGAAAAACCTAAACTACTGTGGACTGATTCCTTTGGTTGATGCTTGCCACTTTGGCTTTTTTATTTTTTAGTTAAAATCTTGTCAACTAATGATATCTTTTCTAATAGTTAGACTATTTTTGTCACTTCAATTATAATAATTAGATGTAGATAAGTCTGACAATAGCCTTGTTATTAGTATATGCCTCTAAAGTGTTAGGGACTGGGACTACTTTACCCCAGTTTAGAATAATAAGCCATAAACTTTCTAAGCCTGAGAAAAATAGTATAACAAAGGCACAGTGACCACCATATAGAGTATAGTGAGAGCAACTGGCAGTTTAACCCTAAAAAAGAAAAAACTTATTCAACCAGTCATATACTTGTTAAGGCTAGTACACCAGCTATGTTTGGACATAAAAGTAATGAAAGAGAGATTTTTTAGGTATAGGTGTTTCTGCACTCATGGCTATATTATTTCCAGAATTACAGTCAGGCACTGTACAAATTGATGTAGGTTTTATAAAATAAATGGTCTAAATATATAGCCAGTTTTCTATATGATATATCAAACTAGTATCAAGAAAATAAGTACTTGAAGAAATTAGCATATGATAATAATTTGTTGACTGCAAGATTAACCATATGAGTACCTTAGTTTTATATTCCATTTAACTTTTTGGACTTTTCTAAGCTCAATTAATTTTTAAACATAGTGCTGTTCTTCTTTTGAGCTTCTGAAATTGTGCATTGCATATGATTTTTGAAGGTAGTAGGAATCATCTCAGACTCATTATAAATTTTTATAGTTTAATTATTTAACCTAATATTATCACAACTAAAATAAGTTAAGCAATCAATTGAACCAAACCTATTATAATTATAGTTTGGTATGCAATTAATTGATCTAACTTCAACACATATCCTCTTAATCTAGTGGATAATATCTGCAATCTCAGGAGTCCTACTAATGTCAGGCTTTGCCCTGGCAATGAGGAGGAGCTAATGTAATGTCACAGCTTTTATATGATACCTCTTACTTGTTTGTATCTAGATACTGTGCTATAGTCTTCTGCATTTCCTTCTTCTTTAATAACCTTGATGGCATTAAAGGGTATATTTTAGGAACAATGGTTTTCCAGTAAAGCTTCTCTTGTACTTTGTTAATATATAGAGTAGAAATCCTATTGATAACTTTCTTCTTCTGAGAAAAAAAGAGGGTAATATCATGGTTTGATTTTAAATGTAGTAAATGAATATATTATTCTCTTTTTAATTTAGCTAGTTTTACATTAATTTTAACTTAAAACTATAGTCTCCATTATATAAATCTAAACTTGATTTTTGCAACTTACATCTTAATTGAATTGTATAGAGTGCTATTATGATTATGTCAAGATCCTCAAGAGGTTAGGCTTAGTTCTTAACTAATTGTAGATATACAAAAATTATTCTTTACTTCTCTATGACCTGTCTATTTTCCTTCACCAATATAAACTATAAAACATGTGTGTCTTTTGTTAAAGTCTATTATTTAGTTATATGTATAATTTAGAAATAAGGTTTTAACAAGTGAATTTATTACTTTACACATATTGATATCTTATCTGTTTAGTTTTATCCTAGTATATGCAGAAAGGTTATGTGTAGGTCTAGATCTACTTATCTGATCTTATCTCTTTTTTTATCTAGTTTCTAAACTATCAAATGGTAACTTACTTTAACTAAAACAATATGCATCTATTAATTTTGATATTTTTATTAATTGAGTGTAATTAAGCCTGTTATTTTGGTAGCTATAAATTTAGATATAACTTATTTCTTAAAAATGTTTCTTTGATCTATTTATTAAAAAAACTGGCTGATTTTTCTATAGTATGGTTATTCATACACAAGTAAGCATATATATTAATAACTTTTCCAATGTGTAAATATGAACTTGGGTTGGGACCATCTAGTACTAAAAAAATGTGTAAATATAAACATAATTATAGGTATGTAAATGATATTTATTTATTATCATATAATTATATTACTAGTAATAACTTATCAAATTAATTTATGCTATATCATCTTTTAAATAATCTAGAATTATACTATAGGCAAGAAAATAAATGCTACTTTATAAGGTATGTGAACATAACAATAGAAAGTCTTAGCTATTCCATTATATGGCTTATAACATATAAGCTACATACTAAAATCTAACTATCACTATACTATACATGCCCTTATATATCTACTAGGGAAAAAATTCAACAGGATCTTTAATTTTAAATACATATTTTATTCTATTTAGATAATAAAACAAATACTAAGTCCCTTTATGAACTAGAATTTCAATGCAACTATCCTATAAAAATCCAGATAAAATAGTTTTAAATTTTAAATTTTATTTGAGGTGGGCCAATATGGGGGTGATACCACACTGATGAGGGGAAGTGAAGAAAATAGGAAAGGAGGATAAAACCCAGAAAACCTCTATGCATGGCATATGATAGGCTAGGAACTCCATGGACCACCTTTGCTATTTGCTATATCAGTTTGGGGCATTGGTGCACAACACCAACATAGTCATAGTTATCCCCTACCCAAAATTCACTACTGGAATCAAACTTGGGGAGGCAGTGGCAGAGGGTCATACTCTACCACTGGGGTATCCTTCCCTATCCAGATAAAATAGAAACTATAAAAATTTGGAAAAAAAGAACCTCCTTTAAAAAAGCTTTAAAAAGTATATAATAATTGAAAAATTAAGCCTACTTAATAAAACCCTTTTTGAGGTTGGCACCATATTTTAAACTGAATTATAGAATTTTACTCATAAATACAAATTATTTCTTATATCTGGATTGTGTCCGAGTATAAAATATAAGCAACTTAGAATATATAGTACTGAGTATATAAATTATAAATATCTATTATATGTCAGTTAAAATATGGCACTGACTTCAAAAAAAGGGTTTTATTGAGTAGGCTTAATTTCTCAATTATTTCATACTTTTTAGAGCTTTTTTTAAAGGAGGTTCTTTTTTATTAAAATTTTTTTTGAGAAGGTTCTTTTTCCCCAAAAAAACTTTACCCCCAGCTCTTTTCCCCTCAAAAATATAGTGTATTTTTAAAAGTGGCTCTTTATCCTACTTTTATTAAATATTTTTTTAGTACTAGATGTACTTTTATTAAATATTACTACCTCTATATATTTTTTTGCCCTTACTATTTCTCTACAAAACTAAAACTTATTGTATATCTATTATATATAGTATCTTGTAAACAAATATACTAATAATTTATTTTATCAAATTTAGTTTATTTTTTGGTCAAATTATACTAAATTTACTGATCATCATCTATAATACTTCATCTATTAAAATAGATGATTTTATTGGTCAATGTATGCTGAATTTACTAATCGCCATTTACAGTAATTCATTTTATTAGATTTGATTGCTTTTATTAGTCAATCTATGTAAATTTATTGATCGCTATCTAAAATAATTCATTTCATCAACTTTAGATGAGTTTATTGGTCAACTTATGCAAAAATAATAGCCATCTGTAATGATTTAAGCTTGTCCCACTATGAGCTCATACTGACTGAATTTTGAACATACTCCCAGCCATAGGACATATCAAATGTGCAACGAAGCTATCGCTTCACCAATTCCGGAAAAAAGTTTATCCGGTGTTGTATTAGTCCCACAAGTACTCATCACTTTTGAGCCTATTTTGATATATTTACTAAATTAATGGGTATATACTTGCCCAATACTTACAAAAGTAAAATGGGACCTAAGTTGGAGCATCCTCTATTTTTGGAGAAGATAATCATCCAAATCGGTCCAGTATTATCAGAGTTATATGCGAACAAACATCTAAAAAAACATACAGGTCAAATTGATAACTTCTTTTTCAAAGTTGGTTAAAAATAATTTAGATTTTCTATTTAACCAAGGTAAGCTGACCAGGGGATGGAAAAGTAATTTAAATTATTCGAGGTGGGTCAATCTTGGGACAAATATACCACACCGAGAATGTTTTCTAGCCAGTAAAGGTTTCGAACTTAAAACCTGCACTAGGAGTGGAAGCAGTTTTACCCGCTCGGCTAACCACCCTTACTGAAAAGTAATTTAGATTAGTATTTAAGTTTCAAAATATAATAATATTAATTACTATATATAAAGAAGTCATAATCATGGCTATATAAATCTAAGTAAGATTAGACAATATTATATAAATAAAAATTTAGTTAGGTTTTACTCTATATAAAGTTAGGAAAAGGCTAATTAGCTATAAATTACCAGATACTTTTATACTTCTTTTTATTTTATTGAAGAGCAGTTTAAAGGAGGTAGAACGAGTAAATATATTATTTTTAAATAGAAAATATAGTAGTTATTTATAATGAAGATAATTCTAGCTGTCTGACTTTATATAGGAGATAGTGGTATAATTATTATATAGCTCCCTAAATCTAATTTTAATTGGAGCCTAAAATGGTAGACTTAAAGTTGAAGAGGAGTGACAGCATTTTTTTATAGATGCAGATTTCAAATTAAGCAATTAGTATACTATTTTGCTATAATCTAATCTAGTGGATAGAAAGCTACCTGATAAATAAAGCTCTAAATATATAACTAATTTTCTGTGGAGCATATTTTTAAATATTCTTAAACCAATTGATTGCTAGTTTAATCTGATTATTAGAATCAGTTTCTTTGTTATAGTTTTTATCTGCACCTAATTTAGTTACTAATTATTGTATGATAGAGTTATTAGATAAATATCTATCTTAAAATCTTAATATTTATCTATCACTTCCTCTTTAACTTTTTACTTTACATTTTATAAATGGGCTAGTCAAATCTGCTTTCCACTTAAACCAATATTTAAGTGATAATTTATAGCTAATTCAAGTGTGGATTTGATTTATTTATCTTATTATGATTTCAGCTACTGATATATATTATATTATGACCAATGGTTCCATGTAAACTTGAAGTTAAAATGGTTAATTGATTAAGGAGGTTACCTACTTAAGTGCGGTTAAATAACTAAAGAAAGTTATCTGAATAAAAGGGAGGCTTCAATCAATATCTTAAAATGAAGCATATAGACTCTTTTATTCCAGAGTCGATCTTTTTATCAATTTGATCTACATAAAATTAACCATATATCAAACTTAAATATTTAAATATCAAACAAATATCTAAGGGTTGATTTAAATATATATTTAATGGAAATAAATCTAAATGAGTGGAGACAGTATAAAATATGATTTAGGATCTCTTTTTGAACTTACTATTATCCTTGGTTTGATTTTGAGATACACTCAATTAAGGCTAACTGTGGATTATATAAATTAGATGGTTAGAAATATAATTCTATATTCATGATAACTTTGGCCTAATTGCCTTAATAGTCAATATGCCTGGAGCAATTCGTATGACAGATCTGTGTAAGGTGATTGCCCAACAAATTAGTACTGAATGAGACTTACAAATTAAGCCTATATTTTTTAACTCCATATCATCAATCAATTAATTGATGATAAGAGGGGATAGAGGAAATTATATTCATCCTAGCCAAAACAGGTTTTGAACCTGTTACAGTATTTTTACCTTACCTTAGCTTGTGGTTACAGGTGTGTGCAACTACACCTGGTTACAAATTAAGCCTATAGTTTGATAAAATCATATTGGATAGATTATGACTGAAGTACACTTCCCTCAGTTACAAATAAAGTAACTCAATTCACAATAACCCGTCATACATTCAATATATTGCAGCAATCCACCCAAATTCTCATCCCACTTAATTTTGCAGAGCAAATTGCAAATCAGATGATCCTCATAGCGAATCGGGGTTTGTTTGTTCCTGAGACCTTCAGTGCATCTTACGTTGCTGGAACAATGCTATTTGCCCAAATTGCTGACGGTTTGAGGTAAACTCCTAACCAAAGAGGAACCTCTACCACCGATAATTGGTATAAATTTACATCCCACTATATATATGCATACCAAATGAATTTGGTTCAAATGATGCGGTGATCCTCCTATAACTATAAATAGGTTTGACAATGATGACTCGATCCAACGTAATAATTATTCGATACGTGACGGAAATGATAAACCCAAACTTGAAATTCAGGTTTCGGATAGGTTTTGCTTACTAACCTAATCGGTGGACAACAGAATTTTAATCAATTAACGCCAAGATCCGTATCTATCTGTAAGCCATCGATCCTTAATCGGCAAGGATCTTAAGCTTAATTTATTTTACCCCCACTGTACGTTTTAGTAGTGAAACTGAGAACCTTTCTAGCTTCGTTTCAATTCAACTAACCAAAAACTGAAACCTCACTGCCTGATTAGCTTGATGATTCATCGTGTTTTATTTGAAACCTCCACATTAGATATACAGAACTTGTCATGTAACTACGAATAAACGGGAAACCGGCCAAATTCATAAAATAATATTGGATATAGATTTGCGAACCTGTGCATTTGACCTCTTATATGATCATTAAACGGATAAATACTGATTGAATTTTTTATATAAAATGACGAATAATTAAACATGGGCCTGCTTAAATTTTCACATGAAATGACGAATAATTACATATAGGCTTGCTTAAATTTTCACATAAAATAAAAAATACAAACATGGACTTACTTAATTTTTACATTAAATTAAGAGTGATCAAGTAGGTTTATAGTTTTTAGAAATTTAAAAATGCATACAATCACCAAACAAATGAAATATTGGCTGTTTTCACATAAAATAAGAGTAAATATAAATTTTATATTCATATTTCATACAATCACTAAACGTTAAAGTTTCACATAGGATAAAAATAGTTAATCGAGGTTATGGATTAAAATTGCCTAAAATGATCAAGTTAACTGGCACCGGTTAACTTCATACCAATTGAGCATCGGCAAAGTTTCCCATTGGCGACAGGTTCATCAACTTGGACCTTATTGGTGCTCGGCTTTAATTCAAATCCACGTTCAGGGGATAAACACTGTAAAAGATGCTTAGCCAACCCTGGCGGGTAGACCAATCGATTCGGCTGGAGGATAAAGATTTCATTAACGTTCGGCTCAACCCTCAATTAGATATCAAATCATTTCTCATCCCTTCTCCCTAACCCCATAAATTGGAAATGGATATGCAATCCAATATATTTGGCAGTCGACGAGCAAATCCAATAAAGAACTAGCCTCAACAAACCTACCTTTTAAAAATCCATTTCAAGATGGATTTGGCTATCATGCCAACCAAATTTAGAAGGAAAAACAAGCCGACGAAGATTAGTATAATTTAATAAAGTAACCGACAGATCAAGTTCCAGCAAATTACTTAAATGGATGCTATATGGCTGACAAGCCATAAACAATTGCCAAGTTATTTATTTTAGCAACAATGCGGTTGGTTAAAATCTAGCAGGTAGGGAAAGCCTATTCGGGGGTGGGAAGTAGTTGGGTCGTTCGAACCTAGAGGTGGGCGATGGGGAGCTCTTAGTAAAGTAGGACATAACAAATGACTCAAATTTATAATACACGTCAGGGGACAGCTGCAGTCGATAATCAAGGCATATTGCGACCTCACGTGCCACCCTATTGATGAGGAGGGCAGGATGGCCAGAGAGGGTGGCCCAGGAATCGGTATCGTAGGGAGCATCATCGAGGATATTACATGCGAGCATAAGGCATGCAGTATAGATGAGGGTGCCAGGGTGCTCCAGGAGGAGAGCAAGTGCACCAATTCGTAGCTTTGTCATATAACCAATACTATGGATAATTGTAGGGATGGGGGTATTGGTGGTGGTGATGAGGTTAAAGTAAAATTCGCTGGTCCCCGAATAGCCTGGCCTCGGATACAGGGAATGCTTTAGTACGCAGACTTGAAGGAATCGGCTAAAGAATACATGCCCAACCGATGGACGAGCCTTGCTCTTACGGGACGCTCGCCCACATCTTGCAGAATTGTGTTTATCCCGAATGATTGACATGCCAGCCAGCTGAAACTTCTTGCCCTTTTATACCCTAAGGCTGACCGGTGGTATCAGCCCATACGATTGGTTACTTTATTCCACCAATCAGATCAATTTTATTTGGCAACCGTTTAGATCGCCGGCCTTAGGGGTAACAGCTGCTGATCTCACTTAAGCATGTTCCATTTGATAAGTACTTCGTCCTCTTTTGGATATTCAATTGGAGCTGTGATATCATTTATATTGCCTAAATGATTGGTTGAATTGGATCAGTTTCCCCTTTAAGTGATTGGCAGCTAACCCACCCGCTGATACATCAATGAGCAAATAACCATTTCCAACTTTGGTTTCAGATTACCAAAGTGAGCTAAAAGTTCGGTTTACATTTCTGGGTGTGATGAAAGCTAAACATGCATCTAAGCCCTACTCAACCACCCATTGGCCTGAAAGTGATCCCAAAACCAATCAAATTTTGATCAAAGTTTAAATTAGGCTCCTATTATCATTTGATGACCAAAGCCTATAGAACTGCCGAGTAATCATGCCTTCAAGAACCCCTTAATAATTAGGAAATCCTTTTATGACCCAACCCACTGATTTCTAAACTTAAGAAATGATGCATCCACTTGCACGTTTGCAGATAATATTTTATTTTATCGCATGCCTTGAGATCATCTAGAACCCATTTGCATCCCATTCGGTTATCTATTAAGCTTTATACGAGAGATTGACCAATGATTACTCTATGACCACATCGGAAGAATTTCTTGATGAGGCTCTTTGATAAATCAAAGCTGATCTGACGTAAATCAAGTGGTTTCGATAATCTAAACTCGCTTAAACGTAAATCCAATCCATCACATTACCAAAAAACATTATCATAATTTCATTGGTTCATGCTAAATCATATGAGCGGCTTGATTCGTGTTTAGTTTTAAATAACCCTTCATCGTATGAGGAGTCGAAGAACCTGCTCCCAACAATGATCAACCGTCCATGTATAGAAGTCGGAATTGGAATAGGTGGGTTTAACCTCATATTCTTTATTAGTCGCATTCCATACACATAACCTTAGATTAATTTATCCCACGTTTCAGTAATCTAAACTATTGCATCCCCAATCCAAGCAAATTCAACCTACACGGGTATTCATTGTGATTAAAATCGATCTAAATAAAATTCAAGTTAAACGGACACAATATCTTAATAAATTTTAAGCTAAAAGCATCGTGAATGTAGCGTTTAATACCTGCTACCAATAAATCTAATGCACCTATTTCAAACTTTTAGATATTGTATGGTGATTACTAATAACATGTTTGACGTGGCAGCCATCAACCTCGATTGAAATTCCATTAATCAACTTGAATAGTATTTACTAATCAATTTATGAGGCTAATGAAATGATGTATTACCTTGAACCAACTCTAAAAAGCGTTGCTAGTTGAGAGTTAACTATAAGATGGTCTTAACCATCCACGTTGACTTCTCTGATGCGAACGTCCAACTTTTCCAATTTGGAAAGGGCTTGGCTAGCCATCGGCTAAGGAGATGGATGATCCAGTAAATATCATCCAATAAACTATCAAAAGTTAGGCTAGGTGGCTCAACGCCCTTCCAAATTTGGTTGTTGATAGACTGGAAGTAGTTGCCATCTGATGAGTAATATTAGCATATGATAGATCCAATCCTAACTTATAAGTAAACTAACTGTCCAGTTATACTTTACTATAATATTATCCCTACCAAAGCCCATGCTATCCTTCAATTTATGTTATCAATTGATTTGCTTCTATTTATAGTTGCATATCGGCCTATTGAATTTATAGTTTGAACCTTATTTCTGCTCCATGATATATATTTAACCCTTTCACTGATTTGATGCAAATATGCATCCAAAAAATGAGGGGTATGTAAATTTAAAAGCGCATATATGCATCCAAAAGATGAGATTTACATAGATTTATTTCAAAATTTATCGAATATTTGTGTTACAGCCAAGGACCAAAATAATTAAAATATGTAGATGTTGGCTAAGAAATTTTTGCCAAATTTAAGGGCCAAAAAACAGGATTTTTTTGAAAATCATTGAAGGGTTAAGCTAACCTACTATTATAATACACAGTTTAGTACATAATACACATGACGAATTTATTGTCATGGAGCGTGCTGATAATAATAAGACTGGCCTGGGGATCTATTAGCTGAGACTGACGAATCAGGTAATATCCTCATTAGTAAGTATACAGGTCAACCTCTCTGCCAAGGCAATTATGGTCAGGCAGAATTTTTCCTTCCCGACTTTGATAAAACCCCTACCCCTCACTATTTTGCTCTTCTGCCCAATATAGCCCCCTTCCAAAGTGACCACCAGCTCACCTTAGCTGTGGTGGCCTCTCCTCAGTGCCTGAAACTATACACCATGGTAGCCCAGTCAGTGGCTCAGCTCCAGCATGGCCTGCCTACCCTCTTCTTCCCCCCAACTTCCCTAAATCTCCCTGCAATGATATCTCAAAACTATTCAATGATGCTAAAGTTGCTGTTATAAATGTTGCAACGCTTGCTTCATTCAACCCCTCATCTAAAATCACCTGCCACAGTATCTCCCTTTTCACCCAACTTTCTGAAGCCTGCAAAGAAGCTGAAGTTCTCCTTGCAGCTTTTATTGAAACACTTTCCCATCATTATCTTGATGAGAAAGTAAAAAACTCCTACTATGCTGATCTTTACCCCCACTATATGGATGCCCCAATGCCCTGGCTCTCTGCTCTGATCTGGTACTGTAACCAACATCCCTTGAATGAGGCAGGTCTTTTTGAAAACCAACCCCCTGACCCCTCCTCACCCTCTGCTATAGTGGGTTAGCAGTTTCTGCTTCCCACCTGGTTAGTAGTTTTATTTTATCATTTTGAGTGTTGTGATTCAGTACTATCTGTCCCCTGGTCAGCATACCTCAAATAAATTGAAAATCATAAATAAGACTAATCTGGAACTATGGGATGAGTGAACACCCAAAGCACCAACCAGAATACCTCTGGTACAGCTATCCATATTGTAGATTGCAAAGAAACTAGGGCAACTGTGAATACTAACAATAAATTTATAAAATTGGAAATCATACTTATGAGATGTTCAGTAAACTTATCAAACTTACAAAAAAAATTGGTTTTTTAGGGTTTTTTGATTCAACTATAATAGCAGAAAGGAAAAAATGGAGCAACAGCAGAACCTGTCATGGTCCACTACCTTATAAGCTCACAAAAAAATAGAGAATGGAAACAATTATAAATACCATCAGGAATAATGATATAATTTGACTATAGCAGATTGATATTTTAAATATTTATGACACAGGATTAATCTCAGCCTGGCCAGCTAAATTAGGATCAAATCTTTCCACCTAATTTCTAATCCAGTGAAATTCTGCTTTGCAGATTGATGATGCTTCATTAGGTGGGCAACTGGGTGCACTATGACTGGGCCATGTATAGCTGGTTTTATTGAGTAGGGAAGGGCTTTACTGCATCTGTACCTATCAGGGATAGGCTCACAGTTTTTGACAACAAAGAGCTATACCAGATTGGAATTCCATGCCCAAAACTAATTTACTTGATTTATTTTTGGCATTATCCAATTTAGTATTATGGCAGAACTTGAACTTCTGAAGATAACTTGCAAGGGAAAGAATTGCTACCAATCACTGCTGGCAAAAACACCTAGCTGCTGCCACTTCTCTATACACACCATAAATTCTCTGTAATAACTTATGACTGTTTAAAATAGGAAAAAAGATATGGCATTCAAGGGGTACACTGTCACTAACCTCTCATCCACCACATGGGCTAAATCACCCAGGGTGACAAGGTGTATAGCCACTAGCTTCTTCCCTTCTTAGTCAAAATGGAAATACTTCTGATTCAGCTGCAGGGGTTGCTCTCCCAGACTTATAATAGCCAAACCTAAGAAGCTACAGCACTGTTTTTGGGTAGTAAAAGTTGACTATGACCTAATTGCTTCTAATTATAACTGGGCAATGATATTTCCATCCTTTAACATAAGATCCAGAAAAGTGCACTTCATTTTTTATAAATTTACAATTAAATAGCTTAGTGTATAATCCCACCTTCTGAAATTATGCAGCCACTGCCACTAAGCTTTTTTTATGTTGGATGAGTGATGAGAGTGTGCAAGAATTTTTTTTAATATATTTTACAGTGCAAGTGGATTTCAAGTCACCTAGTGTTTAGCCAATTGCTTTATAGAATATGGAAGGAAATCCTTAGGTCCAAAGGTAATCACTTTACTTTGATAGATGATGTGTTGCATGCAGATGATTGTCAACCATTCATGGCACTTTTTTACACATACCTGGTGGAAGGCAATGGTGAAGTCATGTTTGGAGGATACTTTTGACTTAGCAATCACTTGTGAGATTACAGCTTCTAGTGGGAGGGAATAGTGCTGTGAGCTGTAACGTTGTTGAGATATTTACAACCTATGCGTGACTGCAATGTGTCATTGGGTTTCTTCACAAAGACAATGGGGATAAGATGGAGATGTTTTTGATCAACCAGAACATAGATAACATTTTGTTAATCCATTCCTTTAGAGACTGGTCTTTGATAGCCATATAGGGGTACTGGTGGCAATAGATCTATATAAGGTCTACTATCAGCTTAAATTTCAAGTTGAACTTAGAGTATTTTTTAGTTTGATCATCTCATTAAATATCAAATATGTGCTTAAACAGTTTCAGCGCTAGTGGCATGATGGGTAGATGTGGTACAACATTAGTTGAGGAGTA
The DNA here is from genome assembly GCA_022478985.1 of Massospora cicadina. Lineage (NCBI taxonomy): Eukaryota > Fungi > Entomophthoromycota > Entomophthoromycetes > Entomophthorales > Entomophthoraceae > Massospora > Massospora cicadina. The sequence continues at coordinate 86,227 of JAKSZP010011959.1, forward strand.
CTCTACTGTTGTTACCCCAGTGTGCCCTCCACTAACATGGAAAGCAGCAAAATCTCACCCAAGTAGTAAATAAGGTGAAGGAAATCTTATTTTGTTCAAGATCAATATATACCAAATGTTGGAGCCACCAACCCACCCATAAAAACATGTGTTTTGATAGTTTGGAGATAACTGATAAATTAGCGTAGAACTTATGTTCATAGGCAAAAAAATATAAGAGTTCAAAAAGGGTTAGAGTAATCATTGAAACTTGCAATGCTCCATGACAGGCAGCCTTGTTGTGACAATCACATCCAAGGCTTAGGCTACCTTCAAATTGATAAGATTCATTTAGGCCCCAGTACCCACTAAGGCATTTACTGAAATTTAGCAAGTTCCAACTGTTATATCCATGGCATAAGGAGTAAGCATTAACACATTTAAATAAACCATTGATAGCACACATACCAGGTGTAATGCACTGGCTCCTTCCAATGAGCCACAAATGAGTTAGGCAACAAAATTCATGTTACAGACCATAGGGCTGACAGGGCTCCTGATACTACTCTCCTTGTGCACGCGCTACAAGATTGGACAAGCACCCTCTGAAAGACAGTTGCAAATATACTTAACCCCAGCAACATGCCTTGACTCCAAGACAAGGTATAAAGGGAGGCAATAGCTCTCCCAAGCTCACTCTCAAAGTCCAATTCTTGTTGATTCAAGCCAAACATGGCTAGAGTTAGGCAATATTTTAAAATAAACTCAAAGTATAAACATATGAATTTTAAGTTCTTTTTTATTTAATATTGGCCAGGTTGATAGAAAACAGAACTGAGAAGCCTCCAGCTCTCAGTTTCTTCCCTATATACACATGCTACAAGCTAATATAAAATATAACACAAGCTTATGGTGCTAATCAGACTGATGCTTGGTGTAAACCTTACAGCAGGGTTGCGGAATCCTCACTCAATGGTTCTGTGCCAGTTCTGATCCTCAACAGTTCTGCACCAGTTCCATTTTGAATTCCAAATAAACCACAAAACTTTCAAGCACCCATTCCATTCCATTCTTGATTTGAATCCAAATCGAATCTCAAAACTCCCCATTTTACTTGATTCTCATTTTTCCTCGACTTGGACGCCCATCTTGCTCCTTGGCCTCCTTCAAGCTTCTGCCCCTTAGGCGTCCCTGCCAGGACCAACTCCCCCTCCTCCTCCATACATCCAGACACAGCCTGCCCTGTCTTACCAAAGATCAGGGCAATGTGACGCTGAGGATAGACCTCAACTCTCACACCAGAGCTGGTTTTAATAATATTTAAGTCATGGTAATACTTGGCTTTGCTGATGAGCTGGTAGGGCATTAACATGGCTTGGCATAAGAAAACAGAGATGATGTAGCACCCATGGTATCTATCAATAGGTGTACACAGAACAGGTCTTCATAAACTAAATTTTAACAGCTCTCCTCCCTGACCTGCTTCATCATCATAAGCTGATAAGCAGACACTAATAAATCTTCAGGTTTACTCAGATAAGGGAGGTGACCAGGGGTCTATTAGCTACATCCTACAAAACTCTACAAGTTTGTGGTCCTGAGAGTTTGACTGGGCCACCAATAATCCATTAGACTGGTGCTAATTGTGGAAAACCAGCTGATTTTTGCTCGCTGGTGCTTTACACCAGCTGGTTTTCACAAAAGTTTTAAATAAAATTAAAGTATTATATAAAAAGCTCTAATAAAACTGGATTTTAAGAATTTTATTAGGAGCAAAATAATAGAAAAAATGATGATCTTCAACATTTGACTATTTAGTATTTAAAGTACTTTGAGGGTCAAGGGGAAGTTGGGAATATGTTTGAAATAGCTTACATGAGTTCAAATTAGAAAATATGAAGGAATAACATATCATAACTTAGAAACTTACTTTAGGGAAGTGGAGCAAAATAAGAAGAATTTTGATTGGGTAAAATGTACTTGTGAGGTAACATTTTTATGAACTTAAGCTAATCACTGCCCAAGAAATTTCTTGCACCTTGGGGGACCCCGCCAAGCCTATAAAAGGTGAGGTCCCATGTAGATGCGTTGAAGGACTTTGGGGTGGTGTGGGGAGTTCCTTCCAATAGTAGCCCTAAAGTCTGTCATGTGGTCTGAGTAATCTGACCATTTGATTTTTCATTTGGTGCCCATAGAGGTTTTGAACTTGTGTTACCCCAATTAATGGGGTTCCACCAAGAATTAGCCAGGGACTTTTGGCTGATTTCATCAACTTTATCCTTTTTATTATTAATAAATGAGCTTTTGACTACATCAGAGAATTGCAAATGTCTGAAATTTTCCCCCCTTTGGCAAAATTTGACCCAGAACATTCTTATTCTTTAGCTTTGAGAGCAAATGTCTGACACTGATGTTTAGAATTACACCTAAAGGTGCAGTGAGTTGTTTTTCAGTGTTGGTAGAACTAAAATGCAGCAATGGGTCTTGTGCCAAAGGCCTATTATCTCATGAGCTCCATTATATGAAAATTGCTGTGGAGTGCTTGGTGCAATAGTAAGAAACGCTGGATATATACCAATAGAGTATAAACAGTTTTCTTTAATAGATAGAATAAAAAAGTTATTTTCAGTTTTTTTTTGTGTGGTTTGTTTTTTATCTATGGTGTTAACCTATTTGGTATAAAGCAATGCAGGCATATAAAAATAAACAAGGGAGCAGACAGTTTATTAATTTAATGGTAGGGTTTTTTTGAGTAAAATTATTGGTCCATATATATCAGGGTGAACCTTGATTTATTGTACCAACTTGTAGGCAGACTCCAAGGTTTGTGGCCCATAATACCATGCAGCATTTGATCCTGCTCCTCAGTTTATGGTGTCATGGCAAGAAGCAATTACAAAGGCATCTGGTAATCTAAGAGAGTTGACTATCTGGTGAACACCTTAATGTGGTTATCCAGTTTTAAAGATAAAGCTCTATAGTGGAATAAAAAAAATAAAACTGAGGCTTCTAAGCTGGCATAGTGACTATTGAGAACATAATGTGAAGGGTGATGGGAAGTTTCTCTCAGGTGAGATTTTTGGTACATCAGATTTTAAGCTCATTTCTTAGCCTTCTCTTGCAAGGCATCAAGTAAAGTCAATGTTTACTGCTTTTTAGAGAATTTGGTATTACCAGATAACTGGAGTGCAATTTGAGCTTGATAAGAACTCCCAAAACTTGTTTATCAACTTTATTGAAAGGACAGGAGGTGGTCCCAACCACAGTTACAATGCAAGCATGTGAGCTTAAGGATTGGTATCTGACTACACTGAGAGGACCAATAGGACTTATATGATGGCTACAATCAATGTAACCCATGACCAACATGTCAAGATTGCATGTATTAAGTCATATAAACTTCTTTTAGCTGTTCATTATCTCAATTTTAACATATCTTGGACCATAAAAATTTACACTGTATCTAGTGGCTGGGTTATCATGTCAGATATATGAAGTGCCAAGGAAAGACTTGGTTTACATTGGGGGATATCTTGTATCACAATAGCATCCATAATTTGCAAAGCACTGTTGTTCTGATTATATGGTATTAGGAGCCACTGGGACAAATAGGGGAAGTACTAATTGATAAACATTTTTCTTGACTTAAACAACAATATTAACATGGGGAGAAACTGCGCCAATGTGTCCCATAATTGGGTTTAGGCATTTGTTATAGGAGAAGGTGCTACAGCAGATGCATCTTGCCAATGACTTGAGTGACCATGGACGCTGAAATTTCAGATACCTTTAATTTGTGGGTTATTTACTGTTTTCTAAGTGTGTACACTCCCATTGAGGCTTCCCTATATTTACTCTATGAGGCCTTCAAATTAATATGGCTTATAGTTGGGGCATTTGGAACATAGGCATCAATATTGACACAGTGGTGATAGGAGCTTAATTTTAGATGGGTGCTTGAATGGCAGGATTTCATTATTGAGTCTCCTGAGTGCCTCTGCTAATTGTGGCAATCATATTAACAACCAAGGAGATGCCACTACTATCACCAAGACAATAGAGTTTGGCCACTCCATAGGCTTAGGCATAATCATTGCCAGAGGTAAAATTTTTAACAATTTATTCAAGTAACTTTAGAAATAAAGAAGTTTGAACTTTTATCAAAACTTTATATAAAAAATTACCTAGCACACTAGTATTGAGAAGTGTACTGGTTTTATATTCCACAAGAGGAGATAGGATGACAGCTAAAAGTTTATTATAATATTAATAAGTTAAAGTGCAATTTCTATTGTGCCAAGATAAGTCCAATTGTACTCACTAAGCCATCAATATAAACATTAGAGGTCAGAATAGCACCATCAATTGCATTTCTTGGCACCTTAATTCCAAGTCCCTTATATAAATCTAGATATTAAGAAATTTATGACCTTAAGAACCTTTGATTGAACATGGAGGATAACTTTCTTTATTTAAAATTAATTTTTGACAGTCAGCTAATTCATTCATGTTATCCTCATTGGAAGTTTGCAGTGGAGTCATTCCTTCCAGGATATTTATATAATCTCAGCCACTAATTAAACCATGAGCTTCTTGGGTAATTTTTATAATTTTATCTAAATAATTTAGCTAATTACATATTAAGGGTTTTGGAGTAATAAAAATTGGTGGCAGTGTTAATTCTTGGCGTAGAGTATTAATTTTACCAAGTTGGTTTGCATGGGGTATTAGCCACTGAGTAACCAAATTGGATGATATGAAGATCACCAATTCTAATAAAACTCAATAAACTATATATAGAGCTATTGCCCCTTATTACAACCTTTATTATTTTTACTAATTTGCAGACTTATTTTGCAACAAAATCATGGAAAGAAGACCTTCTCTTTAATCCTCTGTGTGACTCTTTATATCTCAGTTCCCCAAGCTGAATGCATCCTTGGCTTGGTAGTCTTCTATTTGTTTTCCTTTTACTAGCAGCTCTCATTTATATCAAATATTGGCATAATTTCCCTCAATTTGCCAATTGGTCAACATTTCAGTCAATTATTATTCATATACCTTTTTTGCCAATCTTGAGACTCATCTTGATTCCCCCTCCAATCTGCCAGTATGGTTAGCATATCATCCAGTCATATCAACTTCCCAACATTATCCCCCCTTTAACTGGATGTTAAGCTCTTATTGTTTGCATATTTGAAGGAACTTCACGTGAACTCAGTTGATGATCCAACCCTCTACAGGTTCCTTGATGGTGTAGACATCCATGCTGGTCTTCTTGTTTTCTCAAATAGCCTGACCCAGATGTTGGAGAGCTTGTTTTCCACCCAAAACTGTTCTATTTGTGGAATAAAACATGGTCCCCTACAGTGAACAGTGAAAGTCCACTTTATCTCTTCTGATCAGCTTCCTGATCATGAATATTCTTGGCCAAACTGGTAGAGTGGGCTTCCATTTGCAGCTTAATCAATGTATATATAAGTCTTCAAATATTGCTGAGGGTCCACACCACCAGTGTCCTCTACACATGAGTAAAGCAAGGTGGGAAGAGCTGGATGTTAACCATACAGTAGTTGGAAAGGGCTCTTACCAGTGGACAAATGATAGCTGATATTATATGAAAACACAGCTGTAGATAGTAGGGCACTTCATTCTGAGGGTCAATCTTTTACCAATTTATGGAGTATGTTCACTAGGGTTCCATTGACCTGCTCCACCATTACATTTGATTCCAGATAATAGGGGGTGGTCAAAACCCCACAAATCACCATCAAATTATTCAACTTCAGCAGTATATGTGAAGTGAAGTTGGTTCCATTATCCATTATAAATGAACTGTGGGCAGTCATGTCACTGTATAACACACTCCATAATAAACTTGGAAGTGGTGACCGCGTCCAAGTTGCTAATGGCCCTGGCCTCCACCCATCAAGTCAAGTGATTGATGGTGACAATTATATACTTGGATCAATTGGCACTAGTCAGCAGAGGTTTCACTACATCATTGGAAACATTGTGCCAGGTAAACTGGAGTTTAACCAGCTGGTATGTGGTCTTCTTGTGGAAAGGCTTTTCCACTTGACACTGATGGCAACAACTAACCGTTTCCAATATGTTGTAGTGCATGCTTTTCCAGTAGTATCAGGGTCACAAAAAATCCAGCGTTTTCCACAATCCTCCATGACCTACAGCCTGATGAGCATCCATAATAATCATGGGTCTAGCTAAAGGTTTAGGAAAACTCAGCGTTGAGTCTCCAATCCACTTGTATAATTCTTCCCCATATAGAAAAGTATCCTCCTTGAGTCCATCTAATACCTTGATCACTTCAGCGGCTCATCCTGATATTTATTAGCCACCATCTTCTCATACATTATTTCAGCTAAATCTGCTATGATAGCAACCATTGTCAGCCAAAAAAGACAATCTTCATTTTAATGTTTTGCTCTCAGATGGTGCATAATATCAAAATTGTACGCCTGGAGCTTCAGTGCCCAACATGTGAGCTATCCTTTCAGTTCACACAGATTTTGCAGCCAATGCAAGGAAGCGTGGTCTGTCACTACTTAGAACCTTACCCCATATAGATATACCCAAAACTGTTTGTAAGCATAGATCATTACTAAACACCCCCACTTGATCATAGTATAGTTCTGTTTGTGACAGTTCAAGCTTAGACTACAAGATGCAACAGGATGCTCCACGCCATCATCATCCTTCTGAGATAATACTGCCTCTATAGCGGAGAGGGATGCACCTGTTTGCACTATGAACTGTTTGTCAAAGTTGGGATATTGCAGAATGGGGGAGCTTGCTAACACACAGTTTGAAACATGTCAAAAGCGTTCTGGCATCATTCTGTCCAATTGAATGAAGCATTTTTCTATAACAACTTGAAAAGAGGGGCCCCAATACAGCTGAGATTGGGAATGAACTGTCAGTAGTACCCAACTATCCCCAAAAACACTTGAATATCCCACTTATTACCTGGATGAGTCATCTTGCTTATCACTTCCACCTTAGCCAGCTGCAGTTTAAGCCCATTTAAATTTACAATGAACCCAAGGTATCTTAATTGTTCTTTAAAAAATGACACTTCTGAGACTTAATTTTGATATTAGCAGTAGTGAGGCAATGGAACACTTTTTTCAAGTGAGCAAGGTGCTCTGTAAATATATGCAAGAACACATTGATATCATCAAGGTAAACTAAGATGCAGGACAGTTTTAAATCACCTAAAAATTGTATCTATGGTATGCTGGAATGTAGCTGGGGTGTTGCACAACCCTTGTGGCATGTGAGTCAGCTGAAATAACCCTCTTGAAGTGATGATAGTGCATTTCCCTGCTCCACTGATGGAAAATTGATCTGCCATTACCCTGAGATCAGATCCATGATAGAAAAATAATTCGCCCCACCAAATCAGTCCAATGCATCATCAATCCACAAAAGAGGGTAGAAATATTTTTTGTTACATTATTGAGTCCGTGGTAGTCAATAACCACTTGATTTGAGCCATTTTTTTCTTCACAATAAGCACAGGTGATGCCCACAAACTGTTTGACAGATCTAGCATCCCTTTCATGATAAATTTGTTACCTCATTGGAGACAACCTCTTCCACCACTTTTGATCATCTAATAGGTTGCTATTGAATGGAAGGGTGATCCCCCATATCTATCCAATGTACCACTCCTTGAGTGCACCCCAAAACATGATTGTCATGTGCACAAATATCTCGATACTTTTCAAATAACGCTATAGCCTTACCTTGCTGTTCTGTCAATAATCCAGTAAGTGCTTTCCATGAAACCATGGTCAATATGCCAAACGATGAGTGTGTTGGTAGTCTGAGATCCTCCCACAAGCCAAAATCATAAATATGGCAAACTTCCTCTATAGGAGCTAAGTGTAAGTAAGCCATCACTTGGTGCTGCTGGTTCTTTATCGTCACCTTCTGTAAATTTTTTAGCAGCATCTTCACCTCACCATTTCCAGGGAGCAGTAGCTCTGGAGCCACATGTGGTTTAGCTGTGTGTGCTGGTGAGGCACCATAATTTCTTTATAAAGTCCTTTAGGGGCATCAATCTTGAGCTCAGTCCCTACTATAAACTGGTATCCAGATGGTAGGCTCAAAGCACTCGCTGCCTGAAGTGAAATTCCTTTTTACTCATAAATCTGGTTGAGGAGGGCCCTAGTTTGCCACTTTATAATTTGGTAACAAACAGGAATCACTCCATCACTGTACGCTATATTAATTTGACTAGAGAGGAACAGATCTGTTGGGATTCCACAAGAGGTAAAATATATGGGAATCTGTTGTCCTAAAATATTAAGAGTTTCATCTGCCATATTTATCACAACACCAAATTTCCTCATAAATGCCGCGCTGATCAACATGTCATAGTTGTTATTTGGCAGAACTATCGCTGGAGTGGAAGCCCAGACTGATCCAAATCATAAAGACAACGCACTATATGCTCCTTTCAACACAGTGCTGTACATCCCCACAGTCCTGTATACTACTCAATGGTCCACATCTGGCTTCAAAAAAGCTTAGCCACCAACCTGGTAGAGACTATGTTCACAGGGGATCCTGTGTCTATGATAGCATGGATTTTTGTGTTTTGAACAAAAAAACATAATAAGTGCATTCTGAGTAAGAAAGACCATCAGTGTTTACTACATTTATATCTAAAGTCTTTGTGTTACTCAAAAAGGAGGAATGCCCTTGCTGACCTAAGGATACTCACTAGAAATTAACTCCACTGGAATGGCTATGTTAACCTGTACTAAAGAGGCAGTGTCCATCAAGAGATCCACGTTACTTGTGTCAGTCTGTTCCAGGATCTGCTATGCATATAGCTCTGCGCATCCTGGTGGAACTTGGGGCTTGGGGGTGAATTTTTACTCTCATAAATGGAAGTAGGGGTATCTGACAGAAGCTGTTGGTATAACAAATAATCCAATTGAGTTCCAAATTCTACCTGAAGAGATGCTTGAAAATCATAGAGGACAAATTGAATCAGACTTAGCAGAGGTAGAGCATCCTGTCTTTACTCCACTTGAGCTTTTCCCTGCTTGATTTCCTCAGTTGGCATCACATACACTTGTTACTGCTAGAGAAATTGCCCACATAATGCCTTCTTCATCCACACTGGAAGCAGGTATTCATAAAAGGTTCACATATATAGCTTGCAGCGGAAGGACCAGTGCAAAAGTTGATGGTATGGTTCCAGGGTTGTGGATGAACTGGCGGAGCATACATAGACCAAAAAGGATTCACTGATTTGTATGATGGATGAATATGTTCCCACAGTTGATAGCTTGGTTGCTGCGGCCTATATCCTGAAGAGTTTGGTGCAGAGACAGCAGAGGTTTTTTGGGCTACATTAGGGGTGCTGATCATGGCAGAGAGTTGACATAAGGTATTCATGATTCAAATAAGTCCTGCATCTCCATCCAAAATGTGAGACATAACATTATATAGTTCCTGATATAGTTTGATGGCTTCTGTCATCGCTATACCAATATCCTCAGTGGATAAAATGTTAGTTCTGAGTAGTACATATGCTTCCGCCAAAAAACGTTCAGAAAATTCTAACAGGGTCTCATTTTGGTAAAACTGTATAGTCAGAAAGTTGGCTTTCCATCAGGCCATCTTGGTCACACCCCCAAACAACCATATAACAATTGCTTTAACTTCTTTATAGGATACTGAGCTATTTGGAAGGTAGCAGATAACTTGGTCAGCGCTTTCCACATCTAGAGCAGACAGCAACAGTTTGCTTTTCACCAATCAGAAGCCTCTTCCACAGCAAATTCAAATTGCTTAAAGTAACTGTGTAGATTATCATCTTGACTGAAAGGAGGTAATTTTTTGATTCACACAGCTTTGCCTTGCTCCAGGCTCCTGCCATAAGGATCAAGTGAATTTGTTTCTGAGAGACTAAGGGAACCACCCCTTTGTGAGCTATTATACAGCTGGCTGGACAGGCTTGAATCTGTCAAAATGGATTTGGACGAAGTAGTGCCATGTGGGGGGTCCATTTCAATGCTTGAGGGATATTCATTAGCTGATCCATAGCATTCTTCCCCTGAATCACCACTAACTGCACCACTCCCTCTGGCTCTGGCATTCTTCACAAAATGTTTGTTAATTAACTGCCCCACTTTAACCAAATAGCATCTACACCATCTATCCTGAAATTCCTGTTGCAGTGTTGCATACTGATATTAAAACTCCTTAAAAAATTTCTGCTTAACGTGCAAGTTCTGCTCCTCTGCTTGTAGTTATGAGAGGACATCTTTGATTATGTTCTGCATGTGGGCATGCTGTCAGCTAGCATTAACCGCTTGTTGATTAGCATCATTTATTTGGTTAAGGAGGGTGGCTTGTTCCCATACCAATTCCTCGTTGGCCCATCAAAGGGTATCAAGCCATGCTTGAATGTCCACATACTCTCTTGTCTCACTAATTGGAAGAGGGAAAACTCAACGGCGCTCATCCTGACTAACAGCTTTCAGTTGTGTGACCCAACAGATTAGCTGGAGATATTTGAGGGACGTTGACCAAAGGATAAGCGCATTATCTGTCATTTGCTGGTTACTCTATTTGATACAAAGTTGGTTTAATTCATATGATATGAAACTGACTTGATCTGTCACTTGCCATTTTATCAGTGTTATTTTTTCCTTAAGCTGAGCAAACACAGCTTCAAGTGTCTCTGCCTGTTTGACTAAATCCATCATAAAGCGCTCAGTATTGTTTATCAACGTTGTTATGACCTAAATTTATTCTATTAATAAGCTATTCTGATCTAACAGTTCTTCTATTACCTGAGATAACTCTAGATTTAAATGGGATACCAAAATGTCCAATTAATGGCGGATGTTCCCAACATGATAGTCCATTTGTACCAGCACTCCCTATACCTCCAAAAAAGAGCAATCGAGGCAGTCAAGCAGGAGGCAAGTATTGTTTTGCTGTGCTTGAGCAAACCACATTACATCTCCAATCTCTATATTGTGGCAAGCCAGCACATGCAGTAGCTGGCAAATAGACACTTGCACATAAGCAACTAGATACTCCTTGATTTCATAGGTACCAAGGTGGCAAGCCAACCCCATTGTAGTCATGTCCAGATAGGACATGTACATGGCGTAGCAATTCTCTTGGTCTTGTTGGTTATAAAACAAACTCAAGGCATTATCCCCCACCTCATCTTTGTATAATTGATATCCACACAACAGCCACTCCATAAAATCCTGCAGCTGCTGGGGGTCACATTTGTGGAGCATCCTTGTTGGTCAGCCATCAGCTCAGGGCAGTTTTCTAACTGCAGAGTTGATCATAACTTCATCATTACCCAGTTTGATTACAGTAGGTAATATTGGTTTATTATTAGGTGTCTCCCATGCTTCTTCTGCATAATGCATGCAGAATCTGATCAAATTGTGCTGTAACAAATGAGAGCTCATCATCATATCTTAGCATCAAAGAACTACAGTTGACCAGTGACCCCCTGTAGTGAGCACCACTGTTAATTCTCAGTGTAGAGTCTTGATTCCGCCAAGTCAGTTTCACAGGGTATTAGCCACTGAGAAAACAAATTGGATGATATAAAGATTGCTGATTCTAATAAAACTTGATAAAATATATATGGAGCTATCACTCCTTATTAAGACCTTTATTATTTTTTACTAATTTGCAGACTTATCTGCAACAACCTAATCATGAAAAGAAGACCTCATCTTCAATACTCCATGTGACTCTTTATATCTTGGTTTCTCAGGCCAGATGTATCCTCAGCTTGGTAGTCTTCTATTTGTTTTCCTTTTACTAGAAGCTCTCATTTATATTAAATCTCAGCGTAATTTCCCTTGATTTGCTGATTAGTTGACATTTCAGTCAATTATTATTTTATATACATTTTTTGTCAATCTTGAGACTCATCTTAATTCCCCCTCTGATTCACCATTATGGTTAGCATATCATCCAGTCATATCAACTTTCTGACAGGTAGGATAGAGTTCAATCTGGGTAGAACAGTGGCCACCCATTTCTCAATGAGATTATGACCCAATCCATAATCTTAGTCAAGGGTAAGGACCATGGGTTGGCATCCCTCTTTGAGTGAAAAGAGTGTATGATTTTATTTTAATCTTTTAGCCACAGCTGAGACCTTTACACAAACACTTTTTTTAAATTTTTTTACTACAATATAAATATCTAGGAAGTTAAGACAAATCTGAAGCAACTTTACTAAATTTCATATTTATGCATGGTTTTCTTAACAAAGAGTATATTCTGAAAAAGTATGTTATGTACATCCTCCAAGGCAAAATTATTAATCTATTGCCTCCTTTAACTTCATTTATCCTTACTCAACTAACCTAAACAGCCCCTGCTTTCCTCTCTTATCTAATATTATACTAATATTAAAGTGCTAAAAAATAATGAATATTCTTTCAGCATGTCAATGTCTAATAAATAAAACTTAATATTTTGTCAGATTGTAGATGGTATAAGTTATAAATAGCCTTTTAGTATCTTGTTAAATAATGTCTAGTTAGCTTGCCTCAATATAATATTATGCTAAAAATTATGTTTAATATAGATTACTTCAAGTATTTAGTAATTAACTGTTGCTAAACTATATAGATTTATATTATCTGATATGATTTATACTAACTAACACTATAAATTTATTTTATTATAAATTTACTTGTATCTTTTATATACTGATCATTGACATTTGTTAAATTAAATCAGTTAATAGAGATAATAGATACTTTCTAGAGACAAAATAAAAATAAGAATAAAAACTCTATCATTTATAAAATATATAGATTTAAGACTTGTTTTTAAATATTAACAATCTAGTAGGGTAGTAATATAAATGATTTATAAAGCTAATGCAACAAATGTAATCTCCATCAATACTATATTTTAAAATTTGTTTTTTGATCTACTTTATTCAACTTTAAGATTAATTTATATTAAAAACCAACAAAAGCTTTCAGTTAAGAATGTTAAATATGAGAAAGGTGTATGATTGCTTGGTGCAGATTTGCCCCGACTTTAACAATGTGCAGAAGAAAATAATTTTCTACTGCCAAAGTAACTTACAGGAGTATTTTTGCCACTAGACAAGGTAACAAAACTTTTTAAGTTAAAAATAAAGTTAGGTTTTGTGGTTTTATTAAGGTAGGCAATGTGATAGAAAGAACAAACCCTCTCAATATTATACCTTTTAGTATTTAACTGTATTTAGGGTTGAGGGAAATTTAACAATAAATTTAGAATAGCTTAGACTAGTCCATATTAAGAAATATGGGAATTTAGCCTATTGAAGCTCAAAAAACTCACTTCACTTTGGCTGAACAATATATGGGAAATTAGTTTTGAAGCAAAATGTACCTGTGAGGTAATGATTTGATAAATTTCAGTCAATCTCTATTGGCTAAAATTTATTGCACCTTGGGGGACCTCCACCAAGAATCAGCTATTGTCTTTTGGCTTAGATTTTCATTATTTTCGTTTAAATCAATTATATCAATATTGCAGACTTGTAAGAGTCTGACATTTTTTCATTTTGGCCAATTTTGACCCACAACAATCTTACCTTGAAGCCAGAAGGGCAAATGTCTGACAAAAAAGAATAAAAATGTAACGTTTTTTACAGTAGATATGGGACTGTGGTTCCATTCTGCCAATAGCCATTTTAAAATATGCTCTTAAAGTGTTAAAAATAAACAAGATGCTCCAAGATAATGGTGTTCAATTTCCAAAAAAAACCTTTCTTATCATTTAGCTTGCTGAATTTATCACACATTATAACATATCCATCCACCACTAAAAATGTAAATCTATGCTTAAAATTGGGTATTCTTACCTTTTTCATATATAATATTACATTTGTTAAATTGTAAACATATAGTCTAGTGTTAAAAATCTTAGTTAGGGTTTCTTTCTTAAGGATTAATTAGAAATTGACATTTAGAGTTAGGCAGACTTGGACACATTAATCAGAATTCCTGTATAAAAACCTTTAAAATACCAACACCTTTAATATATACTTTTATATAACAGCCTGATGTCAAAGTTTGAAAACCAGTTTTTATACTGATTACATTAACTTCCTTCTTTCAAACTACTTTTCTGGAGGGAACTAAATTAACAATTTGCCATCTACTAAGTGAAAATGTACTACAAGCTTAATGTATCTATAACATGGTGCCATGCACCACTAAATATGACTGATGATGGAGCTATTACTAAAAGGTAACTTCACATATGGCCATATATAGTGAAAGGTAGCAAAAATATTAGTTCAAAAATTCTAACCCAATTATATGCTGGTCTGAAGTTACCTTTAAAAAATATATGGACAGTTTGAGTAAATTTCCTAGGGATGGGGCTTTATTTCATGTATATATTGCAAATTTAAGAGTCCTTAGTACTGATTACAATACATCAGTTCTTTGTTTCAAGCTATAATAAAAATAAGAAATTATTAACTTATGTTGTGGCTATAGATAATCCAGAGGAATCAAACAACCTTTACTAATAAACCTTAAAATATTTTGTAATCACTTCTTTTGTAAAGCTATTTTTCCATAATTTGGGTTTTAATTAATGACAAAAATTTAGATCTGGCAACCAAAACTGGGTATATTAGACTTTCAACTAAACGTTGATTTAGCGACTAAAAGTTGAATTAAATTAAAATATATATATAAAAAATAGCAAGCAGCGTGGCGCAGGGGAAGCGCGCGGGGCTCATAACCCCGAGGTCGTAGGATCGAAACCTACCGCTGCTAGTACATGCCACAAATTTTGCACCAAATTAGGATTTCTTTTATCCTATTATTCCCTTATTTTGCCACACAGCAGATAAAAGATCCATGAAGGACTGTCCTCTTGGATTGCCCACCAATGGTACTAAAAAGGTATATCCATTATCTAAAGAAATCAATGAATATTTTTGCTTAAAAAACAAAGTGTCCTAATAGTAGTAAGAAAAAGGCACCAAGCTTGAATAAGGTTTATTAAAAGTAGATATATCTCTTTTATACCATTATAAGACAATATTTTTATATATCTGTTAAAGAACATGTAACTAATTAGTAAGGTACAATAAGAATTATCAATAAAGCACTGGGGCTTATAACTCTAAAGCTAACTAGAAAAGCTAGAGTATCCTGTCAGTTCTGCTTCTAAGCTACCTTAAGCACTATAATGAGTAATAAGTCAGTGGAGATGTTGCTTCAGTGGATGAAAGAGTATATAGAAATTGTTTGTAAAGGGCTAAAGTCCATTACATTATCTTATATAGGATGGTATTGGCAAAGCTGATGTAAGCAAAGCCCTGAATAAAAAATGAAACATTTTATTTTAGTTAAATAATGAGCTTCAAAATTTGGCCAAAAAATGATAAAATTCTAAAATGAGGTTCTTTTAGAATTAGGGGATGCTTATATACCAAACATTAGTAAATTGGTTGCATGATGGAAGAACTTGCCTAAGTTCTGCAAAAATTATAAATGTGCTATCAGATTACCAAACTATCAATCTGGTAAACAGTTAGGCATGACTGATTGGTTCAAAATTATGCACCAACAGGATTTCTTAAATCTCCAGAAAGATAGGTACAAAAATTGAGTTATATTAAAAATATGAATATCATGATTTGGTGATACTAGATTGCAACATCACCCCTTTACAAAATGAAGGTATCAGTTAGCAGCAGTGGAGGTAAAGAAAAATGTGGTATGTTCAAAAATGTGCTATCAGGTGTCTGGATCAATAACAGGGCGCTCTTTGTTGGCACAGGGTCTTTGGCACAGTGGTCAACATGCTTATGCTGCTGAGGTACAGATATTAGCTTGTTAGATGAGGTAAGATGCCAAACAGAAGGGTGCATGTTTCAAGGCACCTGTGAGGTGTTGAAAGGTGGTAACTTTATAGATTTGTGGGGTTCTAGTACTTAACTACAATCCTTCTTGTTCAAAAACAAGAAATGCAAACTGAAACATTAAAAGTTATGTAAAATCATGATCTTGTTTACTTTATAAATATCTAGGCAACCATTGCATAATATAAACTAAAACAATACTGGTAAAAATCCAGTTTTTTAAGAGCATGGTAAATTTAATTGGTGATATTATTTTCATATGTTCATAGGTGACTCATGGCAATATAATGCCCACCTATAAAAATCATAACCATTAGGTACTGACAACCTAATTTGATTTATCTGTCATCAATTACCAGTAAATCTCAATAAGTACATAATATAAAAAATGATTACTTATCCTCACCAATTGCTAATTTATTCCAAAAATCTAGGTGATTGATGGCAATTAAATGCCAACCTATCATAATCCTTGGCATTAGAGTGCTCAAGCATAACCTTATAACTATTCATCAACCTGCAGCATTTGACATGGTATTTGTTAAAACTTTTGATAAATCAATTTCCAAGTTGTGTCAATTGTTTCCACAAGTCTAAATAACTAAATGCTATCATGGAGTTAATACTTTAACTATTGAGGATATGGATCAAATAGATATTGAAAGTTTTATTATCAAATTAGCCATAATTGATACAATAAACAAAATAATTGTTAATTTGGATCTTTCTTCTTGTAAGCCTAAAAGTTATAAAATAGCTCTGATTAATCAAATGCCAAGTCAAAAATTCCTCCTTGGAATCCCAAAGGTCAGTAACACTAATTAATAAAGTTGTCATTCATCCTTGATTAATAAAAAACTAGTATCATAACATGTCGAAAAAAGATAACTTGATTTAAAATCCCAAAACATCCCCTGACTACCCAGATTATCTTCTTCCAACATGTCTTCTGATTCAAGCTCCTTTGCAGAGAACAAGTTAGAAGTTGCAGCTCTCAATTTAATTTAAAACACCATTAAAAACATGGCAGGTAGGTCCTTGGCACACACCCTGTGTCCTAGAGGCAGCAGAAACAAAAATGGCATCATAAATTACCAAAAAACTAAATTCAAAGTGGTAAAATAACTGTTACCATCCTTAACCAATAAAATGATGGCAGAGATGCAATTATTAGTCATCAACCATTGCCAAAAATTAATGGCATAAAGCTACACCTAAAAAACAAACATTCTGATATTAATACAATTAATTATATAAAAAATAACAGTATATTTTTAACCATATTGATAGTTAACTACATGCTCTCAATAACTTAGCATGCACCCTATTTAAAATATGACCATCAGTCAGGTCTTATTTATATAGGCATCCAATTTCAACTTATTAATGTCCTAAAATTGTCCAACCCAAATCTCATATAACTTGTTTTGCCATACAAAGCTGTGGGTGTCACAAAAACTAAACCTATTGACAATTTTAAAAGTTAAAAATCTTGCTGCTTTGAATCCTTTCTAATGTTTGTCCTTATACTTCTGCTTGATAGTATTGGTGTAGAAAGAGGACTGTAATCCTATTAAAACTTCTGCTAAAGCTCTCCACATATTTTAAGGGTATCATTTCTGAACTCAGTTCAAGAGAGGAATACAAATTTGGGGGCAAACAATTCTTATGTCAGAAATTATATTAGAAAGAGATTTACCCAGTGACAGATGATATCTTATTTTATATGAAAAAGTTGCTGCTAATAAATAAGTTACCCAGCTGGTGGGTTTACAATCACAAGCTTCTTCAAGGTAGAAGCTAGATAGCATTTGTCATTTTTGACCATTCTAATGATTTTTGAATTTAAGCGTCATTAGTATTTCTCATATTCCCATTAACTCATTTAGCTTTGTAATAATATGCATAATAAAATTTCTGCAATTTTATATTATGATAACCTAAAGGCAGCCATGCAAATAGTTTAACTGCCCCCATTATATAATTGGCAGTACTTTTGGCAATTACTTTGGCTAAAGCACACATCTCTATTCAATGAGTCATGATTGATAACCACAATGACATATTGGTTTTACTTGGTACTCATGGTTAAAGGATCTACTAAAGAAATGGATATAGTATGCCAAGCTAAACCAGGAGTCAGGTCGATGATCTTGGCTCATTTAATGTGTAAGGATGACTCACTGCTCAAGGGGGTTAGCTGTATGCAGATTAGGCGCTAGATAACCTTTGTTTAGATCACAATTATCTTCATAGAGCAATGCTCTTCTGATGCTACCCATTGTAGCATTGTTCTCTTTAGTAAAATGTTCACACTCTTGGCAAATCTATTTTTAACACTCTATGACATGTTTGTTACACATTGGCTCTCAGGACTCTACAGAAGATTATTTAACCTCTCCCTTGACAGCTAAACTCCAAAATATCTGTGATATAGAGTATCCTGTTCAAACAGAGATCTCAGACTGGTTTCTGTAATCTTCTCAATTGATAATACCTGACTGTTTAATAGTGTTTAAATCACTTAAACCACTATAAATGAAACAAAAGAAAGAAAAAACTGAGATCACATGGAAAGTTTTTTATTAGAGTAAAAAGTAAAGTTTATTATACTTCTGGATAAAAATCAATATATAAAATAAATGATAATTATATATATAAATTGGGAATTTAGGTAGCAATATTGTGTATTTTCAAGGTTCCCTAGTGAAGCGGTGTATGGTTACTGCTTTAGAAGCTTTGTTCATTTGTGACAATTCCTGTATCCATGTGCTCCTTCTTGCAGTGATTAACCTGAACTCAGATTTATAGGGGCCCTTTCTTCTCTCCTCACTTATGAGTTGGGTGGTAGAATTTCCTTCAGTTATTTCTTTAGTTCCAGATTTAAATATTCTCATCAACATCTGGTTCATGTGATGGAACTCTTTTGATGCACCTCAAATTATGTTTTTGAGTAAATTTATAATTGGTTATTGTCCAGACTTAGTAATATTTTTTTTAGTACTAAATGGTCAGATTTAGTAATATTCACATGAGAGCCTTGATTGTTCACATTAGGATAATTTTAATCAAAAATTATTGCTTCATCATTGCTGAGTTATAAATTTTTTTGGCCTTCTGAAGAAATAAAAAAAGGTGATTTTCATAGTGTTCTTGGGTGATGTTGTCATCTTCATTAAGGAAATTATTTAAATGGTCAGGATAAAAAATAATTTGTATGATGTCACTATGATTGTGGGTAAACTTTTTGACTTGCCCAAATTTATAAAAGGGGATCATTCATCTTCATCCACAGCGGGTAAGTTGCCCACATTTATGCAAGTTTGGGGATAAACTATGCTCATTCCGCTGGATGAGGAATGATCCACTGGTATGCTCACAGCCTCATCTGTGACACTTTCCCTTTAAAGATGAGATTGGGGGATGACCTCAGATACCATGCATGAAATTTAATTAAATACAATGTCAGTATCATTGTCCCAGATAGAGTATTTGGCCTTTTTCTTTATCAAGACAGTAGCAGGCCCAATCCAGATAGCCTGTAACTTGTATGGCTGCAATCTTCATAGATGATAGAACAAAACCTAGTCCCCTAGGCTGAACTCTGGTAGCCTAGTTCTTATCTGACTTTTCCATTAACTTTGAGAGTTGCCTCCATTTTGTTGGAAGATTTTTATTAAATTCTGATAAGTTCATCAGCTACTCCTGCTGATAGATTTCAGGTGTCAGATTATTTCATTCCAAAGTAATAATTAATGATTTCAGGGTCATCACGCTGCTTCTCTTGATCTTCTGGAGCAATCTCATCTGCCAATATCCGCTGGATAGATCCATTAACAAAAAGTACTTCAAGCTGCACAGGCGTTTCAGAGCATCATTATTGCACAGGAGCAGATAATAGTCCTTCTTAGTTATCTCATTCAAATAGTGGTAGTCCATGACTACTTGATAGGTTTCATCCTTTTTGTTACAACGAAGGAGAGGCCTATGGACTCTTCAACATCCTGATTAGATCTGCTTCATCTAGTTGGTTCAGCTCTTGAGTGACAATGGCGTTTTCTACTTTCAAGAGGTAGTAGTGTTTGGATTTGATAGTATAGTGGAACTGGTATCCAATTTGTAAACTTCACCTTTTCAGATGCCATAGTTTGTTAGATCCAGTACTATAGATATTGCTGAACTCGTCTATTAGCTCATTAAGACCCTTCTGCTGTTTAAAGGCCACATTCTAAACCTGGAATTGTCAAAATCTCCTACAGCATGTACAGATTCAATGTCATGGCAACTGGTCAATCAGGCTAGTGCACTGACTTGTCCTTTTTAACTATGATTTAATGAGATATGATATTTCCCAGGATGATGTTCAACTCTCCAGAGTAGTTTGTGTTATAGATCCCTGGTAAAACTCTAGGTTCTTGCTTGCAGATTCTGTTGTGAATGTAGACTTCCAAAATGGTGTCTGGAAGAATCTTCACACTAATTTACAAGATCATCTGGCTTTGATCCATGGTAAAATCTCCATACTCTTGCTAGTGCTCAATGGAAGACTTCTTTTACACTAAAAGTAGATGTTAACTGCTTCACACCCTTACTTGGTAAGAGTGTAAAGGATAAGTTAATTATATTGATCCGTTTCTACCAAGCACATCCCTTGCTTCCACGGTTTGACATCCTCATCCTTAAATACCACCAATAGTTTGTAACTCAAGATGCTCACAGTGCTGAATTAAAGTCAATCTTTGCTTCAAATTTCAGGAGGAACTGCATTTCTAGTAAGAAGTTATAGTGAGCGTTGTCTAAAACTAATGGCAGTGCTTTTAGGATCATGCACCCAAAGCGTAAGAGTAGCGCTGTATAGCTTTTAGAGCACATGTGACATCTGACCTGGTGGTTCAGTACTTCATGTTATAAATCAATATCAGGCATGAAATTAAGCTCATCCATAAGTTTAGAGAATATGATGTTGACTGGACTCCAGTGTCAAGTATGTCTAAGGCGCGCACTTTCTGGATATTACTTTCACTTTAGGCACAATTTTATGAAAGAGTTTACAGTAGTTAATACATCAGTAGAAAATTCTTCAAACTGTCTAAGAGTGATAGTACTCATTGTAGATTTTAAAGTACCCTTGCTATCTGGTCCAAGTTCTTGAAGATAGTTATTGCCAGCTGCTACTTCAACTGAATTTATGATCCAGGTAGGCTGGTTCACTTGAACCAAGTATTTATCATTTGATTTAGGCACTTCATTGCCATGGACTCTTAATCTAGCAGGCACAGCCACCGCATTAGGTGCCTCTAACACATGGTATCCTGCACTAACTAAACTGTCATCCTTGTAATTGTCCTCACCCTCAGTGTGGAGATTCACCCAATTTACAGCTTTAGGGTATTCTCTTTAGAGGTGTGTCTTTCTTCTCAGTGGTGATTATTGGACAAGATTAGTAAAGTGCCCATGTTGATGACACTTATTGCATGTTAACTCTTAACAAGCAGGCGCTTAGGTGTTTTAGAACTCCTTTCCTCTGGTTTGTCACCCTTTATTGTTAGTGACATATATATCCTTTCTAACTCATCAAAGAGGTGTTCCATATCCTTGTATTCAATTCTATATGTTTATTGTACTTTAGAGTAAAACTTCCTTAAGAGATTTTAGAGACAATGCGCTCTTTGCCACTAGAGTTATATGTATCTTTAAGTTAGGATCCATCTCCAATGATCTCAGCAGAATGGTTTTTGCATTAGGTAAGTCCATATTTCCTATAGTCCACAATTGTTAAGCCTTGAGATAGTAGTGAGAGGCATAGTTTGCTAAAAAATCATGCTTGCACATTTTTTATAAAAAAGAAAATCTTGCTTCATTTTTGGATGTCTTGTTCACTACCAACTCTAAATTAGGTTACTCTTCACTTTGGTTCAAGATAGTCCATGTCTTAGGCTCAAACTAAGAATCTCTTGAGCTTCACAGATTATACACCCTTGCACGTGGTGAGCCTTTTGGCAATCACTAGCACCATTCATGCTGTTTTTATACATCTGGAGGAAACCAGCAACTGTTCCTCCTTTAGGTGTATACATTGTTCTAAAGTAAGGTTTGAAATTGAGATCTTTTTCAATAGGGTCAGCATAAATCATGGTAGGTTGCATGGCAGTCTTGACTAGCTGCATGGTAATCCTTTGAGTGGCTCATAATGGTGCCTCTGATTGAGTTACTGATTAAGTAGAGGTAATTTCTAGTATGGCTTGCAGTTGTTTTTAAATTGTCTATACTCTTGTAACTTGCAAACAGCATGTTTTTGTGCTCTTCCAAGAGCTCTCCATAATCAATTAGAGCACAGAATTTTTCTTCCATTCTTCTATATGAGTAATAAAATTTGATTCTCAATATCCTTAATAGTAGTTTTTAGTTTTATTATAGGTGAAGTCCTCTCATAATAGGCATAGAGGCAATTTTTGCTCTTCTTGTGGTCTTCTTGATGCGCTCAAGCTGGTTCTATAGATCATGAGTTTCTACAAAAAAGTTACAGAGCCTTGAATGGATTGTATCCTCCTCCCTTATCAGGAGCTCAGAGAAATCCTCTCTGTGATGCTCTTCCATATCCTCTTTATTGTCAAAATGCTTGTGAGAAAACTCATGATCATCACTTAGGCCTGATGACGCCACCCCTGTAGTGAGCACCATAGTCAGCCTGACAACCTTGGCTCGCTTAACATGTGAGGCTGACTCACTGCTCAGGGGATCTACTCTGCGCAGATTAGACGCCAGACAACCTTCATTTAAATCACAACCATCCTCATAGAGCAAATTCAACTGATGCTATCCATTGTAGCATTAATCTTTTTTGGTAAACTGTTCAGCCCTTGGCAAATCTCTTGTTGACACTCTTAGACATGTTTGTTATACATTGGCCCTTGGAAATCAACATAATACAATCCAACCTCTTCCTTAGAAGCTCATCTCCAAGGTATCTACAATAGAGAGTGTCCTTATTCAAGCAGAGCAGATCTCAGACTGGTTTCTGTATTTAACTCAATTGCTAATTCCAGACTGGTTAATGGTGATTAAATCACTCAACCCACTATAAGTGAAACAAAAAGGATAGAATTGGGATTCCATGAAAATTTTTTTAATGGAGTAAAAACTGAAATATTGTATATTCTTGGTTAAATCAAATATAAAATGAATGTTAGTAATATAATAAGCTGGGATTTAGGTAGCAATATTGGGAACTTAAGATCCATTAGTGAGGCGGCGTCAGGTTGCTGCTTTATATGCTTTAAACATTTTTGAAAATTTCTGTATCCATGAGAACTTCTCATGGCAATTACCCCTAAACCTAGATGTCCAGTGGCACTTTATTCTCTCCTCACTTCTGGGTTGGGATGGTAGCATCTTCTTCAGCTATTTCTTGATTAACAGATTTGGTAATATGCTTATTGATATCTGGTTTATGCAATGGTACTCCTCTGATGCTCCTCACATCATGTTTTTGAGTAACCTTTAAAATTGGTTGCTGTCCAAATTTGGATATATTTCTATGAGAGCCTCATGTTCTCATGGGGTACTTTGGTCAAATCATTGCTTTATTATCAATGAGCTGTGAATTATTTCAGCCCCTAAAGGTATAAAAGGAATTCAATTTTGATAATGATTTTGGGAAACACCATCATCTTCATTAAGAAAATATTCTGAAGCTTCAGAGTGAAAAATATTTCACATGGCGTCACTCTGATCATGGGGTAAATATTTTGCCTTGCCCAATTCTATAATAGGGGCTTATTTCATTTCATCTGCAGAGGACAAGTAGCCCACATTTCTGCCAGTTTGGGGTGAGCTCTACTCATTTCTCCAAATGAGGAATGATATACTGGTATGCTCACAGCCTCATCTGAAACATCAAACTTTACTAGCTGGAAGGTAGTGGCTTTTCTAAAGGACTTATGTGCCTGACATATCACACAACAATCAAGATTTTTTTGTGACATTTTAATTAAGGGTTTCTAAATAGTACTTATTTTGTACCTTCTCTATGGCTTTTTGTAGGTCTCTGTGACAGTTGAGGTCTATCCTCAGCATCACATTGCCCTGATCTTTGGTAAGACAGGGCAGGCTGTGTCTGGATGTATGGAGGAGGAGGGTACGTTGGTCCTGGCAAGGACGCCTAAGGGGCAGAAGCTTGAAGGAGGCCAAGGAGCAAGATGAGCGTCCAAGTCAAGGAAAAACGAGAATCAAGTAAAATGGGGAGTTTTGAGATTCAATTTGGATTTGAATCAAGAATGGAATGGAACAGGTGCTTGGAAGTTTCGCGGTTTGTTTGGGATTCAAAATGGAACTGGCGCGGAACTGTTGAGGATTGGAACTGGCACAGAACCATTGAGTGAGGATTCCGCGATCCTGCTGTAAGGTTTACACCAAGCATCAGTCAGATTAGCACCATAAGCTTGTGTTATATTTTATATTAACTTGTAGCATGTGTATATAGGGAAGGAACTGGGAGCTGGAGGCTTCTCAGTTCTGTTTTCTATCAACCTGGACCAATATTAAATAAAAAAGAACTTAAAATTCATATATTTATACTTTGAGTTTATTTTAAAGTATTGCCTAACTGCAGCCATGTTTGGCTTGAATCAACAAGAATTGGACTTTGAGAGTGAGCTTGGGAGAGCTATTGCCTCCCTTTATACCTTGTCTTGGAGTCAAGGCATGTTGCTGGGGTTAAGTATATTTGCAACTGTCTTCCAGGGGGTGCTTGTCCAATCTTGTAGCGCGCGCACAAGGAGAGTAGTATCAGGAGCCCTGTCAGCCCTATGGTCTGTAACATGGATTCTGTTGCCTAACTCATTTGTGGCTCATTGGAAGGAGCCAGTGCGTTACATTAAACAGAACTCATTTAATTTCCTGTCGTTGTGGTGGCAAGCAAAAGGGGTGCCAGAAGAAGTTGTGTTTCCAAAGTGGTATAACCATACTGCAACACTTTTGATGGTGATATTCTCCACCGCCTTTTTGCTTCATTAATTATACTGGGTTTTAGAGTGTGTGTCCTGGAATGGTGGGAAAGTGGTAGGGCCCAGGAAGGACAAAGAAAGAATTCCCACGGTTTTGAAATTGGAAGACTTGGAACTGATCCACCAGACGTTTAGCCAGGTCAGTTTCAGGGACGTTTGACAAAGGCAGCGGGTGGGGAGGATTCGTTTGCCTTGCAGTTAAGTCAGGTTCTGTTGGCACTTCCAGTAAAGCAGTCCAACTGGGTGCAAGAACTTTTGGAAGAGCAGTCAGGGTTACCCATATCAGTGGAGGAATGTCTGAATGGATTGATCGTGCAGCATGTCCAGATGAGACGCAGGATTCGGCCTGGGTGGCTTTACTGCAGTGTGATCAAGGGAAGAAGTCAGTGGAGGAGTATGGCCAGATGTTCCGCGCATTGGCAAGAGCAGCAAAGGCACCTGAGTCTCAGCTTCCGTGCATGTTTCGCCAAAACTTGCAAGCTGATTATTATTGGCAATGGCGGCGGTGAAACCTGCAGCGACGTTGGAGGAAGAGGTGGGTTTAGCCTTGCAGGTAGAACGACAGTTGAGTTTGGTATGGGCCCATCAGGAAGTTGTGCGACCCCCAGGGGGATTCCGAGTACAGAGTGGTGGAAGAAGGGCAGGTTCTGAGCCCGTATATGGTTCTAAGGGGTTTAGCTATGTGGAGGAAGGGAAGAAGAGTCAAGGGAATCCTGAGGGTATGTTGGAGGTGTGGGAGACAAGGATTCCCATTGAGATTACCACTCAGGATCCCAAGGCTCAGAATAAGAAGGCTCCTTATAATTTTTGCAAGAAACTGGTGAATCTGGTACCTCAAAATAAAACGCTTACTTCATCTTATCCTTATCTGATTTTGCCCATCAGTGTGCTTGTGGGGGATGAAGGAAGGGATTGCGGTGAAGTTCTAGCTTTAATTGATACCAGAGCTGGGGAAAATTATGTTGAGGAGAAGTGGGCAAGAAGCCATGGATTGTCATTACAGAAGGATGGATGGGTGAAGTTGGCAGACACCTCCAAAAGAACAGCGGTATGGCGAGTACAGGCCAAGGTCTTGTTGAGGCAAGGCCCGGAGGTATTCAGGGAGGAGTTTCACGCCGTAGCTCACCTGCCACATTCTGTGGTGCTGGGGATGAGATGGTGGCACCATGTCCGTCCACAGTTTGATATGAAGAGAGAGAGGGTTCTGCTGTCACCTAGAGGTCAGGGGACGTGTGAATGGACGTTTCAGTCCCAAGGTTTGATGGTGAAGCACATGGGTGGAATCACCTCAAGTGTGTCAGCGGAAGGATTGCCAAGGGAGTATCAGGATTTCGCGGAGGTGTTTGAGCCTAAAGGTGATGTGCCCTTTTCGCCTACAGGGGATTTTGCATTTGGATTCCGGTTCAAGGAAGGCTCTGAGTTACCAAAGGGCTGTCCAGACTATCCATTGAATCCCTGGGCCTGAGAGGCATTGGAGGGTTATGTCCATAAGATGCTGGATATGGGTTTGATTGCGCCTTCCAAGTTGCTGGTGGTTTCGCCAGTCCTGTTGGTTCCCAAGTCAGGGGGGGAGTTACGTCCTTGTGTTGATTTCTGACGCCTTAATGAGGTAATGGAACCTGACCCCTATCCAATGCCACTCATGGAGAACATTCTGCCCATGATCTCCAGGCGTGGGGTGTTCACCAAATTGAATTTGGTGGACGCTTTTAATCAAATTCCTGTTCGCCCTGAGCACCAGCGGTATATGGCATTCAAATGTCATCTGGGAAACTTCAAGTACAGGGTTATGCCATTTGGGCTACGCAATGCCCCTGAAGTTTTCCAGCGCATGATTGATCATGTATTGGGGGACTTAGTGGGTAAGTGTTGTGTTGCCTATATGAATGACATCCTGGTGTTTTCCAAATCGGTACAGGACCATGTGAGGGATGTGAGAAGTGTGTTGGAGGTGGTTAGGAACGCGGGCTTGAAGTTGAAGCCATCCAAGTGCGAGTTCAATAAAGAATCGGCGTCCTTCCTAGGGAACATGGTCCTCCAAGAAGGGATAGCGATCTGTCCTGATAAGTTGCAGGCGGTGCAGGAATGGAAGGCTCCTGGGAATAGGACTGAGGTGCGAAGCTTCTTGGGGGTGGTGAATTTTGTGTGGAGGTTTTCTAGGGATCTGGCACAATGGGCTGTGCCGTTGACAAGACTGATGGAAAACGTGCCGTTCATTTGGGGGGAGGCTGAGGAGAGGGCATTTCAGCAAGTGAAGACGAGTTTGCTGACAGCCCCAGTTCTGGCACACCCTGACCCAAACAAACCATTCGTGGTAGAGACTGACGCGTCAAATTTTGCACTTGGAGCCATGTTGTTGCAGGAGGGTAAAGATGGGGTTGAACATACTGTCTGTTATTTCAGTCAGAAGATGGCACCAGCTGAAACCAAATATCCAGTTTATGATAAGGAACTTTTGGCAATAGTTGCAGCCTTTGGGGAGTGGCAACATCACCTATTGTATGCCAGGCACCCAGTTGTCATCCAAACGGACCATCAAGCCTTAGAATACTATAAGTCCCCATGCTTGATGAACCAGAGGCAGGCCCGGTGGCACTTAGAGTTGGTTCAATATGACCTGCGGATTGAATACAAGCTTGGAAAACAAAATATCTTGCCAGATTTATTGAGCCATGATTCTGGACTGGTGTTTTATGATGAGGAGTTGAGGAAGTTCAACACAGCCACAATGTTGCCATAGAACTTGTTTGCAATGATCTAGAGCTGGAGAGAAGGAATGGCAAGAAGAATCTGGACTGCGCAGCAAAGATGTGAGCTGGGCCAACGGATAAGAGAAGAGACAGGAGAAGGTGAGGCAAGCAGGGGGCATGTGGGATTCTCAGTTTGGGGTGGTATCATATGCCATGAGGGAAGGATTTGGGTCCCGGTGAAGAGTCTGCAACAAGAGGTAATGGCAGCTAGTCATGACCATCCTCTGGCAGGTCATCCCGGTCAAGAGAAGATGTTAGATCTTGTTCGCCGTCACTATTCATGGAGAGGTGTGGGTAAGGCGGTGCAGAAGTATGTTTTGCATTGTGTGGTTTGCGCCAGGGTGAAGGCCCAACGGGTGGCACCAGGGGGGAAATTGAAGCCGCTTCAAATTCCTTCTAGGCCATGGTCCTCAGTGAGTGTGGATTTCATCACAGGACTGCCCAAGTCACAGGGGATGGATGCCTTGATGGTGGTGGTGGATCGCCTGACTAAATATGCAGAGTTTTTCCCTTGTCGGTCGACCATTTCTGCAAAAGTGGCAGGACAGATTTTTGTAAATGAGATTTTCTCCAGACATGGGGTGCCTGAAGAGATTGTGTTGGATCGGGGTCCGCAATTTACATCTAAATTTTGGCTCCACATGTTGGGAAATCTAAAGATCAAGGCTTGCCATTCGTCAGCATATCATCCTCAGTCAGATGGCCAAACTGAGAAAGTAAATCAGATATTGGAGCAGTATTTAAGGTGCTATGTCTCAGGGCGGCAGGATGACTGGGTATATTGGGTGAATCTAGCTCAATTTGCTTATAACAATCATAAGCATTCATCCATGGGCATGACCCCATTTTTTGCAAATCACGGCCAACACCCAGAGGGTATGGGGCCTAGGGAGCAAGGGCGGAATCCAGCGGCAGATGAACTGTTGCAAGATACCCGGGACACCCTGGAGCTCCTGAAGAAGAATTTGGTGGTGGCAGTCGCAGCTCAGAAGAGGAAGGCATACTGGCATAGATCTGAAGGTAGAGCTTTCAAGAGAGGTGATTGGGTCTTGGTGAATGCTCAGAACTACGCCTTTCCTGTAAGGAGCTGGAAATTGGGGCTGGTGGCGTTGGGCCCATATCAGGTAGTGAGGGCGGTGAACGAGGTGGCATTTGAGCTGAAGCTCCCAGAAGGGTCAAGAGCTCATCCGGTGTTGCACGTATCGCAGCTCAAACCATTCTTTGGCCAGCCACCTGAAAGTCCTTCTCCTTTATTCCCAGCTGGAGGAGGAGCCGAAGAGTATGAAGTTGAGGAGATTCTCAACACCAAAGTGGTGAGAGGACGTCATTCATTCTTGGTACGTTGGGTGGGTCATCCTATTGAGGAGTCCACATGGCAGTCAGCTAGGGATTGTGCCTGATGTCCTGAGAAAATCCAAGAGTTCTTCCTGTCTAGGGGGGTGATGTGACGGTTGAGGTCTATCCTCAGCATCACATTGCCCTGATCTTTGGTAAGACAGGGCAGGCTGTGTCTGGATGTATGGAGGAGGAGGGGGCGTTGGTCCTGGCAAGGACGTCTAAGGGGCAGGAGCTTGAAGGAGGCCAAGGAGCAAGATGGGCGTCCAAGTCAAGGAAAAACAAGAATCAAGTGAAATGGGGAGTTTTGAGATTCAATTTGGATTTGAATCAAGAATGGAATAGAATGGGTGCTTGGAAGTTTTGTGGTTCATTTGGAATTTGAAATGGAACTGGTGCAGAACTGTTGAGGATTGGAACTGGCACAGAACCATTGAGTGAGGATTCCGCAATCCTGCTGTAAGGTTTACACCAAGCATCAGTCTGATTAGCACCATAAGCTTGTGTTATATTTTATATTAACTTGTAGCATGTGTATATAGGGAAGGAACTGGGAGCTGGAGGCTTCTCAGTTCTGTTTTCTATCAACCTGGCCCAATATTAAATAAAAAAGAACTTAAAATTCATATATTTATACTTTGAGTTTATTTTAAAATATTGCCTAACTGCAGCCATGTTTGGCTTGAATCAACAAGAATTGGACTTTGAGAGTGAGCTTGGGAGAGCTATTGCCTCCCTTTATACCTTGTCTTGGAGTCAAGGCATGTTGCTGGGGTTAAGTATATTTGCAACTGTCTTCCAGGGGGTGCTTGTCCAATCTTGTAGCGCGCGCACAAGGAGAGTAGTATCAGGAGCCCTGTCAGCCCTATGGTCTGTAACATGGATTCTGTTGCCTAACTCATTTGTGGCTCATTGGAAGGAGCCAGTGCGTTACAGTCTCATGTCCAGTTAATATATGAGCTGCATTGATGTTTGCAGTGGGTTTTTATGGCTTTAAAAAGTAGAATTTTTTTCTGATGATTTTGAGCAGTTGACCCTTAATCACCATTATGTTCTCCATTACCTTGTTCAAGGCTTACTGAATTTAGGGTGGTTGTCATGAATATTTCTTTTTAAGCATCTTCTCAAATAAATTGTCTTATTCAACCTTCATAACTAGGTTGTTAGTCAGAAGTGATAATCCATTGGCGTTTTGATGCATGGTATCTTCTAGGTGAACCATATTAAAATCATACACTTGCAATTTTAGAGCTCAGCGGGCCAGCCTCCCTTCAGGATCTTTTAAAATTATGCAGCCATCTCAGGAAGAAATAATTAGTCACCACTGTAAAATGGACTCCGTGGATTTATACTCAGAACTGCTTACTGGCGTATATTATCATGAGGCATTCCTGCTCAGTCATAGTCTAGTTTTGCTTCTTATTTCTCAGAGTACTGCTTGCATATGCTATCAGATGTTCATCGCTGAAAATCATCTATCTGAATTAACATGGCATAACTGCCTTTAAGAAATCATCAGTTTGAATAATGAATGGCTGATCAGAATTTGGATATTTTAAGTATTGATTAAATTATCAAACACATTCTAAGGGCATTAAAGGAGTCCTGGGCTTTTTATTCCACACAAAGTCTTTTGTAGATGTTTTTAATGGCTGAAAAAGGGACTTTGCGATGGAAGCAAAGTTCTTAATGAACCAGCAATAATAGCCAACTATTCCTAAAGTTACCTGCACATATCAAACACTCTTTGATTGTGACATGGTTCAGATTTCTTAACTTTAGATTTTTGAGGGAGGTGTACATTGGCTTCTACAATAAAACCCAAGTATTTAATCTCCTTTTTAGAGAAGTAACATTTTTGATGTTTTATCTTCATATTTGCTGACAATAGTTTTCTAAGACTTCTTATAAGTGTTTGAGGTGATTTGTAAAAGTATAACTGAACATATTGATATCATCTAGGTAGATAAGAATTCAAATCAAATTCAGATCTCATAAAATGTCATCTATTTCTTGTTGGAATGACACTGACACGTTGCAAAGACCTTAAGGCATCTGCCTTAGTTGATATAGTCTGCGGCCAGTAAGGATTGTACATTTTTCTTAATCATCCTTAGGTATGTCAATTTGCTAATACCCACATGTAAAATATTTTGATGAAAAGAATTGGGACCCTCCTAGGCAATCAAGAACATCATCTATCCAAAGTAGTAGAAATGAGTCCTCTTTGTTATTTTATTCAGCTGACAGTAATCTATGACAACTCAGTTGAATCCATTTTTTCTTTTCAAAATTAAGATTGGACTTGTTCATGTTTTAAAGATGGGATAGCAGCCCAATATTGAGTAGTTTGGCATCTTTTTCAGCAACTATGGCCTCACTTTTCAATGAATTTCTAATTGGCCACATATGAATTGGTGGTTGATCCCCCAATTTCAACCTTATGAACCATATCTTTGGTACAACTGAAATCATAGTTGTCTTGGAATTAAAACCCAAAAATATCATCCAAATAATCAAGAACGTGATCTCTTTGTTCCTCTGAGATCCCTATAAGTTTATCATAATCAAATATGGCAAAGATTTCCTTGGATTTCAGGTCATTGGGTAATCCTATCTCATTCAGCTGATCAAACTCATGGAAGGGTAAAAGTTCCTTATTAGGAATTAAGTGAGTGTAGACCATTATTTGATGTTTTTTATATGTTTTAATCTATACAATAGGTTGGCGACCAATACCTGAATTTTCTCATGACTAGGAATTAGAATCCAAGGTACAACATGAGGTTCAGCTCTACTTTTCTTTCAGGGGTGCATGGACTTCAACATACAAATATTAAGAAATTTCAAAAGTAATTCTGGCTCCTATGATACACTGCTCTTTGAAATTCAAAATCATTTTCTTTTGCTCCCTTAAAGGAATGCCCTAACATTCTACAATTGATTAATTAGCTTTCTAGAATGTTAACCAGTCTGATAATACATTATGTAATAAACCCATCTGCATATACAAAATTAATATTTTTCTCTTACTCAGGGTGGATCCCCTTCTTGATTGTAAAACAGCAGCAAAGTCAGCCATAGTAATTGAGAATATTCTCTTGGAAATCACACCAAACCCCATATTGCTGCATGAATTCAGTGACAATTAGTACCTCATAATTCTGATTGGGTAAAGATATTGCCATTGTTTTGCCAAGGAATAATGTAAACTGTAAAGGCATGGTACTATATGCTCACCTCAAA
This sequence comes from Massospora cicadina, assembly GCA_022478985.1. Lineage (NCBI taxonomy): Eukaryota > Fungi > Entomophthoromycota > Entomophthoromycetes > Entomophthorales > Entomophthoraceae > Massospora > Massospora cicadina. Next base: position 118,461 of record JAKSZP010011959.1, read on the forward strand.
GTAGTAGTTTGCAGGACCGCCATTCCATAAACCTTATTATGGTCCACATCTGGCATGATTCTTATTTTTTATTAACTCAATAGAGAAATTATTAATTTGAGCTAACTGTCAATGATTACTCAAACCTTTACTCTATTTACCCTAACATTGACATAAGTATAATTGTAATAAAAGGAATTTTTAAGATCTAAGACATGGAGGGATAGAACATATTGATTCTGTTTAATCTTAATTTGGTAAAAATTCTAAAAATTATTCTATTTGATTTTATAATTACAAATAAAAGAAATTTTAGTTAACTTGATAATAATGACATCAAAAGCCAAATCAATGGACTGAAAAAGCTGTTCAGCCATATCAGGGATATGTCCTTAATAGTTGTCATCAGAATCAATATGTTGCAATTGTCCATGCACAACTATCTGACTCCATGTTTTTCGGCTTCTCCTGGGCTTTCTTTAGGTATGGCCGCGTTACTTTATCAATTATCTTAAGCTCAACGGCCTTTGCTCTCAAATTTGTAACCCCAAGAGCCTCAATATTCATCTAGGTTGCTCTGTATGGTGGTTTTTTTTGAATCAGGTGGAACTTGGACATAGGCGAAAATAGAATCTTCCCTGTCTATTCTACCTGATCTTGACCCTATAAAACACTTGATCATTGGTAGATACCACCACATTGATCTTTTCAATTTAGTTTAGCAAATCTGAAAAATATGAATATTCTTGCCACACTTTTAACAAGTAAGCCAATTTCTTACATATCCAATTTTGGTTTCTTGATCAAACTAGTCCTAGCTCCAGAGTTGTCTAGTGCTCAGTTATACTTGGGGATTTCTCCACGTAATTCATATTTCCAGTATTGGCGTTAAATTAGCTTTTGTTAGGTGCATCAAAAATGGTCTTTCAAAGCTGTAAAAATTGACCTTCTGGGCAATTTTTGTATCCAAATTTAAGGTGGAGATCATGGCCTGATGCAGATCCTTATAGTCTTAAAGTGCCAATTCTAATGTCATATGCTCATCAGAATTGTTCAACTCTTCTGACCCAATGAGTGTCTGGGCATCTTGGTAGAATTTTTCAGCAAAGGTACTAATGGACTTACCCTTAATGAACTGGATGCACATAAATTCTTGTTTCTCAGTTGTCAATGTGATCAGGGCTGCTAAAGCCACCCATAATGGCATCCTTTACCTCTGCATAAGTCCACTCATTAGTGGCTAATTAGGTTAAAATGTAATTCTGGGCCTCTTTATCAAGACAGTTGATCATGGTAACAGTCTTTTTAACAATCACACCCTACCATGGTCATCTCAAAAACCTAAAGAACACAAGAAATAGTTTCTCTGAATCTCTGGCAACTTTTAGCTGGCCAAAATTTCACATCTTTTTAGAAATTGTTGCCAGTAGTTCCTCTCCAACTAGGACCTCTGACTATCTATGTGGGACGCCATACAGGACAAGCAGCCATATTACCTGGCGCATTTCTCAGGCGCTCATCGCTGGGTTCAAAAGGGCACTCATCACTTGATGAGGAACCATCTCTGAACAGGTCAGCTCCACCATCTGGGGTTTTCTGAAAATGGCCTAGGGTCCCTTCTAACTTAGAAAGCTGATCAATAACGGTCTTCTCCCATTTCTTCCAGTTTAGCTTCCAAGACTTCAACTTATAATTCTTCCACTGCAGTTCATCTAAATCTTTAAGTTGACAAAGCTTGTTGGCATTTCTGTTAAAGGATTCTATTAGCTGCATGACTTGATATTGCATGCTAATCTAATCTGAATCCTGCTTTGTCTTAATTTCTTCCATGGCATTGAATCTCCCTGTCAAGACCTCTCCTTCCTTAATGGATATTCTGGAAGTTTTGAATTACACTTCAATGGGGAAGGTTTTCTCTCAAAGTTACTTTGAGTGGATTCTCAAAAAAGCGATAAACTTAAGTAAAAATACAGGTTATAATTTGACATAATCTTTATTTTTGAAAAGGTGGGATATTTATAGGTTTTGATTTGGTTTATAATCTATCAGTGCTAATTAATCTCTGAGCAATTGAATCTTCAATCAATTGATTGGGATGGAGCTGATCATTCTTATTAACGTTGATTGATTGAGATAAACTAAGCTCTTCTTCTGATGAAGATGGGGGAATAAATGGAGTAGAATCTCTGGAGACAAGAGAATTTAGCGAAATCCTGACACTTCCCCCTCAAGATTTGATCATGGAGGAGGTGAATTCTTAAAAAGCTAGATTGGATACAATTGATCACTATGCCAGTATCATCATGAACAATCAAGTATTATAGTCCTCTTTGAAATATAACTTGATAAGGACCAGACCAGTTGGTTCCTAACTTCTCATTTTGCCCACCAGGTCAAGAGTGGTTTACATAACATAATCTCCAATTTGGTATTCAGGTAAAGCGGGTTTGTGTTGATTGGTTCTTTGAGTCTCCCTTTGAGTAGTTACTTCAATAAATTTCACAGCTTGAGTTTGAAGACAAATAATCTCATCTGCCAGGTTTTTGAAATTAGATCAGAATTTTCTTCATGTTCTTCAAGTATAGCTTGAACACTAGAAGGACTGAGGGGTCTCATCCATATAGGCATTTGAAAGGCGGAATCTTGATAATTTGATGATAGCCTATCTGATATGAAAATAAAGCACTAGGAAAATAAAAATTCCACCAAGATGGATCAGTAGAAGCCATTTTTTAGAATCAAAACTAGAGTCCCATTGACTCATTCGATGGCCCCATTTGTGGAGGGATTGAATGAAACAATGAATTGTTGGGCAGTGTTGAATAATTTAGATAATTTCTGTACAAGTTTCAATGTAAAGTTAGTCTCATTATCTCATATAAGGACCTTAGGACACCCATGATGAGAGATTATATGTTTGTTTTAATAATAGTGCAGTAGTTTTAGCCAAGGGAGTGGCAATAGAAATGGCCTCAACCCATATATTAAATGGTTGAAAGCCACAATAATATACTGATGGTCATGTAATCCTTAGAAAAAGGACCTACCACATCAATGCTTACCACTTTAAACGCTTTAGATGGGGGAATAATCTGATGCTGATAAGTTGGGTTGGTAATTCCATGACTTTTATAAATAAGAAATGAGCTAAGGGTCTCTCAGATAAATTTAGTTATATTATCACAATAATACTGGGTCTTCAACCATTCTTGAGTTTTCTTCAACCACTGTGGCCTAATTGCTCATGTCCTTAAATGACAGCCTGAAATCTTGAGTTTGGGTGTAAAAAGGGTAACCACTAGGATTTGACCTTCTTATATTAGCTCCCTCCCAAATCATAGTATCTTTAGTTATAGATTTTAAATAGGCTCAATCTTCTTCAGACTCTCAATCCCACAACTCAGGTCGCCCAATGAGGTTATATAGTCGTTTTTTTCTCCACTTCCAAAGTCAGAATAGGCAGTTGGGACAACCCATCAGCATTCTGATGTTGAGCACCTAAATGATGAACAATGGAAAAATCATAATTCTGCAATCTTAAGGCCCACCGAGCCAATCTCCCATCAGGATCCTTCATATTCTGCAACCATCTTAAAGAAGAATGGTCAGTAATGACAGTAAAATGTTTACCATATAAGAAGGGATGGAAATGCTTGATTAATAGAATTACAGCCAAACACTCCCGCTCAGTCACACTATAATTTCGTTCAGCTTTGGACAAGGTTTTGCTATAATATGCAACGGGATGGTCCTTCTTTTCCTCATCACAATGAGATAAGATAGCCCCAATAGTGGCATTGCTTGCATCAGTATGTAATAAAAAGACTTATCAAATTGAGGATAATTAAAACAGGTGCCTTAGTCAAGGCAGTTTGCAGGAATTTAATGACTGTTCCTGAGATGAACTCCACTAAAAAGACACTCCTTTTTGTGATAGATAGAATAATGTTCAGCCATATCAGCAAATTTGGGTATAAAATGCCAATAATACCCAACCATAATTAGAAAGACTTGAATATTCCGCAGAGATAGGAGGAGGCATTTTATGGATTGCTTTAACTTTATCTGTGAGGGGTTAAATCCCTTTAGCTGATACTTGATGTCCTAAAAACTCCATTTCATTTTAGAAAATGAACATTTATAGGGTTTGAGATTCAAGGAAAAGCTTCAAATTCACCTGAAAACTTCTTTTAGATGGTCCAAATGTTCGGTAAATTTTTGGAAAACATGGTAATATCATCAAGATATACCAAAATACAAGTAATCTTTAGGTCCCATAACATACCATCCATATCTCTTTGGAAAGTGGCTGGGGCATTGTCAATCATTAAGGCATCCAAGTTGGTTCAAATAAACCTTCACTGGATATTAGGGCACACTTAGCTTGGTCATCTGGGGATAATTTTATTTGCCAGTATCCACTGGCTAAGTTTATGGCTGAAAAATAAGTTGATCCAGCCAACAATATAAGAGAATCATTGATCCTAGTTAAAGGATAACTGTCTTATTGAGTAATAGCGTTCAGTCTTTGATAATCCATAACCACTTGATGAGAACCATCCTTCTTCTTAATTAAGAGCAAAGGAGATGCCTAAGGAATATTGGAGGGTTTCAATAATCCACCCTCAATAATTAATGCAATTCTTTGGTAATTTGGGCTTCTTCTACTTTAGACTTTCAATAGGGCTTGGCACAAATAGGAAGGTGATCACCAGTTTCAACGTAATGCATTACTCCTTTCATCTTAATAAAGTCATAAGTATGCTTAACAAAAAAATGTCAGAGTATAATTATAACAACTGAAGCACTTGTTTCTCTTGGTCACTAGTGAGGTGTTTTCCGATAGCAGGACTCACAGTAAGGATTTCCTGATCACTTCCCAACCCAAAGTCTTGTAGGCTTCCAAAAGGTCAACATCATAAAACTGAGATTTGGGTAATATCTTGACATAAGCAATGGGGTATTATTGATCCACCATCTTGTGTTCATTGGTAAGGTTCACCAATAAAACAGATAACAATCCTGAATAAATGTAATCTAATATTCTAGGACATGGCAAGATTTCTTTAACCAAAGGGTTAAAAAGCCCTAGACTTATAACAAATGTCCTTTGGGAATCAAAAATGTAAAGAAGTATTAACAATTACCTGAAATTTTGGTGGAATAATTAAATTGTTAAGGGCGAAAATAGGCATCCCCTCTTTGATATCCACTGAGGTAGGGGGTAATTTTACCTGAGGGTCACCAACATGGTATTAAATAGAATAAATAACTTTTAGACCCCTCCAAAAGACATAACTGACGTCATGCATGAGCATGCTCAGACAAAAGTAAGAGAACTCTATACCCCAAGAGAGATAGAGATAAGTCAGGGTAATTAACAATTCTATCAAATTCCCACAAAAATTGAGTTTCCAATAGTAGGTCATAACTCAAGTTATCAAGGACAATTGTAGGGATGGTAAAAGTTAGCTTTCCAATTTTTAGTGGGAAAGATAAAAGCTCCAATTGACTGAGTACTCTGAGGTCTCACAGTGCCATATTCCTCAAAATGGTAAATATTGGCCATTAACTTGATCCACTTAATAAATTTCAATGAGACAACATTCACTGGAAATACCATATCAATGATAGCTTTGGCCTTGACTTGATTTACCTGGAAGTCAATATGGGTGATTGTGCTTCCAAACTGAGAGGGGAACGCCAACAATGAGGGCAAGGAATAAGAAGAATGTTCATCTTTATTATACTCAACAGGGCTCCGAAGTTCTTGTTGCACACTCATATCATTATCAAGATGAATAATCTTATTAGTTTTATCCCTTTTCTTCTTCTCATCCGCTTCTTTCTTAAAAACAGTTCTCTGTATGGAAATATTGGTAACAGTAGTTACACTGAATTGCTCTAGTATTCTCAAACACAGCGTAAACTCTAGGGAAACTAGGTCCTGGAAAATCATAAACTCAGGGTTTCTCCAAAATTGAGGAGACAATTCTAACAAGGCCTCCTTGGTGTCTAATATACTTCTGAAATTCTTCTTTACGCTAAGAAGGTATACTTGCAACTGAGTCCTGGAAGTAAAAGCAGACATATTGGCAGTAATTGCATTATTTAAATTTTACCAACCACAGGCCACCAAAGTTTGAGTTTCCTAATAGAACTGATGAGCAAATCTTTGATTGATTCATTTCAGAGGGGCTGTATACCCATAAAAGCCTGTTTTTGAGAGGATAGAGTTTTCTCACTCCCAAATTCTTTAATTAACGCTTCTTTAACCTGAGACCAAGTAGAGCAAGTCATCAAGTGGAGTACCATGATATCCTGAGCCAAATGAGTAAGGCAATTTGGCAAGTAATTTATCTTTTAGTGATTTGTTGCCTCACTTAGCGCCTTTTCATAAAGATAGAGGAAGGAGATAATGCTGCCTTCCCCAGGGAGTACTTGTCCTTAAATACCAGTTTGAAACTCATGGGGGCATTAGTGGTCAAAACATGCACTCCAGGTTGTTCCAATTGAGTGGAAACATAAGATTTGGAGTCTGACGCTTGAGAAGAAAATTGAGGATAAGGACCAGCGGCTTCAGTACAAATTTCACTAATCTGACAATTCAGATCAGCATGCCCCACTTTCTCCTCTAATTGGTGAGATAGCTCAAAAATCTGTTCCTGCTGTGTATTTTACTTGTTCCAGCGTCTCAATATTTGCTTGGAGCATTTCTCCTTTAGATTCATAATCGTGTAGCAGGATATCAGTGTCCTTTGCCCATTTACCCAGATTGATCAACTCATCAGATAAAGACTGAAGTGACAAGAGGGGATCAATTGGTACCCCATAGGGGGTTAAGTTACACTCCTTGGCCAATTTATAGAATTTTTCATGCAAGCGGTCCATCATGCTCAAGGGAGAGTCAATTTGTTGAAGGAATCCTGAATGCCTGTCAGCACCCAGAGGTCCCCAAGGTCCTTCCACACCTGGAGGTCCATGAGGCCCTACATTCCTGGGGGGTCCACAAGGTCCATCAGCACCAGGAGGTCCACGTGATCCTTTGCCCCCAGGTGGGCCATGAGGTCCTTCAACCCCCAGAGGACCCATAGTTCCAGTAGATTTCTCTATCTCATTGACTTGGAATTGAATTCCTGAGTACAACTGTTCCAATTGGAAGAGACAGGTTCTAATTTCCTCCTCCATCGATTGAATATGCTCAAAGAGTTGGAGAATACCCTTTCTCCATTATTTCTGAATCTCCTGAACTTGCTTCATGAACTGTACATCAACAAAACTGGACATTCAATATTGAGCTGAATAAGCTGTTGCTGTATTTTGTTGAAAAGGTTTTGATTACTAATGATTGCATCACAATTATCTCAGTTAAACTCAGAGGAAGACTTGAAAAATTCAGAAACATGATTATTTAAGGACTGAAGTCCTTCTAATAAATTGAGCTTCCCTTGATGGTTCATCCCCACCACCAGTAATAAATGGTTTAAGGTAGGGTGTACGAGCTGGTGCAAGTATTGCTTGGGGCCAATTCATGGCATTTGGGAAGTTTGTAACACTTCCCAAAAATAGAGGATACAGCATTAGAATGAGATCAGGTGGAACGGATTCCAGGAATTAAGGACCCTTCAAGCAGTTGATTGGTAATATTTTGTAATACCTCAGGTGGTATTTGAAAGTCTGAGGTAAAGCTTAAGTTAGGACCATAAAATTCCAAGTTGGCACAAAATTCCTATATGGAGGCTAATCTTGGGATTTGGGTTTCAGTTAAACAGACCCATCATAATATACTGCCTTGCTCATGGTCTTGAGCTTTTTCAGGTGAAAATTGAGAATCCATAATAGTGACAGATGTGTTCACGGTGCATAACTCAGAGTACCCCTGTAGTGAGCACCACTCTGAAAGTTTTGACTTACACTTTCAATAGGGCAGGTTTTCTCTCAAAGTTACACTGAGTGGATTCTCCAAAAAGTGATAAATTTAAAATGAAAACACAGGTTATAATTTGACCTAAATTTTATTATTGAAAGGATGGGAAATTTATAAGCTTTCCATCTAGTACTAAAAAAAGAAATTTATAAGCTTTAAAATGGCTTGTAATCTATCAGAGCTAATTAATCTCTGCATGATTGAATCTTCAATCAATTGATTGGGATGAGATTGATCATTTATATTAACATTGATAGATTGAGATATATTACTCTATTTATCCAATGATACTGTGGGAATCAATGGAATGGAATTTTTGAAGACAAGAGAAATCAGTGAAATTCCAACAGTATAGGAGAAAATCCACCCAAGATTTAGTGAGAAGGCAATTAGGAAATGTTAATGTATGACAAATAATTGGTAAATCGCCTTGAACTAGGTGAGCATGAATTTAATGAACATAAACTCTGCCAGACCAATGAGAATATGGCGGAATGAAGAGTTGCAGCAAAAGAAACAGTATTTACTAAAGTCACTAACATATAAGCAAGATGAGAAGATTAAAAGGAGGGGGTTTTAGTGAAGAAGAAGAGAGTTTGAAGTGGGACCATCTAGTACTAAAAAAAGAAGAAGTTTGCAGTAAAAGCTGTGTATATATAATATAAGAAAATAAAGGTTGTAGCAGAAGCAATTGCTTTAAAGTTTTTATTAATTATATAAGTTACCTTAGGATCAATGATCTCCATATTATCTGTCCGTTGCTCAGTGAGATTAACCCTGTGCAACCTCTTCACATATCTACAATATATTGTTGAAGTTAAAACAGTGGTGCTCACTAAAGGGGGACCATTCACCAACACGTATAAATAATATTATTCATTCATCAAACAATGGGAAAGCTGACATAAAATGAAGGGATCCTACCCAGTTTATTGAGCTATCTCAATATGCGGTACTAAAGCTTGTGCTGGATACACTACTTTAGACATAAAAGATGCTTTTTCAGAAGATAAGGTCATAATGGACCATCTTGAAAGGCCTTCCATTAGCTGCACCTGATTAATCTTTGAGTCGGCTGTCTTGGTGATTGCTTAGATGAAACTAATGAGTGGCTACACTGCAATTAGTGAAAACTTAATCATGTTGTTAGGGAGAAGGAAAGCGTCAATAAGCTGCCTCTGTTTTCCAGTGAGGGTAATATTAACTCTTCTTTAGATGATTTGAGTTTATGGCAGAGAGAGCCACAGATTGGCGTAAAGCTAGATTATTAATATCTGCTTTGGATGTTGGGCGTGCAGACCAGGTTATCTGCTATCTTCCAAGTAGTTCCACCACATACTAAGAAGTGAAGGATACTGTGCTGCAGTTGTTTGGAGGTTCTGTAAAAATGTCACAGAGGAAGGCTGAGTTTTCTGACCATCATGTTTTGCCATAATGAAATCCTCACTGCATTTTCTGACTGCTTTATTGAGGAAGACAATGTGTTAATTGGAGAAGGGACTTTATCTGAGTCTGAGGTGTGCATTTCAATGACCTCTGCAGTGAAGCCATACTGCAGGATGACAACGTCATGTCAAAAATTTTGGAGGACAATGTACCCCTTCTCAAAATTGTTCAATTTCTGCGCCACCTATCCATTGCCTTTGTGCTCCCAACGTGGAACAAAAAGCCCCTGCAGCCATTACTGAATTTTTGGCGGGGAATAGCCAACAACAATTTAGCTATAGTTCATTGTTTAATACGTGGGCACTTAGCCCTTAGGCTGCTCCTTTCTTCCCGTGCTATGATCACTCAGCTTGTCCTCAGTCAAATTACAATCCCTTGTTTAAGTTTCAATCTGGGTTTTTAGGGGCATTACAACCACATGAGCCATATAGGAATACCTGTTTCTTTAGTGGACTAAGAGGCCATTATGCGGCTAACTGCCCTGGCAACCTGTATGCCTATTCAATACCACCAGTCCTGTCTGAACATTGAAAAGTTTGAGTGGAGTAGAGATGGGATGCTCTACCTCCATTGAGTCAAATTTAATTGTCCCTGTTAAATCTAATGAGTCCTTTTGTGTCAGACCAAAGCCTCAAACTGATGATTTATTACATCAACAAATTTAAAGTGATATTGCAGACTTCCCCATAAAAGGGAAAGAAGAAGAATGCATAGTTGGAGTTCCGCTGAGATGTACAAACACCATATGATTGGAAAATCCTTGAGCGTAACGTCAGTGCCAAAGTCAATTCCTACATTGATGTGGCCACATTAGAGGTGTGAATGCTGAAGTGTCAGCGAAAAAAATTGTTCAAGCGTATCCTTGTATTGTCAACTTTATTGTCATTTTTCTCAATAACAAAAAGCCCATTGATGTGCATGTGTTAAACTCCAACAGTGTGTCTTGATCAGAGTGTACCTACTGTGATATCTCCATAGAAAATACCAAAATTCAAGCGAATATAAACACTGGCACTCCCATTTTTGATATCCACTAAGCTAGTGGCTAGGCTTCCGCTGAATCCTGATGTGGATCATTAGGTAGTGTATGGGACCACTGGAGCACAAAGTACTGTATCAGAGGGCGCCTACAGAGCGTTGCCTTTGAGGTTTAAGTAAATTGGTGCTTCCACTCTAGTCATGGTATTTCCTAATAATAATTATGAAATTCTGATTGGAGCTGCAAACATGTGGAAATTTGGGGCGGTGGTTGTTATGGTAAGGAAATTTTTGAGATTTTGGGGAAATGAATTACCATCTATTTCACCTCCAGTGGAATCCCAAAAGAACCTATCCACTCTAGTCAAATAAATCTTGCATATAGCGATGAGGTAATTCCTGTTTGCCATTGGCAGATGAAGCAGAGGACCAGAGCTCTCCTAACCAGATTTACAAGTTTAATGGTATTCCACTAAGAGCTGCGACTACCTTAGGTATACCTTCTGGGCATCAGGTTATAGTAGGGGCAGAACCCAAAATAGACATCCCCAAAGGACTATATGGTGAAATCATGGTTCCCATCCAGAAATTGTAGCTTGAAACCCTAGTGGCTCCTGGATTACTATTACCAGGGTATGGCGAAGTGAAATTCTTATTAGCAAATCTACAGAAGAAGTCTATGGTGGTTCAAAGACACCAAGTGGTGGCTTTTCTGCATTTGACTCTAATTGATGAAGTTTATCATATACATGTCTTTAGTTCATGGGAGGATCTAGGTCTATCTGAAAAAAGCCTCAGCCAACGTAATGTCTGTGGTTTCATGTGAGGCTCTGACTTGGCTGTTAAATAACCAGATAAATAGGGTGAAGGCTCAGTTTAAAAATATTAATAAATTTTTGCATCTGATGACAAAATTTAGGATGTGCTTATAGGTTGGTGCATCAGTCGGACATGGGAGATTACCCTCCCATTTGATCACAGCCTATTCATAAAACCAAAGTGGCAGAAGAGGTTGTATCTGTGGAAGTAGATAAATTGATTAAACAGGGAATGTTACAGCCATCAAAGAGCCCCTGGGCGTCCCCCATGTTGATTGTTAAAAAAATGGAACTAATTGAGTGGTAATTGACTACTGGAAGCTTAATCATATCACAAAAAAGTTGTATCCGCTTACCTGAATCAATGACGCTCAGTATTGTCTGGGTGGGGCCAACTATTTATCAGCCATGGTTTCGATATCAGGATACTGGCAAATTGAGTCGCCACTGGTGGAATGGGAGAAATGTGCTATTATCACCTCAAAGGGGTTGTCCCAACCCACATGCATGCTTCAAGGATTATGCAATGCCCCAGCTACGTTCCAGCAGGCGATGGACACCAACTTAGGTGGCCTGAAGCTTTCCTGTGTGCTATTCTACCTTGACAATGTCAACATGTTCTTTCAGATGTTAACCAAACATTTAGACCATTTAGAGCAAGTGTTCCGCCATATTGACAAAGCAAATATAAAATCAAACCTAAAAATGACATTTTTTCAAGGAGCAATTAAAATATTTTGGATGTGTGGTAGATTTTTAAGGGCTTAGTACTCAGCTGGCAAAAGTTAAAGCTATACAAAAGATGACTTGGCCAGGCAGCAAGAGGGATATCCTGGTGTTCTTTGGGCTAGTTGGGTACTACCACCAGTTAATCCCTAAATTTAGCTGTATTGGGCTCCCCTCTTTGAGTTATTAGAAAAGAGTGCCACCTTTGAATGGAGTGAGCATTGTCAAACCGCTTTTGATGTTTACAGACTGTAATGGACGGAAAATTTAAGTTTCCAACCGCCATATAATATATTTGTTTTTTGCGCACTGACAAGCAACCAAAGTGGCCTAACCAAGTAGGGAGAGGTTTGGGGCACCAACAGCGCCAAACATTGTCTACTACTAGTTGGTTAAGCACAGTCCTCTGGGTTGGTCTGACCCATCCGCATGAAAGCCCCTTGAAACTGGACACCCAAAAAAGACCAACAGGTAAGTAAGGTATGCTAAACCTGAAAAATCTTTATCTTTATTCAGGATACAAAAAGGGCCACTGGCCAGAGCTCATCTGAGGAGCAACCAACAATGCTCCCCATGAAGGGAATGTTAGGGGTAAAATTCCAAAGTGAGCTTCAGAATTAGCAGGCGCTTATAAAGGCCGCTCTTTGGGGGCCTCACCCAAGTCATTTATTAGGCTCATACAAGCCTAATATACAACTTGGGTGAGGCACAACCCAACGCCCAAAACAACCGAGCCAAAAGTATTTTTATAGTGATTTGACTCAGATTTAAAAAATTCAAATCCAAGTCAAAATGCAACAATTGAGAGGGAGCTCAATTATTACATTACCTCTCATTAGAGAAGGGCCCCTCCCTGAAGAGGGGCCCCACAGCGGAAGGCCACCACAACAAGGGCTTCCTGGGGTGAGTTACATCAAGTCCCAGAAAAGTTAGCCCAGATAAACTATGGGCCCCTCAAGAGAAAAGACAAAGGGTGAGGGTGAATTGGGACTGGGCTTCCAAAACCAGCCCACCCAGACCAAGGATGCACGCCCAGAACATGGCTGCACTGCACACTCCCTCCTAGGCTCCTGTTGGCAATGGTCTTCCCATCCTGACCAGGAAGGCACTTTCTCCAACAGAAGCATGAGAGGGGTGCATGGTTCAGTGCGGCTGGACAGCCTCCAGCCTGAGGATGCACGCCCAGCACTTGGCTGTGTTGCGCGCCCCATCCCAGGCTCCTGTTGGCGATGGTCTTCCAACCCTGACCAGGAAGGCGCTTTCTTCAACAGAAGCACAAAGGGGGCGTGTGGTACAGTGCTTCTGGATGGTCATCCCCTTTCTGGGAGGACCATCCATTGGTGAGGAAGCCCTTCTGGGACAGGTCCCCTCAGTGCCAACCAAATTCCTGGTGAGTGGGAGGCTCCACCAGGATTTTCAGCTGATGGTTACTTTGGATCCAGGGTTGGCCATCAGTCACCAGCTCCAACCAGTGCTGTACTCAACAACTGGGACCAAGTGACCACTGAGGTCAGCTGAACTGAGGATCAGAGGCGTGCAGTGCACATTTGACTTTGGAATAATGTAATGGATGGAAAATCCCAGTTTCTGACTTCCATATAATATTTGTTTCTTTGGTGCACTGACAAGCAACCAAAGCAGCCTAACCAAGTAGGGAGAGGTTTGGGGAACTGACAGCGCCAAACATTGCCTAATACTAGTTGGTTAAGCACAGTCCTCTGGGTTGGTCTGAACCAACCGCGTGAAAGCTCCTCAAAACTGGACACCCAAAAAGACCAACAGGTAAGCAATGTATGCTAAACCTGAAAAACCTTTATTATTATTCAGGATATAAAAAAGGGCCCACTGTCCAGAGCTCGTCTGGGGAGCAACTGATAATGCTCCCCAGGAAGGGAATGCTAGGGGTATAATTCTGAAGTGATTTTTGGAATTGGTGGGCACTCCTTATAAAGGCCGCCCTTTGGGGCCTCACCCAAGTCATTGATTAGGATCATACAAGCCTAATCTACAACTCAGTGAGGCACAACCCAACGCCCAAAATGACTGAGCCAAAAGTATTTTTAAAGTGATTTGACTCAGATTTGGAAAATCTGTATCTGAGTTGAAATGCAACAATAGAGACAAACTTGATTGTTACATGGACTGCATTAGCTAGTGCGCCAGTCTTGCAATATCCTAATTTTGAGAATTAATTTATTTTGCAAACAGACGTATCTCTTTCTGCTATAGGGGTTGTATTATCCCAGAAGGATGATGATGGCATGGAGAACCCAGTTTCATATTGTAGTCAGAGCTTGAACAGCTACAAACGGAATTTTACCGTGACTGAGTGGGAGTGTCTTGCTGTAATTTATGCATATTAGCAGTTCCAAGTCTACCTACATGGAGTAAAATTCAAGGTAGTGACGGATCATGTGTTGTTGCGTTGGTTGAAGAACCTTTGTGAGCCTGAAGGGAGTCTTTCTAGATGAGCCCTAAAGCTGCAGAGTTATATTTTTAAAATACTGCATCATCCTGGCGCAAAGCACAAAAATGCTAACTGCTTATTGCAGTTACCAACAATTGCGGTAATGGCGGATTTGGGTGACTTTCTATATGAAAAATGGTCAGTGATTGATATGCAGACGAACCGCCACAAGTTATTTGGGTGCTAGATGAGATGTTGGCTAATACAATCCAAAAAAGGGGGAGTTATATAAGTGGATTGGTAATAATACGCTGAATTTTCAAAACTCTCCACTTGATCTGACATTATTTTGAGTGCACACAAGGCAGTGGGTCATAGAGGAGTACTCAAGACGTTGGAATTCTTATAGCCTCAATACTATTGGGAAAGTATGCACTTTGATGTGCTAGAGACCATTTCCTGCTGCCACCTGTGCCAAGTGGAGAAGCCGTTCCACCAAAAGACCTCTTTCCAGCTGGTGAAACCTCATATTTCTTGGCACACGGTATCTATTGACGTTGTTGGGCCCTTGCCAACAGGAGATAACCAGTATAAGTATATCTTGGTGGCATTTGACCATCTGACTAGGTGGGTTGAAGCTTGGGAATATGGGAACTGGGGGCGGTTACTGTGACTAAGTTTGTAATAGAGTGTATAATTCAGCGTCACGGCTGCCCTCAGTTTATCCTTACTGACAATGGAACTAATTTTCTCTCTCACATCCTACCCAAGCTCAACAAAATGATGACCATCCACAGGGTTCTAACAACCCCATATCACCCTGAATCTAACAGAATGGTCAAACAGGTAAATGGAATGCTAGCTAAGAAGATTAAAAACAAGGCTGCCAATCAAGTACAGCGTAGCAGGCTAGCACAGTTTAAGGATAGAGATATGGTTTTATTCCACAATCATCATGGATTTGGGTGGAAGCATAAGCTAGCTAACATCTAAATTGGCCTTTTGAGATAATATAAAACAGGTGTTGATGCCTATACTATCAAGGACCCCATGAGTAGTCAGATTATTAACTGAGGGCACACGAAGTTCCTTTGTGCATATAAACAACAATAGAGTTTATCCAAAAAAACAATCATCTTGTGGGGTATATAGCTAACTTTATTTTGTACCGTTGCTCAGGTTTTTTCGTTAAGCTGTCTTTGTCCCCCTACCCTGTCTCAATTTCTTGTGGTGAGTCTTCTGCCTTTCTTGGTGGGACCCACGTTTCTTCTTTTGCCACTTTGAGAGTGGTGTATATTTGATGGGCACTTCTCAGGTTGATAGTGGGTGCAGAGGCTGCCATGTTGGGGTGAGGGAGTTGATATCTACTCTGGGGCCATTGCATCAGCAAATAGAGGGGAGGATGGTGCAGCAGAACTGGAGCAGGGTGATGAACTGGGGACCCAGGGTAACAGGTGAGGTGGCGATAGCTTGGTCAGCTGACCAAAAATCAAGATGAACCAACTATTGCCCCACTAGGAGAAAAGCCTGCAACCACATGCGCTGATGGTCTCAGAAGATCAACGTGTACCCAAGAAGAGGGAACCAGAGTTGTAAGGGCTGGTGCACAAGAAGTGAGTCCTGGATTGGGGGGAAAGGCCGCGCCCAGTGCCAGGCAATCAATGAGGAAGTCATACATGCTAGGACATTAAGCTGGGAAAGGAGTGGCCGCTGTAAAAGCTGCTCGCCTGTCCCACTATAGGGCCACCCAGTGCTCTCCATCCCCAATTCTAACTTGCCCATGGGATGAAAAAAGATCATGTTGCCAAGGAGCACCATGACAGGGAGTTATTGGGATGGGTTGTTGGCGCTAAGGGCAGAAAATGCTGCAGCGACCCCAGATTGCATGTGATTAATTCAGTTATATTGAAAGTGCACCCCTAGGGATTTAAAATGGGTAGGAGCTTAGGGGAAGAACCCTGACCAGCTGGCTATCACCCACTGCAAGAAGCACAGCATCTGTTGGACTGACAATGGTGTGGGATGAGGCTCTGAGGGTGGCAGAAGCATTAGATGGCTAAAGCCATCCTCCAGGAGCTGTGCCACCTTATTAAATGAAGGGCCTTGGCTCCGCTCCCCTCCCCAGCATAACTGGGTCACTATGTCCCAAAAGGGGGCGCACAAGGGAAGACAAATGGCCAACAAATTTGGGAAGGAGCTCCTCCTGGGTCATAAGGCTCACGACATCCACTTCAGCCCCTCCTTTATTGGCCAGAGGAAGGGGGAACTGGGGGGGTGGAATGTGGCCTGGGTCAGTCAGATTCGCGTTAAGCTATAAATGAAAGAAAAAGTTGAAGTCATAAGCTCACGGTTGTTGTTGTGTGGTGGGCTTCATTGGGATGATCAAAGAATGATTTACAGTTTATCATCCAGTTAAAGGGGGGTAATGTCAAGATTTCTCTATGACTGAATGATAAGCCAATGTATCCACCAGCGGATCATTGATTAACTGTTGGGATTAGGACTATATAAGTATTATTGAGTATCTGAGCTGATGAGCAAAGTCAACCTTTGTGTATAGGAGAATTTCCATTGAATATATAATGATAAGGCAATTAGGAAATGTCAATGTATGAAAAATAATTGGTAAATTTCCTTAAACTAGGCGATTGTGAATTTAATGAACATGAACTCTGCTGGATCAATGAGAATATGGCGTGATGAAGAATCTAAGCAAAAGGGTCAGTATCAACCAAGGTTGCCAACATATAAGCGAGATGAGAAGATTGGAAGGAGGGGGTTTTTAGTGAAGAAGAAGAGAGTTTGCAGTAAAAGCTGCATTTATATAATATAAAAAATAAAGGGTTGTAGCAGAAGCAATGCTTTAGGTTTTTATTATATTTATTAAGTTATCTTAGGGCCAACAATCTCCATATCAGCCATCTGTTGCTCAGTGGGATCAACTCTGTGCAACCTCTTTGGCATATCTCCAATATATCGCCAAAGTTATAACATAATCTAACACGTCCAGCATCTTTTATGGCTGTCTCCCTCTGCAAACATGCTCTTTCAGAGCTGTGGCAACTCGATGCTCCTCCACCATGTGAGGATGCCAGAGAATACTGGCAGTGACGGGGCAGTTTTACCCTCCTTTTCAGATACAGAATATCAGTTAGTAAAGTCAGTCATCCCTTTGCCTTGCTCCCCTCTTTCTTTAAAGCGGCTTTCTAAGTGGTTCAATCTTTGTGTCTGTCCAAGACGCTGTCTCTATCTCCTTCAACCTCTCCTCTGGCCATCTTTAGTCAAAAACCTGTAGCCATGGGGCAGCCCAAACCCACTATTTCAAAGTCTAAATGTAGAGCCGTGACAAATTCAATGCTCCTTCAAAAGTTAATAGGGTCGAGTAGTGGCCTCAGGGCCTCTCCTGCAACAAGGGATTCCCTAAACCTCCCCCAGTTCTATGGACTCCCTGATGTGCATCAATAACCCCTTCAATGATGAATCTGAAGGGGGTTATGAAGATGTTGGCTATTATGTCTTAGGAGCACCAGTTGAAGTGGGGATACCAGATAGGTTAAATTCAGAAAGAGTAGATATTAGGATACCCCGCCAAACTTATCTCCGTCAAGTGCTGAAGGGTTTTGAGGTTATTGACACTACCAGTGACACTGACCAGCTCATTGCCACACTGATCCAATTCACCCAGTGTGTTAATACCCTGCAGTATATCCAATATAAATATCTTGATTCTGCTAAAAGACTTGCTTCTACTCTCCAACTAAAGGAGGTCCTATCTCTTTCCCCCAACTTGGGTGGAACCTTAACCAAGGTGGAGGTTGTTATTAATGGAGTGCAGGTCATGGTTATCCTCAACACTGGATCCCCAGTGAACTTTGTGTCATCAAAAATCATTAAAGAGATTAATCTAGCCCCTAACCTAGACTACATAAAGGGTTTTGAACTGCTGGCCCTACCAGCACTTGCGCTATTGGTGCATACTCTTCTCTGTCCATCCAATTTTGTAAAATCTTACCTTGTCAGCCCCAGCTGTGGCCTTGTCTAGTAATACCAATGATCTACTCATTGGTACCCAGTTTATTCTCGAGTATGAGGGGATCATCAATTTTGAATCAGGACTATCTCTTCCCTGCTTAAATACAAAGTTCCACTGATACTGACCACCAATGAGCTTAGTAAAAAGGAATACTCTTGCACAGTTGAGTACCCCTCATCCGTCTTATCCCTGCACTACATGGCGGCGGGCAGAATACAAAAAAGCTTTCTGACTCAGTGGACACCCTAGATGGTCTTCCTCTTTAAGCTTCTAAAGAGGTTTTAGTTAAGTGGGTGAACAAAAGGTAATTGACACTAAGATTACCTTGCATATCCCCCATAGCTATCTCTTGCACCTAACTAGCGTTTATATAAGTTAGTCCTCTAGAGCCCATAGTATTGCCAGGCATACTAGACCCCGCCTATCAACGATCTATCAATCTTATGATTGGGAATCTCACCAAGAAGGACCTGGTCATCAAAAAGCATTAGGAGTTCGAAAGAAGTCTGCTGATCCCATTAGAGATCAGGCAAGTTCACTGTATCAGATCTATAGCGGATATGGTCTTACCTGCTGGCCAATCGTTATTTACTCTGACATTGTTCATATTTCTGATGCTCTAACCCCAGCTGAGATTGACAAAGTCCACACTCTACTAGAGGCCTATAGTGACATTTTCTATAAATCTGACACTGACTATGGGCACATGAAGAGTTGTACTCATACCTTTGACGTTGAGGATGCTCACCCTATCTGATTCAAGCCCTATCTCACATCAAAATTTGAGGAGCTACAGATCTGGACGGAGCTCAAACAGTTTCTGGACGCTGGGTTGCTGGTGCTTTCCCAAAGTTCTTGGTCGTCCCCTCTTCTACTGATAAAGAGTAAAAATTGAGGTCTTCAGGTTATAGACTACCGCAAACTGAACAACCTCACCAAAAAAGGTAGTTACCCTATCCCCTGTATTAATGCCGTTCTGGCCAACTCTCTGGATACAAATTCTTTTCCTCTATAGATTTGGCTAGCGGGTATTAGAAAATGTATCTCTCTCCCCAAGACCGGGGGAAATGCGCTCTCATCTGCAGTGAATTCCTGTTCTAACCCACTTGGATACATATGGGATTGTGCAATGTGCCTGTAACTTTTCAGTGGGCGATGTATTATTCTCAGGATCTTAAACTGAGTTGTGTGATCGTCTATATTGATGTTTTTACAGTTTTCTCTAAGACTTTTAATGAGCAACACATGCCTCTAAGGAAGTGTTTTAATGCTTGTGGGCATCTAACATCAGACTGAAGCTCTCCAAATGTACTTTCTTTCAGAAAAAGCTGGATTTCCTTGGGCACGCTATCTCTCATGATGGGATTCAAAATCTACAAGATAAGGTTGAAGCTATATCCAAAACGCTTGCTCCAAAACCCTTTGCAATAACCAGTTATTTTTGGGCGTGATGGGTTATTACCATCAATTCATCCTCAAATCCACCCAGCTCAGTGAGCCCCTCATCCGCCTCTTGGCTAAGAACACTCTGTTCCATTGGGGCGCTAAACAAAAGGCCGCGTTTTAGACCCTGAAGAAGTTATTGCAACAAAGTCTGATCCTCTGCCACCCTGGCTATGGCAAGCCCTTAATCTTGTTCACTGATGCCTCCAATTACGTTGTTGAATCTATCTTGACTCAATTGAATGAGCATGGGGTCGATCATCCCGCTTTCTACTTCAGCAAGATGCTCTAAAAAGCTGAACGCAACTATAGCTTCACTGAGAAATAGTGCCTTGCTGTCTTGCTCACTGTAAAGTACTATCACCTTTTCTTATATGGGATTTTAACAAAAGTGGTTACCAGCCACGCCACCTTGAAGTGGTTGCAGAAGATGAAGGATCCCACTGAAAGGTTGGCTCGCTGGGCTTTGAAGTTCCAGCATTATGATATGACAATTAAGCATTGGGCTGGAACTCACCACATGAACATAGATGGGTTGACGCGGCTGCCTTCACTTTGACAATGGTGAAGCTGAGAGGTTACATGACCTGCTAGTGGCTCCTGATGCTTGGGCTGATTAAGATGAACATGTACAGAAGATGCTAGCTCAGCACTTTTTTAAAACTAAGATGAAGAGCGGGAAGCTAAACAATAAAGTAAGGAAAAGTTGGTTGCCTTATCTCTGGCCATCAGAGCGAGTAACCGTCATCCTGGAGTCTCATTATATTCTAAGGCATATCAGAGCACAAAAAAGTATGATTGGGTTAGAGAGTGCTACTACTGGGAGGGCATCATGGAGACCATAACTGAAGTCTTGGATGCTTGCCTAACCTGTAAAAAGCGATTTAGCTTCAAGACCCGGTATCAGTACAAACCTACTACATCTCAACAGCCCTTCCATGCTCTAAGTTTAGATGTGGTAGGTCCTCTACCTCAAACTAACAGTGGCAATCGATATATCTTGGTTGTAATTGATCATTTCACCAAATAGGTTGAAGCTGTTGCCCTCCCCCTCAGACTTTTAAGGCCATTGCCACTTTCTTACACCAATATCTTCACTAGTCATGGTTGCCTTCAGGTCCACTTTGTGAAAATGGAAAAATGTAACTTCAGAGTGGTAAAGATCCATGCCACCTCCATGGGAGCGCAAAAGCCCTTCTCAGCCCCCTATAACCCCTCTACTAATGGTGCTGTAGAAAGAATTAATGGAACCCTAGTCTCTATACTACAAAAAATGTCCAGAACACCCTCTTCACTGGGATCTATATTTACCCAGTGCCCTCATGGCCTACCATATCAGTTACCACCGCACCCTTATAATGTCCTCTTTCTGTGGGCTGTATTGATGAGAACTGGGGGTGCCGGCTTTATTAACCAAAGATATTTTCTCTGATAGGAATGACCCTGAGAAAGCCATGAAAAAGTTGGCCCAGCACATCATCCAGTTACAATCAGAGGCTATGACCAATTTGGCAAATACTGTCACTAAAGAAGGCTAAGCAGCTAGAGTTCTATAGCCCCTCTTCCTTCCTTCCAATTATTATACTTGGCGCTGTATTACCACAATTGAATAACTCCTAGAAGTGAGAAGCTTGGGTCTATCTGGGAAGGATCTTTTTAGTCACTTATAAGTGAGGGAATGAGTACTCCATAAAATTCTTTGCTTCTGAAGTTACTTTTAACTGAGTCCATGTCCAGTTATTACTAATTTATTCTCCTTAACACTATTGAAGGGGTAACGTTGGACAATTGCATGTCCAATATTGCAAGTAGAGTGGTTCAAAAGTACAGCTAATATCTCTCAAAAACCCTGGTTGATTTTTGGTAGAATCCCTCAGTTTGGGGCAATACTTTTACCCACACTCCTCGGCCAAATATCCCTATTGTTGATATTAGGGCTGTGCTGAACCTGCGACAGAATCAGGGGAGTCATTAAAGGTTCCTCACCATCCCATCTTTATTTAGTTCAAACTCTTAAGCGGAGACCACCCCTTTTTCTATAGACCTGGAGGGGGTCCCACCAGATGCAAATATTTTTCCACCATTTGATTGGCCCAAATTACATTAATTCTTGCCCCACAGGTTTATCCTACCTGCTATTGACACTCCATCTGCTATCAATTTAATGCGAGGTGAGGCTTGAGAGCTCTGATAAGTCAAACCCAAATATTCCCTAATTTAGCTATTATTAGCCTATAGTGAATTTCTTGTCTCTCTCACTTCAAGCCTCAAAATGATTTAAGTAATAAGCAGTAAGATATCAAGAGGGTTTATCTTTTTTACCTCAAAAGGTTGACATTTAAAAAAATACATATAAGACCTTGTATCTTCCTAGTATTCAAGTTTCCTATTTTTAATTCACAAGTGGTGTTAAAATACTCACAAATTTATATATAATCTGAGAGTCTCAATACTCCTATCCTGCTGAATTGTTCAATTTATATGCAATAAGCATTGAGAGCATCTTAAAATCCAGGATTAACAACCACCATCGCTTCTGATACATTTTAATAGAAGTTGATTTGAAGCATCAATTCATCAATGCCAGAATTAAGTTTATCCAGCAATATCATACAGTCAGTGTTAGAGTTTCATTAAGTAGATTTTTTTTGTGAGAAAAATTTGGTGAATTATAAGATTTTTTAAATTATAAAAAACTATTAATTAAGTGTCTTGGCATAACTGTTCTCTTCCCTGTCATTGAAGTTCAAAAATGGGCTCAAAGCCAAAAATAAGTGGAGAGGTCAAAAAACCAAAGAATGTGGTAAATATAGACTTCTTTATTGTGTTATAAAGCGTTGATATTTATAGGGCGTGTAGGGACATGTTTCCTCAGTGACCTTTGTGGCCCTGTATAATAAGGATCTTTCACTGCCTTCTGGATCAACCGCCTGGTCAGTACCCTCATTGTACTGCATCGTCCTGATGACTTCAGCGGTGGGGGTTGTGCCTCTTATAATTTTGGAAGTGGTGATGTGATTCCTGAAGGTGTTTCTACTGATTCTCATATGCGTGATACTTCCTGATCAAATCTAGTTTTGGCGCCTTTAGGGTAAGGTATGTTCACACTGATTTGAAAGTTAATATGTCAAGGCTCAATTTGGGAGCAGAAAATGTGGCTCGTTTGTTGTCTCAAATCCTGACAATACCCCCTTCAAGGTCCTGTCAGAGGAGGGTATAGGGCCAGAGGAACTGGCCATGCACTCGATTCACCACAGTACCCTGATTGTCTTTGACAATAGAGTACATTGAGTTCACCTTATAAATGACCTTATAAGGTCTGGACCAAAGAAAGTTAAACTTATTTTGAAAACCTCCGGATTGATGGTGATAAAAGATAATGAGGTCACCTAATTGGAAAATGGATGATGGGTTTTGGTGAAACTTAATTGAGATGTCTCCCTTCTTGTGGCGGTAATGATAGCTTGTGTGGCCAGGACTTATAGCTGGAAAATTTCATTAGATAAGACCCTCAATAGTTGAATCAGAGTTCTCAGGAGTGGAGGTCTTAGTAAAGGCTGGACGCTACTTGGGAGCCTGGGGCACGTCCTATTGAGCCTCAAAGGGGACATCTTAATGACTCGGTAGTAGCTTATTCTATAGTCAAGCAAAGCGCTGGGTTGATAATGATTCCAGCGAGCAGGATCAGAGGTATCCTTCTTCCACAAAATAAAGAGAAGGGTTCTGTTAGCGCGTTTCACTTCCCCGTTGGTTGATGGATTATAAAGAGCAGCGAAACTTTAGTTAGTGCCAAAAAAGTAAGTTCTTGACTAACTGAGAGCTTAAATTCAACCCATTGTCTGAAAAGTAAAGTTTGTGGGAATCCAATCTGGGTAAAAGCGTATCAAATTATGAAGAGAGTCGTGGCTTTTGCAGTAGCAGCGGAGACCAAAACTGCTTCATCCCATTTCTCAAATGGTCCATGGCTAGGAGGATATGTATGGCCATGTAGACCAGAGGAAGAGGGCCTACCACATCAATGCTAATGACATTGAAGGGTCCCGTTGGGGCAATGACTGAGTGTTGGTATTAAGGACTGGCCTGATCTTGGGATTAGCAAGTTATACAAACGTCCAGGACAACTTGGATGGTTTCCACCATTTGGTCCCAGTAGCATTGTGTCTTTAACCAAACGTGAGTATTGACAACTTCCCCATGTCCCACAGTCATATGGCCCTCTAGGATAATGTTGGTTCAAAAAGAAGGGCGGATGTAAGGAAGCCATTTCTTATTAACCCTCTTAGTTAGCAGCCCATCCTTGATCTGAGTATCTCGGGTATTTTTTGGAGCTCAACTTGAATCTCAGGAGCTTCCAATTACTAGCGTTTGGGTCAAACAATTAGATCATACAGTCAGTATTTCTTGGGGGTTAAGGGCAGCCAGCACTGGCATCCTAGAAAGGTCATCAGCTTTGTGGTGAATCACTCCCATGCAATAAACAATAGTAAAATCATGGCTCTGCAGTCTTAAGGCACATCTGGCTAAACGGCCATCTGGGTTCTTGAATTGCTAGAGCCACCAGAGCGAGTATTGATTAGTGACAATGGTAAAGTGGGTGCCATAGAGATAAGGCAAAAATGTTTGATTGCTAACAAGACAGCCAGGCATTCCCACTAGGTAATGCTATAATTCCGCTCATCTTTGCTTAGGGTCTTGCTGAAATAGGACACTGGATGAATGAACTGATTTTCATTGTGATGGACCAGGATAGCCCCAATGGTGACATCACTTACATCTGTGAATAACAAGAAGGGTTGATCAAAATGTGGATAAACTAAAATATGTTTAGTACAAAAAGCATTTATCAATACTTTAAAAGCCTAATATTTTCTGGCCGCTACTCAAAAGGCACGTTCTTCTGAAGAAAGTAAAATAGAGGCTTGGCCAGGTCAGCAAACAGAAGGATAAACTGATGATAATAACACGCCATGCCAAGAATATAGAATATCCCTCAGGCTCTGTTGGCGCAACATCCTTTCTATGGCTTTGACTTTGTTTTGTATGGGCTGGATACCAACTTTTGACAGCTTATGTCCAAGATACTCCATTTACGATTGGAATAAGGAGCACTTTGAAGATTTGAGCTTTATCAAAGTCTTCCTAAGCAATTTTAAAACTTCATAAAGATGCTCCATATGACCATTGAAAGTTTTCTAGAATATGGTGATGTCATCAAGTTATATAAGGACACTCAGTAACTTTAGGTCCCCTCAAGGATCATATCCATGGTGCGTTGAAAAGTGTATGGCGCGTTACAGAGGCCCTGGGGCATACTTGTGAGTTCAAATAGACCTTTGTTGGGTATGAGCATACTCTTGTCTCAATTTTTGGGGGTGAGCTTCACTTGCCAATATCCATTGGCAGGGTTATTGCATAAAATTATTGTGATCTGGCAAGCAGGTGGAGAGGGTCATCAATCTTTGGCAGAGGATAACTGTCTTTTTTGGTTATGGAGTTAAGCCACTGGTAATCCATCACCACCAGATGGCTACCATCCTTATTCCGAACCAGTAGGAGAGAAGAAACCCATTAGCTTCATGAAAGCACCAATAGTCTGGCTTTGAGTAGTTATTTGAGTTCCAGAGCCACCTGGTCCTCTTCAACCTTACTTTATTTGGTAAGGTCAGGACAAAAGGGGGAGCGTCCCCAATCTCCACATGATGTAGAACACCACTTATCTTTCAAAAGCTGTAAGTTAAGGCTAAAAATAGGTCTGAATACACCTACAATAATTCTGAACTTGGCGCTGTTGTTCTCCAGAGAGATCCTTTCCAATACTGGTGTTGACTAGAGCCACTGACAAGGGAGTCTCCAAACCAAAATCCCTTAGTCTTCCAAAACTACAGACATTGTCAACAGCCTGTACTAAAGAAGGTGTAAATAGTTGGTGGGACCATTTGGACCAACTACCTCAGGCTTATTGGTAAGGTTAACCAATAGCACAGATATAGATATGGCATAAGCTGGATTTAGAATTCCTGGATAGATTGGAACCTCCTTGGTAGATGGGTTATCTAGATTTCAGATTTCTGCAGATATCCATAGGGGATGTTAATATGGATCTAGGTATTGGCGATAATTTGGGACTTCAGAGGTATAGTGGTCGCTTTAGGTAAGTAGATCAGCATTCCCTCTTGTCCATCAACAGCAGGTGGGGGCATCCAGACCTGAGAGTCCCTTACATGATACTCAAGTCAGTTGATTTAGCTCTCTCTAGTAGCAAGCCCAGGTCTTGACCTCCACCTTGGAGTTACAGGAAGTTTTGAAGTTTTGTGGAACTAATGTCCCAGTAAGGGTATAAATGTATTATCATAATGTACCATCATGTAGTAGTCTCAGAGAAACTGAGTTTCAAGAAGAAGTTCATAGCTCAGGTTATCAAGTCTGATGGCGGTGGTGTTTACAGTGAGCTTTCCAAATCGGATAAGTAGAGAAGCATAGGCCCCTATCAATTGTGTACATTGTGGTCCAGCCATGCCGTACTTCATATTGTGTTGCAAGTCCATAGCAATATTGATAATCTTCATCAACTCAAATGATATAACATTTATGGGAACCACTGTTGACTATGGCAAGAACTAGAATCTTATGCATGCAGTGACGCAGGTAACACAGACTTCCAATTTGTGAGATAGAATGAGAAACATGGGAGAGTCATCAGAAGAAGAGTAAGCAGTATTAATTTCTTTATTATCAATGGGTACCAAAACTTGTTATTCAGATACTGTAGCTCCAGGTTTGTTATAAATTATGGATGATTATTGAGAAATGGTAGGAATGTCAGCATCCAGAGCCTCTTCCTTCATTCTGAAGGTTCTTTTCCTGCCTCCTCTGCAAATTGCTTCTAGTATGCCTTAGTGCTGTTCCAGAAGCCATTGTAGTAGGCTCATTGGGGTCAAGGATTCTTTTGGTTTTTGACCACATAGACCCAAGGATGGGTGGAGGAGTTTAAAGTGGTAGCCTTAGGATATAGGGTCGTCGTAGGGCTCTTTAAGTATCCCCTTAGTTTTTTCAGATGCACTTAGAATTGTTCTTTTGGCCAATAGTATGCATTTGAACCGCAGAATAAGATCACAAGCTTAGATGACTGTAATAATGGCGTCATCCAAGGTGATATGATTTGTGGTGACTAAAGGTTGCGCTTGAGCATAGAAACAGCTGGTAACTCCATGGGGCTCTCCCATTTATTCAGGCATATACCATGAACGCTTGTTTTGATTAGCCAGGGTTTAATTGCTGCCAAATTCTTGGACTAAGGCCATCTGGACCTGCTCCCAGGTGTTTCACTCTTTCAGGTAGGAAGTCATGATCTCCCAAGCAGTGCTGTCAAGGCAGGAGTGGATATGCTTCACTTTTTGCCAGTTGGTGGCCTATTTTATAAACTTTTGTAAGCATACAGAAAAGAGGTGATGCTTTCCTGTCAAGGGTGAACTTCCCCTTGAACTAGGTTTAAAATTAGGTAATTGAGGAGTGGAGAGGTTATTAAAGCCAGGAATGGGTGCAGGCTTGGAGATCTTGGTTTATGCATTGTTGCAAGGGACCTGCTGGTCCAACTGTCATATTAGGCACTCGAGGTCCTCTTGGATATCATCCCAGTTTTTGTTAAAAGACAAAATAGACACCTTGTGAGCAACCTGCTATTTTAGAGCTTGAATTTCGACGTACTGAAGAAGAAGAAACTGTTTTTCTAGGTTGTTAAAATGGGTCTTGAACCCTCAGCAGGTTTGTTTGAGATGGGAAAGGTGATTATTAGTAAGCTTGGTGTAGTTGCAAAAATATCCATTTCATCCAGAAACGCCTCAATCAAAACTCTAGGGTTGAGGATGAATCTGCCTACTCAGAGTTTACATCCTTGGGATACCTTTTGGATCTGATCCCATAAGGCGGCTAGGGCTGCCAAGACATCTTTTCCCCAAGGGTCATCTGGGTCTTAAGAAGTAGGTGCCATGGGTCCAGAGGGCTCTTGAGGCCCACGGGGACCTTCAGGACCTTCACCCCCATAAATGTAGTTTCAAGAGGCCAGCTCCTAATAGTGTTGTTGTAGGGTTCACACAAGGTCTTGGACTTGGTGGAGGCGCTGGTTCCAAGAATCCTCAAGGAGTTGGATATTCTGATAATTTGGTCTTGGAGGTAGCTGGAAATCCCATTACCCAACACCACAATTTAGCCTTGGTCTTTACTGACTAATCGTCAGTTGTTGATGATGGCATCTCAGTTGTTGTGGACAAAGTATGAGCCACATTGTAGATTTGACAACATGTGAGTGTAAAGTTTGGGTAAGCCCTAGTTGTTAGGAGACTTCATGATGGTGCAACTCAATTAAGTGGAGGAAGTAATGAATAGCAGGGTAAACAAAGTTCTGAAGATAGCGCTTATTCCACAAGGTTAGTTCCCCTGCTGGTAGTTAGGCTGAGGTATCAAGATCCTGCATGGCAGAGAGCACTGAAGATAAGGGAACAGTTTGATTGGCAACCCCGCAGAGTAAATGCCATTCAGTAAATGTTGAATAATGTTGATAAGGTTCTCATACTGAAGTTGGTACTGGTCAATCAACTGAGGGTATAGAGAACTGAAATTTGGACCAAAACTCTACACTTTCAGGCTGAGTGGGTGGTACTTCATATCATGAGGTACTAATCCATCAGATGCTTCTCAACTGATTATCAGGTCAATTTTTGTGGCTGCTGGTATTCTTTTTTTCATGATAGACATTTTCACCTTGGACAGCTCAGAGTCCCTTTAGTGAGCACCATATCTCTCAGCATAACAGTTCTCTTAACTGTTGCCAAAGTTTGAAAAGAGGCTTGAAGCTGAAAATAAGTGGAGAGGTCAAAAAATGAAAAGATGGGGTAAATATTGACTACTTTACTGAGTTAGAAAGCATTGATATTTATAGGGCGCATAAGGACATGGTGCCTCAGTGACCTTCATGGCCCATATGATCATGATCTTTCACTGCCTACTGGATTGACTGCCTGGTCAGCGCCATCATTGTACTGAGTCATCATTATGCCTGCAGCAGTAGGGGCTGCGCCTCTCATGAATAGGGGATCTGGGACAGAATTCCTAAAGATATTTCCATCAATTATTGTATGCATGATGCTTTCTGATCAAATCTATTTTTGGCGCCTTCAGGGTAAGGTTCTGTTCATGCTGGTTTGATAGCCAATCAGTTGAGGCTCAATTTGGGAGCAGGGATTTTGGCTTGCTTGTCATCTCAAATCCTGACAAAGTGTTTGCCTTTATGTTAAAATTTTAAGTCTGTGATTTAGTGAGGATAATAAACAACTTTATAATGAATAATTTTTTTAATAACAAAAAACTATTAAAGCGCTTACCTTTGCATCAAAATTATAGCTTTGCATTTTATGTGGTGATCATGAAACCAACTATCCATTAATATTTTTTCTAAATTACAGATAATTAAAACATATAAAATGCTTACCTTTGCATTGAAATTATAATTCTATAATTTAAGTGGAGTGCAATCACTATAATACTCAGTTCTTTGATACCTATATATTTTATTATAAAATTTAGGTAAATATCTAAAGCAGATGAAATTTTACTAACTAATGAAATACCTATTTTTTTGGGACCATCTAGTACTAAAAAAAAGAAATACCTATTTTTTAGTACTAGATGCTAATGAAATACCTATTTAAACATTAATTTGTTGAAAATCTTTAATAAATCAAACTGCAACTGTAACTTATGGCAAGCTCATCAGTAAAGCTTAATTTGGAGATGATTTAATTGTGCAAAATTTGTGTTTAAGTTTTATATAGCTAAGGTTATATACAGGGGAACAATTTGGTAAATTGTTTGACATATTTGCTAAATCTCACCTACTCAACACAAATAGATTGAACCTATCAGGCTCAATGTTTTCAGATGTCAGTTATTAAGTCATTATGTCAGTCATTTAGTCAGTGTTTTTGTTTTATTAAGTAAAATAAGCAACAGGAGATTCCCAACAAGTATACTGAAATTATAAACTAACAGATCAGTTAACAAGTCCTTTTGATCCACTGATGGGATTAAGCAGGATTGCCACATGACTTGGATTATTCCTTATTATCATAATCTATACTATCTTTAATGAATTACCCTTTTTATATATTTTAGACTTGATCTATAATACTTCCCTGGTATTATATAAAGTACTAAACATTTTTATAATAAAGTGACTTTCACAGTAAATATCTTACTTACTTGTCAAAGTTCAATTATTTCTTTTAGATTTTAGTGAGAAACCTAAGGCTGTTCTAAATTTCAAGTGAGCTATATAGGACTTAACTTTAGTCATTATTGGATTTGGTGAGAATTCTGACATTATCTCATAAAATTAAAGATTTTCTTCCATGGTAAAATTCTGAAGAGTCTTGAGCTGTTCATCATAGTGGAGTTTCTTTAATCAATCCTATGGAATTTCTAGAGTGATTGTTTGAGTTAGGTCATCAAAAATATTAGCATTTAATTGCTGAATAATAGAGCTGTGCTTATATGTAAATCCAATTAAAAATAAATAGGAGTGTGTTGGTTCTTATTGCCAAAAACTTGGCAGGTGTGGCAGATGGCAAGCATGGTTTTTCCAATTGAATCTTCAGTCATGCCCAATTGGTAGTATCCAGGGAAGAAATCACTAGTGGAGGGTACTTGGGCTCCCCCTATGACACTGGGGAGGTCAGAAATTAGAGGCAATGGGTAGGCATTCTTATTAGCATTATAACTACTGGAGCAGTCCAGGGCAATTGAGAGGGATGAAAAAGCCGTTGGCTAGTCTCTTTTTGATTTTCAGTCACAACTAAGTGTTCATAAGCTGGATGTAGTTAATAGGGACGTCAGTTAATTGGTTTAATGTCACTGACATCAATGTGATGTTACACTCAGTCTGATAAAAAGGTGACATCTTCATCTTATTTGATAACATCTTCATAGTTCTAGGTTAATTAGGTAACTCTCCATTCTTGTGATCCTGGAAATGTTCAAAATCTCAGGTTTGTTGGAAAACTTTGGTGCATAGGTAAGAGGTAAGTTGAACAGGTGGTTGGTCCTAAACCTGTGGTGTAGGTGTATCAGCTGGGTAGCAATTTTACCCTTGATTGGGTTTTATGCACCACTGGTCATTCTCAAAATTTACAATGATCCCAAAGTCTTTAAAGGCTTGACTCAATAGTAGCATTTGGAAGTAATTATAAAAAAATAGCATTGATAGACTGCACTTTGCTAGTAATATCAACATTTAAATCAAAAAACTGGCTGAAGCTGGGCTATTGGGCTACCAGCCATCAGGAAAACAAGGTCATTTTGGAGGATATCTTTGTAGCTAATATCAAGCAGAAATTTCTCAGTGACAATGTTGGGAGAGGATCCAGAACCTAAGATGATTAGTAAGGCATATCCAAAAAGTGATCCTTGAGTGTGGAGTGCTCCATAGCTATTAAAAGGAGTTTTGGGTTGCTGGTAGATGTTTCAGAGTTGTGTGAGGCTAATGGTTAGATGTAAATTTTTATGTAAGGCAAAGCTTGATTTGCATAAATTGCCAAGGGATATTGGAATGACAGTGTACTTTAAAAACTTGATGGCAGAAATTCCCTCTGGTTGATAAAGAATAACTAGTTGGGTTGGGGCTGACTTCTGAGGAAAATTGAGAGGATATTGTGAGGGAAAATTCTTCAAAACTAGCTGGCTGGGTCAGGTTGATGCAATAGGGGCAGTTGTGAAATGTTTTTGGATGGTGTGGGTTTAGGGTTATGAGTTTTCATTATTTTTTAATTTGTTTTAATATGATGACAAAATTAAGTAAAGGCTTTTTTTGATCATTTGATTGGTTATTGGAATTCTCATCATATTTTTTATAGGATTCCTTGGGGTTTAGACATCTTTGGGAGTTTGGCGTTTAATAAATTACTGATCTTGATTTTTCTTTAGGAATTCAAGGGTAGCAGTAAGCTCATAGCTTCTTCAATTTTTTGCTTTTCAATGTCATATTCTTCCAAAAGTTATGCCAATTTGGTCAGATTTGTCCAAGGGAACTTTGTTCACATATTGGATTTGTTACATTAGTTTTCAAACCATGATATCATCAATAATGGGTCAAGTGGGCATTTGGATATAAGGGAATTTAGACTAAAAAATATGGGGAGGCAAGTTGGTGGTTTTGAGGTAGGTTGCATAGCCCAGGGTTGGTGCTCTTCTTAATATTACAATAGCCACCCAGATGGACTATCTGATATTGAGTGCAAGGGATTGGTATTGACAGAGGTGATGCCCTGGTTGGCCACAATTGAAGCAATGGAGATTGATGTACTATTGTTGCCCTTTTTCCAATATAGCCAATTTCTAGACTTAATTTGTTAAGGCATATATCTTTTAATTAACCTCCATGAGTAATATAATCTTGGGAATTATTGGGATATCTTAGGTGTCAGAGGTATCCAAATCTTTGGCATTTGAATTCACTTAGGCAGTATCTTGGGGTTAAATAATATGCAGTTATTATTCTCATATAATTACAGCAAACAGTGATAGCTTAATATATGCAAGTTGGTTGTGCCAAGTATACTACATCAAGATAAGGTTTATGAGGGCATCAAAGAACCAGTCAAGAAGTTGTTGATCAACTTCCTCACAGTGCCAGAAGGTAATCTGTCTTTAAAGTCCCATAAGGTCCTAGAATTTGGTAAGAAATTTGCTAATGCTTGAGAAATATTGGAGTTGAATCTGTCAATTTTTTGAAGAGATGAGAGGATGAAACTTGGTAGATATTTTTGGCAAGAGCTTGCCATTAGGTCTAGAACTCAAAAGGCAGGGTGGCACTGTGCTATTTTCAAGTGATTTCAATAAGAAGACTACCTATTTCTTGTAAGCGTTGTCAGGAACTGAACCTGTAGTCATCTCAAGCATTATAGTTGTCTAACCATTTACTAATGGGTCCATGATTAAATTTTTTGAGGTTCTGCTTGGCACAGGTCTGTATAAAATATATAGCAGTCATTTAGTCAGTAATAACAGTAGTTATTGGCTCCAGGGTGTTGTTCCTGGTAGGATTACCACTTTGTTATGAGAACTTGAGAATTCTGGATTCATCACAGCATGCAATTTGGGCAACGCCTCAGAGTTGAATTTATCAGGCATATAGGTCAAGGTCAGTATGCATTTGCAGTTGGGTATTTGGCCCAAAATATTGTAGATGGCAAGTCATGGATAAATCCCAATTAACAACAACAGGAAAATGAAGGTAGAGAGTATTTTTGGTACTATATTTAAAATATCAATTGAGCCTTCATATTTAATCAATAGAAAATATTCAAAGAAAGATGATTTGGGTGGTTTAAAGGAAAATCATATAAAAAATTAATCGGGAACAGGGAGATATAGGGAGGGGTCATCTGCTAATAAATTGGCAATCTTAGTGGACACAACAAAATAAATTCAATTAGTTCTGGCTGAGTGGTTGGTGATTGGTTGATTTGATATGTTCAAAGGTTTTGGTAAGCGGTTTGGTGGTTATCTATAATATAGAATTGAAATTAATCAATTAAAATTGCATGTCAACAAACAAGATTGTGAGTTAAATGTTTTTTTAGTACTAGATGGTGTGAGTTAAATGTTTTTTTTTAGTACTAGATGGTCCCAAGTTAAATGTTTTAACATTTAAAAAATATTTATTTGCAAGATTCACAATTTTTATAATTTTCAATAGATTATTGTATTGTCATGGGAGATACATAAGTGTGCCAAAGTTTAAACTCTAGCTAGTCTGAAAGTTAATCAATCGCACGTTTCCACCACAGACAGAACCGCAGCGAGGGGAGAAAAACGTTTTAATGAACCCGACCAATGCTGGATAACTCCGCTATTATCTATATAAAACTTTTAAGGCCTTTAGTATATAATTTTAGTTGAGCTGTAACTGATACAAATTTAATCACTTTATTCTTTTAAATTTTAATAGTTGATTAATTATTATAAAATTATTTATAATGGTATTTTCTTGAAAGCGATAATTCGTTTTTGAGCCGTATTTATAATGCCTTTGCGATTTTTCTTTTCTAAATTTTAATATTTGGTTTCGTATGCGCCTATTTTTGCTTTAACTTTGTTTGACCCTGCTTTTTATAGCTTTAAGACTGGTATGACATGTTTAAGGAAAAGAGGATAGCCCCAGGGAAGAACTTTGCTACTTCCGCATTTATTAGATATGTTCATCACTGCTTACTTTCTCATCAATACGCTCGTGCTTCCCAAGGTCTTCAGTTCCTCGGTTCTATCAGTAATGTTTCAGGACCCGGCTATTGGAGGGTTAGTTTTATTGCCCACTTTTATACCCTTTTTTGCATTATAGTTTACTTTTGATTTTTTTTCTCTGTCTCTAAACTATATCTATATTTGTTCTTTTTATCAGTGCTGGATTTTTTCATTGTGAAAGAACAAACTAAAGCGAGACTTTTTAAAAGGCAGAACAATTTGTTTTTTCAAAATAAAGCCTATTTTTGTTTTTGAACGAAACCGTTGACGTAGATTGCCCACATTTAAGCACTAGTGTTTGATTTTTTTAAAAAAATAGTATTAGGTTTGATATTTAAGTGCGATGCTCTTTTACAGTAGGTGCAAGTAAATGGTTTATAGGCGGGGTTTTAACTTAGTACCTTAAAGGTAAGCTTGGCTTGTATCCATGGCCTTGCTGGTAGGGATCTTGATTCCGAGAGCTCTCAGAATCTGTCATTTACTGAAATCTTAAAATATTACCTCAAGTTGTTGAATTCCACAAATAAAACTCAGGAGCGGGTTTCCATCTTGATTGAGATATTGAGCTTTCATATCACCCAGATTGAAAGCTTATCTGAGGAAGATGGCATAAAAAGGATGCAGGATGCGGTTTTTATGATGCAGTCTTATCTACAAGCTAAAGAATTTCAGCAGAACCCACTTCTACTTGGGTATACTGGAATGCTGGCTTTTGGTATCTATTGCTTTTATGCAGACAAGGATGGAGCAAACGGGTCATCTAAACCAGCCCCATGGCTTTCATTCACTGATCACGCCTTTATACCTAATAGCGAAGGTATATCATAATGGGAATACTTCTGAACTTATAGTGACGCCAATACCGAGTTCTCTAACTAGGCAATGGCTGACAGAAGCGAATAAGCTGCTGAGAAAATGTCATGCTTGCGCTCCTGATAGTGATTTTTTTGTCGAGTTTTTAATTCGAGCACTGGTTGCCCAAGCAGCTCTTGAGACTTTACTTTTAAATCCTAATAATCACATTTTGTCTCTCAAAGAAAGACACGAATGGGAAGAGATTCAAATAATTTTGGATGGTCTAGAACGCGATTCCAAAGGGAATCCAGCAGTTGCAAGGCTTCGATTTCACGTAGCGTGGGATTTGGATGGAGTCTTCCCTGCAATGTTTTGGGTTAGCGAAGGGGTTAAGCTACTTCAAATGGATTCTGCTGCTGATTTTGACCAAATTTTCCTCCCAGTGATCAGTCATTTATTTGAATCTCTTAATGATTTGAATTTGGAATTGTGTTTAAATAATTTAGCTAAGCTAGTATCCATTATCCTTGACCGTATTGAGGTTGGCTGCAATTCGAGTGTTTCGTCTCTTTGGTATTATTTGGCAAAGTCGCTTATTATTCTTAGGTATGAAGTTTAGCTAAACTGATTATTCTTTAGAACTTTGCCGAGAAATATCGAAGGGGACGCTTTGTTTGAGTTAAAAGAGATTTTGTTGCCGCGTAAATTTTGGTGGCCGTCTATTTATTTTCAGCATAGCGTGCAAGTTTCTGCTGACCCAACTCAGACCTTTCCTATAGCAGGTATAGGTTTCTTCATTCGAGTGTTTTCATTTTCAATTCTTGCTCTTTGCATTATAAGCTTATGTATCCTTTGTAAATATATTAGCTTATAAAAATTAGTGATTTTTTAATAAGTACTGGATCGCTTATACATTTTAATTGTTTATTAAATATAATTATTTTTTGGTAGTTTGCTTTCTTTATTTTTTGCTTTTTTAACTTAGTATTAAGCGGGGATTACTATCTTTGTGCTTTTAGAAAAAGATTTTACAAAAATTGTTTAAATCCAGTGATGGGATGTAATTGTAGGTTTAATAACGATAGGTCGAAAATTCTAAGCTTGGTAGACATGAATTTTTTTAATTTAACTATCTATTTAAACTGTATTTAGTCTGTTATGCTAAAATGAAATTGTACTTATTAAGGCCAATAGATATAGATGGTTCAGTCGTAGAATGTCCCAAGGTTATGGGGTTCCTGAGATGTGTTTGTGCGCGTCTTCTTTTGTTCCCCTCATCTGAAGAGTACTTGTTTCCAGGTGAAAGCGTTGATGTAGATTTCAATAAGGCTCCTCTTCTTCTTCAAGCGCGCCAAGTAGAATATCTCCGTAGGCTTTACCCAGATATAAATGTCCAAATTGTATACTAATATTATGTATAAATTGCTTAGCTGATCTTTATTTGTGCTTTAATCCTTAACATACTCAGCTGGTTTTAGATATGGCTATAGTGCGTGTACCCATTTTTTATCCGTGAAATTTTTCAAGACTTGTTTGTGATTAACCTTTGGTGAGTTTCAGCTTTCAAATTTTGTAGTAGTAAGGAGATCATGATATTTCTTAGCTCTTAAATTGTGAAAGTTTTAAGTCAACTTAGGCAATTAATTTAAGGTGCAAAAGCTCATTTAATATACTTACGCTAGGTTACGCCGATTAATTTTGTAAAACAATCGTTTGTTTGGGTCAAGTTTATATTAGATCAAAGTAGCATTTTATATAAATTATAAGGGAAGTATTATAGTCATCTAAGCTAGCATCTTTTTATATTTCAATCACTTATAGATGGTGCAAATTTAGTAAATGTTTGATATAGCAACTTTTTTACAAAATTGAGATCTAGAAAATACAGAATTGCTATAAAGATTGAAAATTAAAAACAAATTTTTGCCAGTAGAGTGATGGGAACTCTGCATATGGCAGAGGCATGGCTTTTGGCACTATTCTGATAATTTGATTACATAAACCCCATCAGATGAGAAATTTTATCTGGCGGAATTCTGCAACAATGGAATGATATAGTAATATACATGGCAGCACGTGTGATTCTTAATTGGACGTTGAGAATTGTTGAGGTGGATAGTGCAACTAACATCTGATGTAAAATGATAAACACCCTTTACCAACAATTTAGCTATAAAACAATTGTCAGTGCTACGATCATTTACCCTTAAAACAATTAAGATGTTAGAGAGAAAATTAATAAATTAGCAATTATAAGAACTATTAACTGTTAATCCTGCAAAAAAGCTTTTTTTAAACTAGGTATAGCCTACAAATAAGTAATACACTTTTGCCACTACAATAACCGATAAGATAATAAGATTATAGAATATAATTCTTAACTAGTTGTACCTATTCATTGCTAAACTATGCTAACTATATGCTAGAAGTCATATAAGCCTAATATTATCTTATTTTCTGAATGATAAGCTGATACTAGCAATTGTTTATGCATGTGGTTTGCTCTTTCCATTAAATTTTTATACTCACAGAAGCTAAGGAATAAAGTTTTAGTTTCTTCTGGTCATAATACGATGCCGAGTGAACTATATATATTGCCATCAGAATGTCTTGATTAGCTGATAATTGTATAACAAAGTAAACCGATTGGTTACAATATTACTAAATCAAGATGTTCATAGCACCAAACAATCTATATATATATATATATATATATATATATAATATTAAATTTTATTTAATATAAGGCAAACTACTTAAATCTTAGTTTTGCACATTCTAGTACCTTATCAGGTACAAAAGTTTTTATAGTTTGTTTATATGCTTACTTTATTAGGCTAAACTTTTCCCTTCAGCTCAAATTGGCATAGCTAGTCTATAAACCTGAAATCAAACCATATTATTTTTTATATATCACTTATATTAAAGTATGCAATTTATAAAGCTCATGATTCATAAATTTTAAGCTTTTAATGTCAAAACTCCCATAAGCCCTCTGTTAGCCTAGCCTTTCTGTTTGTACCTATAACAAGTGTTATAATATCTATCTTCTAAATTTATTTATAGATTTAAAGCTAGTTGTAGCATCAATTTAACTTTAAAGTTTAAAATTTTCAGGATTCTTAATTTTAGCCTTTAGATTGAGAAAACTAATCTGCAACTTATAAACTAATAATCATTGTAAATTATAAACCTTTTTATGAGATGTTGTCAGTCTAAGAAAAGCTGAGATGCCATTTAGAATTTCAGCAGCTAGTTATGAGAATCTTTAATCTATAATTAAAGTGCATTAAAAAGTAGTTAAATGCTACTCAGATAACAATGTACAAGAAGCCTCAATTTTTATAAATAACTTTATAAAGCATATATTTTTTTAGCACTAGTGGTTCCCAACCCAAAATGGGGAGCCACCACGCATCTTTATTTACAAATGAGCCAAACAAAGGGACTATCATAAGTCAAAAAATTTCTAATATAGCCCCTAGGTTATCAGCCTGGGAAGCCATATCAGAAGGTGAGGAAGCTTTGGGGAAACTTTTTTCTGGCGCCTGCTTTAGCTGGCAGACTATGGTGGACAACATAGGGGTAGGGGCATCAGTGACATGGGGCATGAGGAGGTATAGCTGCAGGTTTTATTTGTTTATGAGGCCAGCGGTATCCATCACCTCAACATATTGAGCAAGTTAATGCTCAGTGAAAGTGATGAGAATTGGCACACAAGTGAAAGACTTGATGCACTTTTGGGTTTGGGGATAGTTGGGGTCAAAAAGAGAGGTTTTGCCACATTGATGCAAGTGTGGCTTGCACCAAAAGTGAGCTCCTCAATCTCATATTTTGCATCTTCCTCAAAATCATTGGAGAAATTGGGGATAGGAATCCCTCAACCAGGGGTTCCATCACCCCATGGAGTTGCTGGTATAGGAGGGTGATGGCAGGAGCAGCAGCAGCTTCAACTGCCATTTTAATTATATTTTTATAAACTGGAAAAGACATTTTTAGGGCAAAAATGGTGGGGGTGTAAATTGGGAGGATTGACAAAGAATTCCTCCAAAGTAAAATCAGGCTTAACATTATAAGCCTGATCTAAATCATCAATCCATTTGAGCACTTTGAATGGATTTAAATGAGCTAGTGCTGGCCCAGCCACTGTAGCTGGCAGGTTGGCAGCACCTGATTGGCCATAAGCTGTTGACCATGGCAGCTCAGCTAAAACTGTTTCAGTCATCAGCTCAGGGCACCATAATTTGACCAAATTTTTAAAGTTTTGATTGGCTGTGGCTTTGGAAGCCACGCCAGAATTTGCCAAGGTTGGGGATGGGAGGATCATGCCCCATTCAAAAAATTAGGGCGAGGCAGCCACTGGGGTGGCACCAGAGGGGGGAGCGGCAGAAGCGGTGAAAGCAGAAGCCATAGGGCACTTGCACTTCAAGTTATCAAGCTTGAAACACAAGGGGCAGATGGCGCAGCCATTTCCAATGCAAGCCCAAAAAGGATGATCAGGGGTGGGCCTGATCATGATGTGGGGGAATCACAAGGTGGGTGTCACAATGAAATGGGCAGATCATTGCAAAGGTGTGGGGGCCTGCCAGATGATCTGCCCCATAGGGCACCACAAACTGCAACACAGGGTCAGCACCATAAATGGCCAAACCCTCTGTGAGCTTGTGGTGGAGGCATTTGGGGGAAAGGAAGGAGGGCAACCCAGTGAACTGGACCACCAAAGTGGCCTCATCTGTGAGCTGGGTGCAAATGGTGGGCAAAGGAATTTTTTATAAATTAATTGCAGCTTGGCTGCTGCCACCGCATTGGCTTTAGAGTGAAAGCTGAGGTTGAAGCACCCCTTAAAGGGGCAGAAGTCAATATAACTAGAAGATTTGAAAACTGCCATGGCCATCTCAATGATGGTCATGCTTTTGTATGGGAAGAGATTCCCATATTTAACCCAGAGGCTGAAACGCAAATTGCTCCATGGGAGCACCAAAGGGCTCTGGAGCACCGCCTGAGAGCTTGTGAGGTGGTGGGCCAAGTCCTGAGGGGGACATGATGCCTGGTATCATTGGGAGGGCTGGCAGAGCCAGCCCAGGTGCACTTCAGTGGCAGCTGAAAGACACCAGATGGTGGTGCACCACCACCCCAAGCCAGGGCAGCAGGCATCAATTGCATTGACATTGGTAAGCTTTGGCTCAATCAAGCAGTCATATTTTGTTGATCAAAAAATCTAAATTTGGCTTTGATTTTAGGTATCAAAGCAAAAGAAAGATTTTATAAAGCACATCTTTTTGAAGTAGATAATATAAATTTACAGTCTTATTATTTTCCTATTACATACTGTGAACAGTTCTCTGATGTCTAATTACAATATCTTTTTCTTAGTACCCCTCTGGGTATAGTGATGTTTGCAATGGTTGTGCTTTCACTAGAACTTTTTAATTTCCCTTTTTATTACATAGAAATGAAGATTACTCTAAATCCACACAATATAAAATCAATAGGGTAATATCAAAGTTAGTTTTTTGATTATAAAGTAATTTTAATATTTACCTAAGTTTTTCTCAAGAAAACTAAACATAATATTTGAATGTTGATAAGGATTACATAAATTATCACAAGTTTTAGTACTATTTATCTGACAAAAACTGATATGGGCTTGATATACATGATGCATAGTTATATACTTTGTAGTAAATTAGTGGTGGCTTATTCTTTATTTGCCACATATAAGTATATATAATATAAATTTTGGGCACTAGGTAAAAAGGCTGAGCTTAAAACTTATAAAACGTGGACAAAATAGCTAATATATAAGAAGTTCAATTGACTTATAGCACCCCTTAAATTAAAATTGTAATTTTTTATAAAGAAAGATCACCTGGATTCTCAACTCTTGAGATAATCAATTTATAAACAGTGAGCCTTTTATTAAACCTTGCTTTTCATTTTTACTTGGAGTCCACATTACAAACTTTTTAAAGTTCTGACTTACTGCAGGCTTTTTCCACACATATTTCTTTCTCTTAGAGTAAGGCAATAACAAGTATCCCATCCCATGTTAACTTTTAATAAACATAGCTCCAAATACATTCAAAATATTTAGAATTTATCAAAGAAAGGCAGCTCAATCTACAGACCCCATTTTTTCTACACATATTTCTAACTATAAAATACTTCTTTTAAAAAGATATAAAATAAATTTAGTCCTTTTTGTCAAAGCTGTACTACATAAAACATCATTTAAATATAATTTTTTTTCCTATTTGATGAACTTAAACCAACAAAGTTATTGTTTAGACTTCACAAACTCTTTTGATATAGCAAAATAACTATTTGAGATATCCTCCTTAATAATGGGACCATATGAAATCCCATGTTAATGGTGGCTGAAATCTAATTTTACATTTAAGAT
Source organism: Massospora cicadina (assembly GCA_022478985.1). Taxonomy (NCBI): domain Eukaryota; kingdom Fungi; phylum Entomophthoromycota; class Entomophthoromycetes; order Entomophthorales; family Entomophthoraceae; genus Massospora; species Massospora cicadina. The sequence goes on from JAKSZP010011959.1 coordinate 159,708, forward strand.
ATTTTGGATAAATATCTAACATTTTTTTGGTCATGATTTTTGGTTTATAAACTCCTGGCTGAGCCTCTGATTGTAACAATTGGTAATTGTATTTGGGATTTCCTAGGGTTAGGACCTAGGAATCCTCACACCAATGGATGTGCCCCACTTTTCTGACACAACCTAATTGGTGAGTCAGCACAAATTTATCAATATAAATTAGAAAATTATATATATTCAGACATATTTTTCATAGATTTAGGGTCTCACAATCCACTGACAAATAATTTCTGAGAAAAATCATTTGTTAAGCTTTCTTAACACCTAGTTTATGACTAATTTGTGTAGCCCTTGGTGAGGTACCCTTTATCAGTTGAGGAGCAAAGTTAATTTTTCTCACTTTTTTCTCATTTTTTCTTTTGAAATAAAAGCTCATCTTGCATATATCAGATCCCCACTTAGGAGTCACGCTTTTAAATTAATTAATTTAATTTATTTATATTAAGTGATTGTAAAAAGAAAAACCCCAAGTTTTAGAACACTGTGAGGGTGTTTAAACATTGCTATTATGATGTTGTGATAGAAAAAAATGGAGCAATCAGAACCATGGATGCCTAAAAGCCTCTCTGTTTGGGACCATTGGCCGCCACAAGGGTATTAGCCCATTTAAATGGCAGGCAAAGATAATCCAAGGCAGGCGTGGCATGATCACCTACCATATCTTGGCCCACGTCAGAGCCAAGGTTGGTATTTTCAGAGCAACGGCAGATAAAGTTAAACAGGCCTTCCAGTTAGGATGCATAGGCACCCAAAGGGCAAGTCAGAATGACAGTGGCATTGCCGCAAAAACAATTTTAAAATTTATTGGGAGATAGTTGACAATGGAGTGCTAACAAGCTGCAAGTAAACCAAAAAATTTGGTAAATAACCCCAGGTATTGCAGCCCTGAGGCCAATGGCCTGGGCATAGGGAGTGGCAAGATTGGTAAAAATTCATAGGAACCTTGACATGTTAAGCCCAGATGACTGAAAAAAGGGCCAAAGTTAATAATATGGTTGGGACAAGCCAGTTAATGCAAGGCCCACAGGGACTCATTGTAGATACCATGGGGGTTCAGCAGAAAAAAATTGAACTTAGATAAATAAAATTAGGTTTGGGAAGATTTTTAATAAATTCAAAATAAAATAATTGACCATCAATTTTCTCAGTGTGTTATAACTGTTTGAATAGATGATCAATCTTGGGAATAGCTTGGAAACCATGGGATTGGGGCCCTTGAGATTTGACCTAATCTGGCAAATTTTGGGTGAGGGGAAAAATAAATTATTTTGAACTAACTTTTAAATTGTCAGTGGTGGGCCAAGTTACTATCAGTTCAACCAAGGATTCCCAAGTTGCTGATTTTCTAAAATTTTGATAACTGGATTAATGTCATCTTGCCTGATGGCCCATGGGAACCTCCCATGGCCATCTCATGTAGGGGCAGTCCCATGAGGTTGGGAATGGGATTATGGTGTCCAATCCATCTGAACCTGGTTGCTCCAGTGTCCGTCTGGCCAAGCAGGAATTATTAGGCAAAGATTTTGGTGTGTCCAGGGTGCGTTTTAAACTGTGGACTGAATTTCCTAATGGCCCAATGCCATTGGCAAGCTTTGCTAATAGTTATATACTTGATACTTCATTATCTGAAATTGCGCGCCTATCAGGCTTTGTTGCTGTGGGTTTGGGGATCTCAGGCTTTGATGATGTCAAGATTTCAATATGACTGGGCAATAAGATAGTGTTCTGGTAAATTGTTAATTAGATGCGAAGTGAGCTCCAAGGGTGAGTAATAGGTTAGAGCAAAGCAAGGTGAATTGATCAAATCAATAAGGTTTGGTAAATGAGGAAACTTTCATTGAAGCCTCGAGGGTCAAACAAATTTTACATTGATAGCAAATTGATACTTACTAAGCGAAATGTGTCAAATCTGTTGAGGAATAATGAGGGTTAAAGGTTGAGTGAGAGAGAGAAGGAGAGGAGATTTTTAGTAAAAGAAAGAGGAAGTGAGTAGGAAGAAGTAAAGAGCGTAAGCAGAGAGGGTCTGCCAGTTTGATCATATTAAAAAAATAGTAGTGAAGCTGGAGCAATTGTCTAATATTTTTATATATAACTTTATTAAATTTAATTTAGGGACCAACAATCTCCATATCATTTGGCCATTACTCAGCGGGCTAAACCCTGCGCAACTCAATCAGTGGAAATAAGCCATATCCGCCAAAAAGTTAACAGTGGTGCTCACTACAGAAGGCCCTTTGATCAACTAATAACAACTTCATCAATTACACTTATGGCGCAACTAGCTCGCTTTGATGGGGTACTACCCCTAGTGATTGAAATATCTCACTATGGGGAACTGAAGCTTGCTTTGGATACCTTACTTCAGGCGCAATAAGTGCTTTTTCATGAGAATAAGAATGTTACTGAACAGCTCAACCATGCCTTCTGCCAACTGCTCCTGGTAGGTGACCATGCCAACCAACTTGCCAACCTCTTGAGCAGCACAATGGAGCGGCTAGACTGTGCAGAGTATAAATTAGATAAGGTTGTTAAGAAAAAAGTAGTTTGCAGTGACTGGCTGCCCCCATTTAACTGAGATGGTAACATACATGGGTTTTTCAAGCAGTTTGAGTTTGCCATAGAGGGGGCTTCTGATTGATGAAAAGCTAAACTGTTGCTATCTGTGTTGGATGTTCAAGTGCTGATCAAGCTATTTGTTATCTTAAAAACAGTACTGTAGCTTTTTCAAGAGGTGAAGGAGACTGTGATTTGCCTGTTTGGGGGCAAAGCGAAAATGGCTCAGCGCATGGACTTTTTAGCAATATCTTTTCAAAAATGAGTCTTTAACACAGTTTGCGGAGTGATTCACTAATGAGGCTCATGTGTTGTTGGGTGCAAATGTCTTATCTAATGAGGAGGTGGGCATAGCGATGATGGCGGCTATCAAGCCCTACTGCGAATTGCTTAATGCTATGGCATACACTCTTCAGGAGGATGTGGAGTTACTCAAAATCATCCATCATTTACGCCAGTTATCCGCCACCTTTAGTGCTCCCAATGTGGAGCTGAAGGATCCTGTATCTGCCACTGATATTCCGCTAAATGAAGGATCTCACCAATATGGGGTTAATTGGTGGGTCACTCCTCGGCCACTCAACTCATGGGCAGGTCCTTTATGTCCCTATTATGATCAAACCACTTATCCTTGGGCCCATAATAAACCATGATTCAATAGTAGACCTAGACCTTCTGGGGCGATTCAGAGATGAGTGCCAGTCTCAAAAGCTTGTTTCTCATGTGGCCAAACAGGTCATTATGCGGTTAGTTGTCAGGCCAAACCAAGGGTCCATGCATTATCCGTTGTCCCATATGAACAGGGAAAAGGGCGAGCAGAGTAGAGATGGGACGCTATGCTTTCGCTGATTTAAATGAAATTGTCCCTGATGTTTATCATGAATCACTTTATGTCAACTCTGGGGCACACTCTGAGGATTTACTTTACCAAAAGATCCCTTACCACCTTTTGGCCTTAAGCTGAGGTAGAGACCTCAATAATGCAGATATGGGGTTCCGCCAAGACGTGTATAAGCCATATTCCTGGAAAATCCTTGAGCAGAATGGTATGATCGCGGTGAACCTTCCACATATGTTGCAGCTTTGGAAGGGGTGGAGGTGGCGATTCCTGTAGAAAAGATTGCCCAAGAGTATCCTCATGTTGGGACTGGTATGTACACTTTTCTGGATAATCAAACACCCTTGAATGTTTCTGTACTGAACACCATGGGTTCTTCTTATTTGGAATGCACCTACTGTGACATATTTGTACAGAATACCAAAATTCAGGTGATTATTGATACAGGCGCTCCTGTCAATATAATATCCATCAAGCTTGTGGCTAAGCTTCCGCTGAAGCCAGATGTGGACCACTGAGTAGTGTATGGAACTGCAGAGCACTTAGTAATGTGTCAGAAGGCGCATATAGCTCATTGCCTTTGAGGTTCAGGTCAGCTGGTGCATCCGCTCCAGCTGTAGTGTTGCCTAATGGCCACTATGACATGTTGATTGGGGCTGCATTTATGCAGCACTTTGGGGCTGTGGTTAATATGGCGGATGAAACCATCAGTATCCCGGGACAACAGATCCCTATCTGTTTTACTTCCAGCGGAGTTCCAGATGACCCAATCTACTCTGGTCAAATTAATCTTGCCTATAGTGATGGTGTGATTCCTGTAAGATATTGACATATGAAGTGGAAAACCCAAACGCTTCCAAACCAGATTTATGAGTACAAATGGATTTCGCTACAAGCTGCGAATGCTTGGACTATCCCTTCTGGGCATCAGGTCATAATTGGGACAGAGCTCGAAATTGATACAGGGAGGTCTGTACAGAGAGGTTATGGGGCCTTATCAACAATAACAGCTTGAACCTCATGTGGCTCCTGGGTTACTGTTACCAGGGCAGGGGGAAGTGAAGGTGTTGGTAGCAAATCTGCAAAAGGAGGTGATGAAAGTTCAGCGGCACCAAGTGGTGGCTTACCTGCACCTGGTCCCTATTGATGAGGTACACCAGGTACATGACTTTGGTTCCTGGAAAAATCTGGCTTGCCTCAAAAAACCATCTTCAGCATAATGACGGTGGTTCTGTGGGAGGCGCTAACTGGGCTATCAGAGGATCAGAAGGACAGGGTGATGGATCTGTTTGAGAGTTATCACAGAATTTTTTCAACTGATGACCATGAATTGGGTTGCGCTTGTGGGGTCATGCATTGGGTAGACATGGGAGACCACCCCCTATCAGGTAATGACCTATCCAACGCTCAAAGGCAGCAGAAAAAGTTGTATCTGCAGAAATAGATACATTGGTGGAACAGGGAAAGTTGGAGCTGTCAAAGAAGCCCTGGGCATCTCCAGTGCTCATTGTCAAAAAGAAAGATGGCTCCAATCGAGTAGTTATCAATTATCATAAGCTTAACAGCATTACAATAAAAGATTCATATCCACTTCCATGAATTGATGACGCTTTAGATCAGTTAGGTGGGGCCAAGTATTTCTCTGTCATGGACTTGATATCAGGGTACTGGAAGATCAAGTTGCCAGTGGTGGAACAAGAAAAGTGCGCTATAATTACCTCAAAGGAATTGTTCCAGCCTACACGTATGCCACATGGTTTGTGCAATGCCCCCACTACGTTCCAGCGGGCTATGGACACTATTTTAGATGACCTAAAGCTGTCTTGCGTTCTTGTTTACCTTGACAATATCAACGTATTTTTGCGGACATTCATGGAGCATCTTGGACACCTGGAGCAAGTATTCCGCCACCTAGCTGAAGCTAATATCAAGATCAAGCCCTGAAAGTGCACATTTTTATAGGAACAATTGGAATAACTTGGCTTTGTGGTAGACTCCAAAGGGCTTAGTCTTCAGCCAGCCAAGGTGGAAGCCATCCACCAGATGACTCGGCCAAGCAATAAGTGGGATATCCAGTTGTTCTTGGGGATGGTCAGTTACTACTGGCGGTTCATTCCCAACTTCAGCTGTATTGGGGCTCCACTCTTTGAGTTACTTAAGTAAAACGCTGCCTTCAACTGGATGGATTGATGTCAAACCACTTTTGATGTATTATGAACCGCATTGGCTAGCACGCCTGTTTTACAATACCCCAATTTTGAAAAAGAGTTTATTGTGAAAATGGATGCTTTGATTTCTGCTGTAGGGGCTGTGTTATCCCAAAAAGATGACGATGGTGTGGAGCACCCCATTGCATATTGCAGCCGCAGTTTAACTGGTCCTGAACAGAATTACACCATGACTGAGTGGGAGTGTTTAGTGGTAATCTATGCATATAACCAATTCCAGGTCTACCTCCATGGGGTGAGATTTATAAAGTGGTAACGGATCATGCCTCCTTGCACTGGCTACAAATCTTCAGGAACCTGAAGGGTGGCTTACGCGATGGGCTTTAAAGCTCCAAGCATATGGTTTTGAGATCATGCATCAGCCAGGGGCGAAGCATCAGAATATGGACTGTCTTTCCAGATTACCCACAGTCACCATTACAGCAGATGTAGCAGACATAATGTACAAAAAAATGATTGTGGGCAAATATCATGATGAGCCGCTGCCTGTGATCAAAGTGTTAGATGGGCTTAGACAGGATACATTCTTGCGCAATGGGGAATTATATAAGCAGATGGGGGAATTGACGCTGAGTTTCCCAAAACCCTCTGCCAGGCCTACGATCATTATGGATGCCCATAGGGCGGTAGGTCATGGAGGGTTGAAAAAGATGCTGGAGTTCTTGCGACCCTGCTACTATTAGGAGAGTATGCACTTAGATGTGCTTGAGACAGTTGGTTGTTGCCATCAGTGCCAAGTGGAGAAACCCTTCCACCAAAAAACCACCTACCAATTAGTTAAGCCTCAGTTTGCATGGCATACAGTTTCACTAGACGTGGTGGGGCCTCTGCTGACTGGTGCAAACTGCTCCAAATATATAATAGTTGTCATTGGCCATTTGACAGGATGGGTGGAAGCAATGATTATCAAGTATCTGGGGGCTGTCACTACCGCCAAGTTCATCATGGAGTGTGTTATACAGCACCATGATTGTCCGCAATTTATCCTAATGGACAATGGAACCAATTTCACATCACATATAATGGCCAAGTTAAACAAGCTCATGGCAATCCGCGGGGCTTTAACTACCCCCTACCACCCTGAATATAACGGTATGGTGGAATGGGTCAATGTGACCTTGGTAAAATTCTATGCAAGCTTGTAAATGAGCGGCCATCAGACTGGAGCACCCTTTTATCCACTGCTGTCTGCATAAAATATCAGCTACCACTCAGCAACCAGTAAGAGTCCATTTCAATTGCTCTATGGATGACATCCAGCGCTGCCTGCATTGCTTTACTCCAGTGTGGAGGATACCAGCGGAGTCAAACCCCACCGCTATTTGTCTACCTTAACAAATGCGTTGATTAAACTCCAAACTGAGGCATATTCCACTAGTCTTACCAAGAAGATTCAGGATCATGCGGCTGATCAATGCAGATGCAGCAGTCTTCCACAGTTTGGGGTAGGGGAACTGGTCCTGTTTCATGACCGAAATGGGTATGGAAGAAGGAACAAGCTCACCAGAATATGGAGTGGACCATTTGAGATCATCAAGAAGACCAGGGCTGATGAATACACCATTAAGGAACCCACGGGTGGTCAGATAATCAATCAAGTACACGCAAAGTTCCTTTGGGGCTACAAGCAATAGGCGCTTATTGTCCAAACAAGGGAGGGTAATGTCAAGATTTCAATATGACTGGGCGATAAGCTAGTGTTCCAGTGAATCATTAATTAAATGTGAAGCAAGCTCCAAGGGTCAGTAATAGGTTAGAGCAAAGAGAGGTGAATCAATCAAATCAAATAAGGTTTGGTAATTGAGGAAATTCCGTTGAAGCCTTAAAAGTCAAACAAATTCTACATTGATAGCAAATTGAGACTTACTAAGCAAAATGTGTTGAATTCATTGAGGAATACTGAGGGTTAAAGGTTGAGCAAGAGAGAGAAGAGGAGATTATTAGTAGAAGAAAGAGGAAGTGAGTAGGAAGAAGTAGAGAGCGTAAGCAGATAGGGTCTTCCAGTTTGATCATATATAAAAATAAATAGTAGCAAAGCTAGGGCGATTGTCTAATATTTTTTTATTTGAGGTGGGCTGACCTGGGGATGATACCGCACCAATTAAGGGAAATCAAATGAATGGGAAAGGAGGATAAAATCCAGAAAACCTCCATGCGCGGCGTATGATAGGCCAGGAACTCCATGGACTGCCTTTGCTATTCGCTATCTCAGTTCAGGGCATTGGTGCGCAACGCCAACACAGTCATAATTGTCCCCTACCCAAAGTTCAAGTACTGGAATCAAACTCAGGGAGGCAGCAGTAGAGGTCCCTTACTCTACCACTTGGGTATCCTCCCCTTGTGATTGTCTCATATTTTTATATATAATTTTATTACATTTAATTGAGGGACCAACGATCTCCATATTGTTTGGCCATTGCTCAGTGGGCTAAACCCTGCGCAACTCATTCAGCAGAAACAAGACATATCCACCAAAAAGTTAACAGATGCCAAAGGCTCATTGCCCTTGACTTTGTTTAAAACTTTCATCCCAAGATAATGCTGACTATCTGAAAGCTCAGCACAAATCCCCTTAATTTTTTTATTAATTTTTTCAGTTAATGCTGTGACTGGTGGCAGATTCTTAAAAAGTAAGCTGTTACTCATTGCTCATCCACCACATGGGCAAGGTCACCATGTGTGACAAAAGGGGCAGCTTGCCTTTTTTAACCCTTTTTTAATGAAAATGGAAACGCCACATGGTCTAAATTGTAAGTCTGGAGACCCAACCTCTTGGGTTGGATTGGGAAAAGGTCTCTTATAGGAAGAAGAAGGGACCTAATGCTCCTGTGGAGCCCTTGGATCAACTGGGGGACTTGGGACATGTTGTTGATGAACGTTAAGTCACTAAATTGGCCCCAAAATATCCCACCACAGTATCCCCTTTGGCTTCTTCTTCTCTGGTTGAAAGGATAAAAGAGGTTTATAGGGAGGTAATACAGGCCAGAAGTCAATAATAGCACCTCCACCCCTCCACTGACCTCCACTCCGCTATCCCTCACTTCCTTGTAAAAGAAGAAAATTGGCCTCAAAGCTCATAAAATGATTCCTGAGTCAGGAAATCCATTCTGGAACACGGAATCTAAAATTATGGGTCTGGGAAAGCCAATCCAAGTCAAAAATCCATTTTTTATAAAATTTATTTCTTTCAAAAAAAAAATCATTAGAATTGACCCTGGCAGAACCCAATTTGGCTGCCCCTTTAATCTGAGTAAATCTGCCTATGTTTGGATCAGTGAGGGTCCCTCCCTGGAAGATCAGATAATCACATTGCTAGAGCTTTTGCAATCTTTGCATAAGCTGGATAACAAAGCCTCAATCCCAGGCTGAGTACCCATGAGTACGTCAGCTGCCACTGCCCAAGAAAACATACCCATGACCCCCCTTTTCCCCATTTTGCATATATAAGGCAACTGCTTCTGGAAGGAGCAGTTGTTGGTCCATTTTCACTCTTATGTTAAATAAAGCTGACCCTACCTAAACCTGCACCATGAGCTCTGTCTCTTTTTTCAAATTTCTTTCACTTAACTTAGTGAAGTATGCAGCAATATGCATTTTAGGGCTAATGATCATCGAGTGGGCCCTCCAAGCCATCAATCCAGCAGCCAACCAAATTGTGATCACAATCAAAGAATTCACCACAGGCTCATGATGCCATTCGCTGCTTCTGAAGAGTTTTCAGATCTGCCAAACCCTTTGCAATGACCTGTTTCCCATTCAGCACCTAGAGGACCAGCTACAGGTCCACCTCCCACTTTTTGAAATAGTCAGAGAATTTAAACTAATTTCCCCGCCAATCTGCTAATGGTTTGGCACAATTTGGGCAGGATGAGGCCATCTCCGCTAATTGTGATTCTCAATTCAGAGGTGAGGAACAGCCATCCTTGCAACCACAAGGTGGTGACCAGGCACTGGACCATCTGGGCTATTTTTTAAGGGCCAATCCAGTCCAAATCTATTTTACTAAATTGATCCGCCATTCTGGTGATGTACCTGACCTCTTAACTCATTGCAAAACCTCTCAATGGGTGCAAGGTGAGGCCCAAGGCCTCCCAATAGTCAAATCAATTCGATTTGAATCACAAACCTGATCAGCATTTCAAAATTTTTGAAAAATTTTAATGATTTTCAGAATTTTCATAATGATGAACCAGTACAAAAAGGTTTGGAAAAAGATCTAAAAGGTCACCAACTGCAAATCCATGAGATTTTGTCATCCTCCTTGCATCTCCCACCCTTGGGGATGCTCCAGAAAGACCTGCAGTTGCCCCCATTGCTGCCATTTAATTTTCTATTGGGCCTTTGGTATGTTCTTTAACTTTTATTTCCCTCACAAGAATAATAAAGGTTACCTCCTACAACTGATTAGAACTGCTATGCTCTTGGAATTCTGGTTTTTCACTGGTTTGTTACACACCCAGATTGGGAGCCCAGTCTTAATCAGCAGATTCCATGACACAAATGGAGGGGACGCTCCTCCAGACTTACAGGTATGCGCCATTTGAGAGCAGCCCTATGAAGCCTGCTAGGTGACAGAGGCCAGAGGCGTATTGACATCTGCTGCACCCCATCCTGTTGAGATATATTTTGTGTAGTTTATCACTGTGAGTGTGATATTTTTGCAACGTTTAAACTCAGCATAAATTAAAAATATCTGTTGGTATTGTATGAGCGGTAATTTGGGGTTTTGATGCAACATATTATGCTAAATGATCAAGGCGACTCTCTTTCAGCTTATGCTTGCATTATGTCTAATAATAAGAGAGGTATTGAGAACCTTGTTTTTTACATTATCAGGTCACTTTTTTGCTTGTAAGGTTGAGCTCTTAAGTAACCCACAAGACAGTCTGGTGGCTATTCCAAGCATTGCCTTAAACCCTTAAATCTTCCTCATTGTTTTTCTGTATTTCAAGTAAGGAAGATGGGAAGTCTGGGGGTGGTCAGTTGGACTGCTGGTGGTTGAGGCCCCTTGCGCCCACCAGGAAACCTCCAGAGGGAAAATTGACACTTTTCAGTAAGCCTGGATTTCCAATTGATTCCATTTAATCTTCCCTTTCCTTAAAGTTACCTGTTGAAAAACATCTTGATTGTGATTCTCGTCCTTGACAATTCTAGGTCACAGCCAGGATTCCTGCTTTCAAGAGGGTGATGTAACCATTGGTGATCATACATGAGATTCCTAGGGTTGTAACTTATGAAATTCATTATGCTGAAAGTTGCAATCCCACTTTTTCCACCATGAATTAATCGTCAAGACAATGTGAATTGGGATAATTTAGATAAAATTTATATATTTTCTGGCGTATTTTTCATGAATTCAGGCTCCCTTGATCCACCAACAAATGGTTGCTGAAACACCAGAATTTGTTAGCCTTTCTTGATGCCTAATCTATTATTATTTCATTTAGTTTTCTGGGCTACCATTTATTAGTTGAGGAGAAGTTTCCCCTTTTTTCATCGGAAATTTCCATTAAAAGCATCTGAATTATACGCCCAACTCACATATGTCTAGACCTTCACTTGGGAGTTGCATTTTAAGATACTAAATAAATTTTTAAATATTATATGTTTGTGGAAGCAGGAAAAAACTAAGTTCTGGATTTCCACGAGGGCGTTTGCACATTGCAATCAAAATTTTGCTACGGGAAAATGAAGCAACCAGAACCTGTGGGTTCCTGGAACCCTCTACATTTGAGACCCTTGGCCGCCGTGAGGGCATTGGCCCATTTACATGGCAGGCATGGATAATCTGAGGCAGGCGCACCGTGATTGCTTGTCATATCTTGCCTCCTTAGAAACAGGGTTGATATGCGCCATTTGAGCACAGCCCTGTAAATCCTATTGGGCGATAGAGGCCAGTGGCATGCTTAATGTCTGCCACACTTCAGCCTGTTGAATTATATTTTATGTAATCTATTGCTACATGTGTGATATTTTAAGAAAGCCCAAGCTCAGCATAATTCAAAATTATCTTTTGTTAATGTTTGAGCCATTTGTTTCAGAGTTTTGATGCAACTTATTCTGCTAAACAATCGAGACAACTCTCTATTGGCTTAGGTTTGCATTATGTCAAATGTTAAGTGAGGTATTAGTACCTTGTCTATTAGACTGAGAATGTTTCAGAATTAAATAGGTTTAAACGCCAGGTCTTCAACATATGTTTCAAACCTTTTAGTGAAAGTTAAGAGTTGGGGCTGCTTCAATCAAACCAAAGCTGAGCTCTCCCTCCTAAATCACTTAAACCTTAATAAATGACAATTTGCTTGTATATTTACCAATAAAAATGTTATTTTAATCAAAGGTATGATCCATAAAAATGTGGTTGACCCCACTGGGAAACCCTTAACTTTGTTACCAGGTTTATAGGTTTTTAGTAGAGCTGTTTGACCAACCAAGCTCACATGTGACAAGAGGCCAGTTTGGGCTTGCATGACCCTGAACCTCAAACCTAATGGCTTGAAACCAACTGAGATGATAGTAAGAGCATTCTATTTATATCCACACAGGTGACTATAATCTAGGTAAAGCTTATGCTACTGTAATAAACTTTGACCTGATGTTAGGACTTAATCAGTTGCCAACACTGCAAATGATTCAAGTCTTTCACCTGGCAACTAAAAGTCAATCTGAGAAAAGGTGGCTAATCTTCAACCTTTTAGGATGCAACCTGTGCATCAACTAAGCAGGAACTTAAGTTTCACACTTAACTGAATTACTATTGATTAAGCCAACTCTACATTCATATGGGTCTAATTTGTCAGTTAATAATCAAGTTCTTGGAGTCAAATGACCATAACACTATCCCTACTTCATAATTAACTTGGTGGGCTGTGATGCCTACTAGCTCAAATTTTATAGCCATTATAACAATCAAACCCAACCCCATTGCTTCCCACATCAGTTCAGTTGCCTCTGTAGCAATTTTAGATAATAAATGGTTTCTTTTAAGATAGAACTTCAGAAATCCACTATGCTGACAGTTTTAGCCCCTAGCTCTGATAAGACTTAGTTCTTAAGTTGATGCTATTGGAATAAATTGTAATTAAATTATAGAATAATGCACATTTGCTTGATTTTTACTGCTTCCAATCTACTAACCAAAAAGTTTCTGAAATTCCAGGATTCATTAAGCTCACATTCCAAGTTCATCAATGATTTGCATAGCTCTTGATGGGACTATTTAAGATTGTAGACATGATCCATTTTTCCTACCTAAATTTTTTGTTATATCTCTCAAGATAACCCATTCTCATTTACACAGTCCTCACAAATAGAGTTGGGAATTAATGTAAGCACAAAAAATATGTATACTTTGGCATCTAATATAAAAATAGATATAAAGTCCCTATTGACATTGTCATGAAACAAAACTGGCTGTGATGCTATCAACAAATTAAAATTTATTTGAGGTGGGTCAACCTGGGGATGATACTGCACCAATTAATGTGATATTAAATCAATGGGAAAGGAGGATAAAATTGGGAAAACTTCACGTGCAGCACTCTGATAGGCCAGGAACTTCATGGACCGCCTTGCTATTTGTTATCTCATTTTAGGCATTGGTGTACAACGCTAACACAGTCATAATTATCCCCTACACAAAGTTCATCTAACATGATTGACTTGGGAGATAGTGGTCATTGAGCACATACTCTACCACTGGGGTACCCTACCTACAATGCCATCAACAAAAAATAGGTTAATAATTTATTTATGACTTATTTAATAAAAGAAGTATAAAAAGATAGGTCCAAAAATTTAATAGTATCCTAAATCAAGATTTTTTGAATATATGAGACCTTAGATAAATAAAATTTTTAATAAATTAAACTGCGCATAACTTCATTAATTTTTTTAAGAATTTTCACACTTATTTAACTATCAGTTCATAATTGTTGGCCCTGGTTTTTAATTAAACTCTGAATAGACCTTTTATTCAAATATTACTTTATGGAAAATTAGTAAAAATCAATTGCATATCAACTATGTATGTAGGTTCAGGATGACAAATTATACCACAATTGAGGTATTATACCAACTGTGACATTATCCCCTTAAAAATGTTAGCCTCAGCTTTAGTGGTAGGTGTGGTGGGCATGAATTTTGGCCTAAGGATGTAGGCTTGGAACGCTCAAGGGGCACAGGAACAGCCAACGTAGGCAATCCATAAGACAAAGAAGATGGCGCATTTGGTGCAACTTAAATTTTAGAACTTTATTGGAGCTTGTTTATGTAGCTTTGCACCTTTCAGGCATAGAATCTGAATACTCTGGACATACATCCAGCTAGACAGAGTGGTCTCAGGTATAGTGATTGCAGATGGTTTAGGCAGTAATGGCGGCACCAGCAATACCAGTGCACACTTAACACATGTGTTTCAGGTGTTTTAAGCATCACAGGCACCATAGGTGGCACAGGGTGCATGTGTCACATGAGGATTTTGGGTGCTGGAACTCTTGTCCTAGCGTTTAAGATTAAGCAATGTGGTATATGAGTGAGTGTACCAGCAAGGTGGGGTTCACAATAGTTAGATCTGGTCAGAGGGATGTAGGCTTGGAAACCTAAGGGGCACAGGAATAGCCACCGCAGGTGACCCAACTGACAAAGAAGATTGAGCATTTGGTGCAACATAAACAGGGAACTTTCTTATAACTGGGTACATAGCTGTGTAACTTTCAGGTATAGGATCTGCCATGGTCAAATGACATATTTGTGGGAATGGGCTGTAAGGGTAAGGAGGAGATGGTCCAGGCCATAGGCTACACGTTGGCCGCCCTCCCTGACCTTATATACCATATATAAACGCTGAGGCAAGTCCAAGAAGTCTCAGGTTAATCCCCTGGGATTGTGTGATGGGGCTCAGATGTTACATAGACAGGATTGAAGATTACATACTGTAGTGTAAACAATGTCAGTTCATTACATTTAATTTCTGAATGAGTATTATATTAATTAATAAAGTTTAATATTGGAAATAACTATAGTATTCAGTTAGTATCAAAGTCTCAAGCTTATGATTACTTAAGATATAAAACTACCATAAATTGGGTTCTTGTTATATTAGATAAAGTACTTTCCAAGACCAATGAATTAATTGAGGTCCAAATTCCCAATTTTTTCTAAAATTAATTTTTTCCTGACCAATATCTCTGTTGGTCATATCCCTTAAAATAAAGGACTTTTGTTTATATATCTTTCTCTGGCCCAAGTTACCTTTTGCTATTCTAACAGTATACCTCCTTATGGCAGTGTCCTGAATCTATTTTATAAGCAGCTAAGGTGCAATCACTGTACTAGATGTGTTCACACGGCTTTTGTTAATAATCTTTTCTGTAATAGTTAAAGACATTTTCCTCACAGGATCTGAATCCTCTGGGCCTAAAGACAGATAGGAAGCATGGTCTAAAGTATAGTAATTTCAGATGAGGCAGGAAAATCTGGCGGCGCTACCAATACTAGAGGCACACATAACACAGGTAGTTTAGGCGTTTTAGGCATCGCAGGCACTAGAGTTGGCACAGGGAACATATGTGACATGGGGGTTTGATGCTTTACTTTAGTCCTAGTATTTGTTATTGTAGAATGGGGTATAGGGGTGGGCAGCCTCAGCAAAGTGTGGGGTTCAACAGTAGGTAGGCTGGACATAGGGATGCAGGCTTGGAAACCTCAAGGGTACCAGGAATAGCTAACGCAGGTGACCCAACTGACAAAGTAGCTGGTGCATTTGATGCAACTTATACAGTAAACTTTCTAGGAGCTTGTCTACATAGCTGTGCATTTTTCAGGCATAGGACTCGAACCCTCTGGACATACAGCCAGATAGGCA